>CM021110.1:229371066-229971066 GCA_007115665.2 Sequoiadendron giganteum | reverse complement strand
AGAAGGGTATTTGAATCCATGATTAGTTTCCTAAGTGTTTTGGAAAATTTTGGCCAAAAGTCTAAAAAACTGGTTTCCAACTACTACAAGGGAAACATATGTCAATAGGTGAGTTTTGAGGAATTCAATGAATTTGCCTTGGGGATTGTGCAAAGTTGATTTAATTATCATTTCTTGGATGTTGACAACCTCTATAGGGTCCTTGTTGAGTTTAATTCTATTTTACAAGGTTGAGTTAATTGAAAGTTGATGTCTTGATTGGCATATTTGAGAGAAGCTGTGTCAATTTGTGTCTTGGGTTACCACCACCTCTGCATTAGTAGGGGCAATAAAATATGCCTTTTTACAATTATATTAGACATTATTTCATTCTTACTCATAAATCCACATGTTTTTCCTTGAAGACAACTTTAAATGTAAACCATGAAGCATTACAGCTAATTTTATAATGTAATATACACATTTAATTGACGCATATATTAAGGAATATACACATTTGCATGTATTAATTTCTCATAATTTTTGTATATCAAAAAATACACTAATTCAATGACAAATAATAAAATAGTGATGGAAGAAAATTTTGAAAATCTTCCCATTTGTCAATATTTTTAGCAATACATGCAGGGAAATAATCCTCCCATTTGCAGCACAGATCATGAAATATATTGTACTTGAGAACAAACAAAAGGAGTTGTTGGCCAGTTTTGTTTCTCTATTAAACCTTAATCCCTCAACCCCTATACCCTCTTAATCACTCAACCCTCAACCCTTAAACCCTAATCCCTCAACCCCTATACCCTCTTAGTCACTCAACCCTCAACCATTAAGCCCTAATCCCTCAACCCCTATACCCTCTCAATCCCTCAACCCCTCTACCCTCTACCCTTAAACCCTAATCCCTCAACCCCTATACACTCTTAATCCCTCAACCCTTAACCCTCAACCCTTAAATCCTAATCCTTCAACCCCTATACCCTCTTAATCCCTCAACCCTTAAACCCTAATCCCTCAACCCCCATACGCTCTTAATCCCTCAACCCTCAACCCTCAACCCTCAACTCTTAAACCCTAATCCCTCAACCCCTATACCCTCTTAATCCCTCAACCCTTAAATCCCAATACCTCAACCCCTATACCCTCTTAATCCATCAACCCTCAACCCTTATCCCTTAAATCCTAATCCATCAACCCCCATACCCTCTTAATCCCTCAACCCTCAACCCTTAAACCCTAATCCCTCAACCCCTACACCCTCTTAATCCCTCAACCATCAACCCTCAACCCTTAAACCCTAATCCCTCAACCCCTATACCATTTTAATCCCTCAACCCTCATCCCTTAAACCCTAATCCCTCAACCCTCAACCCTCAAACCCTAATCCCTCAACCCCTATACCCTCTCAACCCTACACCATCTACCCTTAAACCATAAATCGTAATCCCTAAACCCTCTACCCTTAACCCTTAATCTGTAAACTCTAAACCCTCTACCCTCTACCCTTAAACCCTCAACCCTAAACCCTCAACCCTCTACCCTTAACCAGGTTAAACCCTAAACCCTTAAACTATAAACCCTAAACCCATAAACCCTCTACCCTCAACACCCCCCCTCTCTCTCAACCCTACACCATCTACCCTTAAACTATAAATCGTATTCCCTAAACCTTAAACCCTCTACCCTTAACCCTTAATCCATAAACCCTAAACCCTCTACCCTCAACCCTTAAACCCTAAATCCTCAACCTTCAACCCTCTACCCTTAACCAGGTTAAACCCTAAAACCTTAATCCCTCTACCCTTAACCAGGTTAAACCCTAAAACCTTAATCCCTCTACCCTTAAACCATAAATCGTAATCCCTAAACCCTAAACCCTCTACCCTTAACCCTTAATCCCTAAACCCTAAAACCTAAATCCTCTACTTGAGAGAGAGAGAGGGAGAGGTGGTGGGAGGGATACTTGAGAGAGAGAGAGGGAGAGGTGGTGGGAGGGATACTTGAGAGAGAGGGAGAGGGAGAGGGAGATAGAGGGAGGGAGGGAGAGAGAGAGGGAGTGAAAGAGAGATAGATGGAGTGACTATGAGAGGAAGAGGGGGAGACTTGACAAAGAGAGAGAGGGAGAGGGGGTAGGACGAAGATACTCGAGAGAGAGAAAGAGGGAGAGGAGGTGGGAGGGAGAGAGACAAAGTGGCATAGAGTGAGAGAGAGAGGGGGGGTAGGAGGGAGAGACTTGAGAGAGAGAGAGGGGGTGGGAGGGAGAAACCTTAGAGAGAGGGAGAGGGAGAGAGGGTGGGAGAGAGACACATGAGAGAGAAGGAGAGGGAGAAAAAGTGGGAGAGAGGGGGTGGGAAGGAGAGACCTAAGAGAGTAGGAGATAGAGGGAGTGGGAGATAGAGGGATGGGAGAGATACAAGGAGTGAGAGAGAGAGACTTGAGAGATGGAGAGGGGGTGGGAGGGAGAGGGAGTACTCGGGGGAGAGGGGGTACTCGGGATAGAGGGATTGGAAAGAGATGGAGGTTGTGAGAGAGAGATAGAGAGAGAGGGGGTGGGAGAGATACCTGAGATAGAGGGAGAGAGAGAGAGGTGGTGGGAGAGATACCTAAGATAAAGGGAGATAGAGAGAGAGTGTGGGAGGGGGTGTCAAGGAGATATTTGAGAGAGAGGGAGAGAGATAGAGGGAGTGAGTGAGAGAGAAAAAGAGAGGCCTGAAAGAGGGAGAGGGGGTAGAAGGGAGAGACTTGAGAGAGAGAGGGAGGGAGAGGGCATGGGAGGGAGACTTGAGAGAGAGGAGAGGGGAGAGTGGGAGAGAGATAGAGGGCAGTGAGAGAGAGGACCTGGAGAGAGAGAGGGAGAGAGGTGGTGGGAGGAGATACTTGAGAGAGATGGAGAGGTAGAGGAGAGAGATAGAGGGAGTGAGATAGGGAGGGAGTGACTATGAGAGGAGGGGGTAGGAGGGGGAGACTGACAAAGAGAGAGAAGGAGAGGGGGTAGGACAAAGATACTTGAGAGAGAGAGGAGGGAGAGGGGGTGGAGGGAGAGACCTAGAGAGAGGGAGAGAGACATAGTGGAAGAGAGTGGGAGAGAGATAGAGGGAGAGGGGGTGGGAGGAGACCTGAGAGAGAGGGAGAGAGATAGAGTGGGAGAGAGTGGGAGAGAGATAGAGGGAGTGAGAGAGAGGGTGGGAGAGAGAGGGAGTATGTGTGTGTGAGAGAGAGAGAGGGGGGATGGAGATACCCGAGAGAGAGTGAGAGAGAGAGGGAGAGAGATAGAGTGAGTGAGAGAGAGGGAATGGGAGAGAGAGAGGGAGAGAGATAGAATGACTGAGAGAGAGGGAATGGGAGAGAGAGATAGAGGGAGTGAGTAACAAACCTAAGAGAGGGAGAGGGGTTAGGAGGGAGAGACTTGAGAGAGAGAGACAAAGAGAGAAAGATAATAACCTAAGAGAGGGAGATGGAGTGAGAGAGACAAAAAGACCAAAGAGGGAGAGAGAGAGAGAGAGAGAGAGAGAGGGAGAGTGAGAAAGGGGGTTGGAGTGAGATAGATTTATTTAGGTATCTATGTGGGAGGGAAAGAGACCTGAGAGAGGGGATTGGACTGAGAGAGTAGTCTAGGTCATGTGGGAGGGAGTGAGACCTGAGAGAGAGACTTCAGAGGGATAAAGAGTTATCCAATTAGGGTAACGAGTTAGAAAGCGTATGAAAGGTAAAACCTCAACTATCCATCTATGATCATAAATTGTGCACTCTAAGCATTATCAAATTTGTCGACCAAAGAGATGGGAAATTCTAGTTTTGTGCAAAGAAGGTAATTTGGCAAGCACCAAATTTGGCACTCGCCAAATGACTCATCACATTTGGCACTCGCCAAATGACTCAGCACATTTGGGGCTCACCAAATGTGATGTGCCATATGGCGAGCACCAAATTTGGCACTCGCCAAATGTGATGTGCCATTTGGCGAGCACCAAATTTGGCGCTCGCCAAATGGCCTTCTTTGGACATGTTAATTGACAGGGTTTTCCAAATTTCCTCATATTTTCGTCTGTGCTCCCCATCTCATTTGCACGTATTTCAATGCAACTATATTAAAAAAAAATGTGATAGTGTTAAACTCTCTCTTAGCTATCTAAATATATAATTCTTTTTTCATTTTGATTTAGTTAAGGTTTTGATCCATGTCTCCTTTTGTAAATGCCTCCTTTTTTGGTCAAAAACCAACATGCGCTAGTTTTAGGATAAACTTTTACTTGTTCATCAAAACGTGAAACAAATTACATTTCTTGAAACTAGACTTCATTCTACAAATGATGAAAAAAAAATCAATTTTCGATTAGTTTTCAAAAATTTTAGGGGGGAGCACGCTCAAATTTTAGCTTTTTAGGATGTGTCCACTTTCAAAAGTCATAAAATATTATATATTCATTAAAAAAATTATCCGAAAGAACGAGGATAAACTACATGGTGTTAGCTAATTTCTCACCTTTGGGATTTTTGAAATTCTAAAAAAAAGTTAATCAAAAAGGGAGGAGCCCTCAGCCGCTATGCTATTTTTTTTGATAAAAACAGGACCTGGTTTGGGCCCCCCCCTTTTTGAGACCCTTAATCTTCATCAATTTAAAAAAAAATAGTATCTTAGAAACTAGACTCGGAGCACTTCAACTTTTTTTTTTGCTGCATCTTGAAATTTTGAGCGTAACTATCTTCATTTTCTCGTGCAAATCAGATTTTGCTGACTTCAGAAAAAAAAAAAAAAAGTGGCATCTTAAGAGTCAAAATTGTGTCACAGATTGATGCACTTACCTAAAACATTAGTTGTGAGTTTTATTTGTAAAAAAAATATTAAAATATGAATAAAGAGAGGAGTCAAGATTTAGTTATACTCCATTGCCAATCATTTGCTAACTAGTTGTGGCATATCTCCAATTTTATAAAAATCTAATGTCTATAATTTGGGTAAAAAATATATATTTGTGGTGTGGTTTGTAGTCTAGAGTTATAGTAGTATGAAGTTCATTTGAAATGTCATCTATATAAAGATTGTAGTATGTCTTTGTACGATTGAACACGTGCTTAATATTTTGGTCAAATAAAACTATGGAAGTTCTTGGTTTTACAATAATGTCTTAAAAATATAGATCAATTTTGATCTCAGATTGAGTTGAGAATGGAGTTATCTCTATAAGTTGATGTTTCTATATTAAATATTATCAATCTTTTTGAGCATTGTGTTGCAATATTTTGAAAAAAAATTCTTATTGTGTAAGAGTTTATCTAGATTGACTACTTGCTGAAGGTACCCATTCTTGGACTACATCACTCTTTCTGCCACAACAAACCCAAAATTTCACAATTAAAATAGAAACAATAAGAATGAAGAAGGATGATTTATGAAAGAGAGAAAATCTAAACTTTTGATTAGCCCATAGAGTGAAAGAGAGTATAGCATCAAATGTTTGGATCTTGAGACTTAAAATGCATTGTAGTTGTAGCATTGAAAACACCTTCACAACCATCAATGACATTGCCAAAGCATTTATATGATGTTCTTTAATTAATTTTTCTAAACATGGTAATACAATTTTGTATTGAAAGATAAAAAACATCCAAATGTAGTGATAACCAATAAGCACCTAATGGGAAAATAAATGTTCTAAAACAATCATAATTAAATACTAAACTTGTAAGCCCTTTTCCTAGCATAAGAGGAAAAGCCAATGGTACAATCTATTTTTTTAATAGATTGTATCAATTTTAAATTATTAGAATTAAAACAAACTTTAAAATTTTGATGATTCTTAATTTTAAATGAAATTTTAATGAAATTAAAGTGGTTTGAATGTGGTTTTAGGTTGAAGCATGTCTTATCATGATAAAGAGTGAGTGAATAAGAGTTAAAATTCTAATGGAACCTCAAGTGATTGCAATGGTTCTTGAGAAAGTTTATGAGTTGGGTTGGAAGATGGTTATTTGTGAATCTAATTCGTTTTTCTTGGTTTCTATTCTAAATAAAAAGAGTTTTCAAGAGTCCTATTGAAAGACTATTTCTTTAGTGGAATAGATCCCCCATCTCTCTTTGAATTTTGAGGCTATATCTTTTGCCCATATTCTTAGGGAATAGAATGTTGTACGAATTGTCTTGTCAAATGAGCTTCAAAGGATTATCATTATTGGCATGTTTCTAAATTAGGGTCTCTACCTTTTGATAAATTCTCTTAGTTTTTCTAGCTTATTCATAATGACTACTTTACAAAAGAATAAGGGATTTCACTTTTTGAGTGGATATGGTAATTTGAATTATTTTAACTTCTATTAAATTTAAGACAATGGTTTGTAGAATTTTCCCTCCTTTTGACCTAGTAATAACTTTTACCAAAAAATTCAAAATTGTGAAATATAATCTATTTCTAATATTTCAATAGATTAAGGTAAAATTACTTTAAAGGAGCAGAAATTAAAAAGCTTTTCAAATCATGTATACGTCTAATATTGTAGTTGATGGAGTAGGAAGTACTCCAAATGAGAAGCTAATAGAGTAGATTTTACACAAATACCCTGTTAGTTGCGTGATGGATGTGGACCTCTTGGCTGCTTTGTCAAGGCATTTCCCTTTTGCTAAGCAAATGTTAGGCTGTCCTCCTCAACCGGTTGAATTGGGGAGTTGCTCGCCACCAGCCAAATTATATTTTCATTTTCAATATGCGGATCTGTAAGTCCACAAGTTCATCAATATATAAACTCTTGAATGCAAAGCAATGGGCCCAGTGTGCATGTAGAGTGACAGCCGACCATCCCACGTCACATCAGGCAACCTGCACTTTGTTAATCATCTCCATTTTGCTTCGTCTTTGAGCATCCCACCAAATTCCATCTCAACTAATTGCTTGACACATTCTACTCAACAAACTGTAGGTGGGATTGGAGATTCCTCTAGACACAACTTTGTCCCCATCAACCAACAAGTATTTTCTTTTATCATTAAAACTGAAGCATCGTGAACTAAAATGCAAATGCAATGCTGAGTTACCCAACTCTGCCTTTCCCATTTGAATTCTGAATTCATTACAGTTATCAAGGTTTCAGAACTCCAGAATGTCAATGGCGAGGAATGCATGCTTTTTCTTGGCCTTTTCAATCCTGGTTATTGTCTTTCGACCAGCTGGTGAGTGATCTAATTCCAAAATCCTATTTTTAGTTATATGCTGCTGCAAATTTGGCAGACTCTTTACATAATGATGTGGGTTGCATGTGTAGATGCATATGATCCACTGGATCCAACTGGTAATATAACAATCAAATGGGATATTGTGTCCTGGACTGCAGATGGCTATGTCGTAAGCAAAATACTTCTCATTCTTCAAATATTTTTCTTATTCACACATATTTTTCTCTCAAAGAGGTATCAATATAGACTTTTGTCAGATAACAAAACAAAGTTGTATATGATATAAAATTTTCAAATAATTACTCGAAGTTTTTACAGTTCGAAAAATTGACTTGCTTAAATGAGTCATGTCTAAAATCACTCCAACATTTCCGTAGAACCCATCTATTAATGTGATTTTAAATGAATCATCTAAATAAATCAAAGCTTAAAATGTGCTGTTTAAGCTAATATTTCATTGACATTTGAATCTTTTGGTGTGCATAGGTAGCGGTGACCATGCACAATTTTCAGCAGTACAGACATGTGCCGAGCCCCCCAGGATGGACATTGGGGTGGGCATGGGCGAAAAAGGAGGTGATCTGGTCCATGGTGGGTGCTCAAACAACAGAGCAAGGGGATTGCTCTAAATGGAAAGCAAATATTCCCCACTGTTGCAAGAAAGCTCCAACTGTCGTGGATCTGCTACCAGGGGTGGCCTACAACCAGCAGTTTGTTAATTGCTGCAAAGCAGGGGCGTTGGCATCATGGGCTCAGGATCCTCCCAACTCCATCGCGTCCTTCCAAATCAGTGTTGGTAATTCAGGAAACACCAACAAAACTGTGAAATTGCCAAAGAATTTTACTCTCATGGCACCCGGACCAGGTTTCACTTGTGGCCCTGCCAAGAAAGTTCCGGCCACCTTGTTTTTCAGTACAGATCGCCGACGAACCACACAAGCTCTAAGTAAGTTTATCATACATAATGTCTAGATTTTATATTCATTCTGAACTTGGTTTCTTCTGCCCACTAAAATGTTCAACTTTTAACCGTTCTGCAGTGACATGGAACGTAACATGCACTTATTCTCAATTTCTGGCTCAGAAGAATCCAACTTGCTGTGTTTCATTCTCGTCATTCTATAACGACACCATAACGCCGTGCCCTAATTGTGCTTGCACCTGCCGGAAAAACCTTACTCAGCCTGGCTGTATTGAGTACGTCTATTAACTGCAATGTATCTGGGAATCCATGTGGGTAAAGCTTAAACAGTAATTTGGTCATCCAAACTACCCAAATAACAATCTATGATGAAATCTGTTTTGCAGGAGTGATTCGCCCATGTTGAGGAACCCAGGGATAAATTCCCCCACTAAGAGTTTGGTGCCTCTTTTACAATGCACACGCCACATGTGCCCAATCAGAGTACACTGGCATGTCAAGCTGAATTACAAAGATTACTGGCGAGTGAAAATCACCATTACCAATTTCAACTACAAAATGAATTTCACCGATTGGACATTGGTTGCTCAGCATCCAAACTTCAATAATGTTACCCAGGTGTTCAGTTTCAACTATAAGCCATTGACTCCTTATGGCTCTATCAGTAAGCATTCTTTCTTTTTAATGTTGTTTTCAGTGAAACCAAGGTTATATAAATAGCCAGCATCTAATGTGTTTAAGCTTGGTGCAGATGATACTGCAATGTTTTGGGGAGAAAAGTTCTACAATGACATGCTAATGCAGGCTGGAGTGATGGGCAGTGTGCAGTCAGAAATCCTGCTTCGGAAGGACAAAGAGACTTTCACATTGAAGCAGGGATGGGCATTCCCTCGCAGATTATATTTCAATGGAGATGAGTGTGTGTTGCCACCACCAGATACATATCCATGGCTCCCAAACGCCACCCCACCAGCTCTGCGCCCACACAACCTCTCTGTTTTCATCATGCTTTTCTTCGCAGCAGCTTCTTTATTTGTCCTATGAGAATCTTAGGCATTCAAATGTATGTGGGAGAGATCCAAGGATTCAGGGAGCCAAGCTTATTTCATCTTGTAGTAGAACTGGATTGTAATTTTCATAGCTTGGAAGCATTTTTTTTCACCTCATTGTTCTTAAGCCCAAGAGAGTGAAAAGACAGTTTATTGCTTTAAAAACGACTTGTAATTTCCCTTCAACTGTGATACCCATTGAAGCGGAAAATTAAAAAGAAACATCTCTTTTAATTATTAAAATAGAGGTGATTATTTGTAGTTCAAGAAGTGCTAAATATATGTACCATTGGTGAATTTTGCAATAAATATCTATATCTTGATAAGAAGACAACTCTATGAATATTTTACAAGCTGAGGGGCAAAAGTACCTACTCTAATTACTTTCCTTTCAATTTTGGGCTACTTAAAAGTTCATATATTTATGACTTTAACGGAGGTAAGGTTTTAGGTGTACAAGCTTTGCATGATTGTTTGTATATATATTTGTTTTGGATATTATGTTTTTTTAGTGAGATTTTTGTATTGTTATCAATGTATTTTGTTAATGATGTTTTGTATTGGTATTGTCTATCTGATTATGTATAATGGATGCACACATTGTGATTATATGTGATTTATTATGTTTTCTAATTTTGCATCATGCTTATTATTGCTTATTGATGTGTATATTTATGCTTGAATCATATAATTTTAAAATGATTTTTAAATTTTGATTATGGGAAAACAAGTTTTGAGGGGACCATAAACCCCATACAAAGAAGTTTTGAAGGGACTTGAAACCCCACCAAAAGAAAGTTGCAAGCAAATAGAAACATAGACCATCAATAGCCCATTAGCAGAAGCCAAATATAAGATACACTAGACTACCCAATGCTGCAAAAAAAGGGTTTTGAAGGGAGTTGAAAACCCCTTACAACTAGGTTTTTACAGGGACCTTGAACCCAAAAAAAATCAAGTTTTTTCAGGGACCGAAAACTCATCAATCTGCAACCACTAGACCACATCAAACCATTTGCTCTATGTAAGTAACACTGAGCCAAAAAAAAGAGGGCAACAAGAGCTTCCTTTCAGAACCAACATACTAACCCTACTCCCCACCTCAATAAGGGAGTAATCAGGCAAGACATAGTACACATAAGCAAGATTCTCCAAGAAACAACTACCAACCCAACCAACCAACTCAATCTACGCCTCTAAAGGAGAGAGATCCCCTCTAATGGAGAGGATAACATGAACACCTTGTCCACTGAAGACAGTTATTTCTAGCAACCTCAACCTCCACCTCAATAGGAAGTACTCCTGCCACAGTAACAGTTGAGGAAAGCGAAGAAAATAGCTTTCAACCAAATCCACAACACCCAACTCCACCTCTATAGGAGAGGAATTTTCCTCAATAGGATCAGTCTTCCCCTCAACAGAAAAAACTAACTAAAGAACCAAGAAGAAAGCCACCACTCCAAAAGGAAAGAGAAACACATCATCCTTTGGCATTTCGGGCCTCTAGAGACTCAGAAGAATCAAGCCCTAAAACAACTTAAACAGTCGGGTTCCATGGAAAATCCAAATATCCACCAACCAATAGAACGAGGAAATTGTTTCTCCCAACATCAACACAAGAAAGAAATCATCCTTCAATAAAACCTTTTGCCAAAAAAATGAATGTTGCAAGGTGTGCGCCCTTGGTCTCCTTGTGTTGTGGAGCCCAACGCTCAGGTTCGTGACATGGCTTAACTACCTCATGTGGATTCATTAACTCTGGTAGTTGTATCAGGCATTAATAGGTTGATCTTTTGGTGCAATAGCAACTGTTTGTGCAACAATTGGTATCAAAACTTGGGTCACAAGTTTCAACCCCTCGCTTGCATTGGAGGGGGATCGTTGCAAGGTGTGCACCCTTAGTCTCCTAGTGTTGTGCAGTGTAGTGCTTGGGTTCGTGACATGGCTTAACCGTCTCCTATGGATTCATTAACTCTGGTGGTTGTATCAGGCATTAACAAGTCAATCTTTTGGTGCAATGACAACCGTCTATGCAAAAAGGAAATGCTCCCCAAAGAACTACAAAATATTAGAGAACTAGAAGGGGAACAACATATCTCTCAAACAACAACAAGGAGGTAGAGAAAACATATGGTCCAACAAACAAAACCACCACAAGCAGGCATTAAACCATAAAAAGAAGCAACTCAACTACAAGCCTAAAAAAACTAGCCCCAGAAGAAGAAAGAGCATATAGAACCAAAAGGGGCATCGAGACAAACAACACCCTCTGATAAGAGGATCCAAAACCTCTCATCCTAAGAAATCAGGGCACAAAAGCACACAACACAAAAGAAATAGGAACAAGTGAGAATCCCCACAAACAAGCACCCAAAAAAGATTGAATGGAGTAGTTAGAGGGCCAATAAACACCACACCCACCTCTCCTGAACTTCACTCCCTCAAGAGGGGGACCTCTCAGAGGAGCCACACAATGCGGGGCACTCACAAAGACACTGCCACTAACTTGGCAAACAAGAGAAGCAGGCACAAAATCTTCTACCAACAGCCACAACCCGCACTAAGATGCCTTCAATTGCACAACAACCACATGAAAGTCGTGAGTAAAATTTTGGGATCTACACAAAACAACACACTAGCTCTAAAGAGGCACAAAATACATCCCCAACGTAGTAGGAAAACTAGTCTTCCCAACCACACCAAGCAATTGAGCACCAAAAAGCCTTCTTCCACCCGCTTCATCTTCAAATTCGCCCTCTCCATTCTCTACAACTCTCACCCCTGCCAATTTTCCCACCCAACTCTCACTTCTCCATCGCTCTTCGACCTCTCACTTTTTAGAATGATTTTTAGTTGATTAATTTATTGATGTTAATTTAGCTTTATTATATCATGTTGGACATTCTTATTTTTCTTTGGCTATCTTGTATGGAGTAGGTATACTTGATGTTTCATTGAGTATGTATACATGGGTTTTAACTCCAATAGTAGTTATTTGAGATAGTTTGGTTTGTGAAAATATACATGTTGTGTATCTCCCCATTTAATTCCTTTTGGTGTTTTCATTTTTCTCTTATGTCTACTTTTTCTTGGAATCGCTAATGTGATTGCCATTTTGTTAAGACATGTTGGCTTACTTTGAGCCATTTATACTCTTGTATGAAGTGATTGACATGTATGCTAGCTTTGATTATATGCATTGATTGGCATATTTTCTAAATGAAATAGTGTGTGTATTTTATGACATGTTTTGATTACTTGCATGTTTAGAGATGGTGTTCCTTTGCATGCCGATTGTTGATCTTTTTGCACTAAGATGCATGTATGATTATGTGAAAAGATCTTTATAAGGACTTGAGGTATTTTATTATATGTTGTCTATATGCATTGAAAGTGTGAGAGCCCTTATGCACATATGTCATGATTGACATTAATATTCTATTATAATATATTTTAGGATGCACATGCTATGCTTTCTATGACTAAATCACCACAATGTTCTTTTCCACTATTATCTTTATATCTTTATCATTGATGTGGTTATTATAATGATCTTAGCATCCTATATTTTAAATTGATTATTCAACCTCTATGTCTAAGAGGTGTTTATTGTTAATGAGATGTATGGTTTTAATACCTTTGCATTATGCATAGTTACTTTATGAGTATGGATTTATCCCTGTTATTGTCTATCATTTATTATAAACCCCTTTCTTATATTTTATAACCAAATGAAACTATTGTAGAAAACCCATCCACCTAAAGTGCTTGCTTTGTTATAATTTAGAGGGCATGTGTAGAAAGATGGGTAGCAATTTTGTGGCCAATTTACTTTTTCATCTCGAAATAGCAAAAACGCAAGCGCGTTATAGTAAAAAATGAGTGCGTTATAGTAAAACGCGCTCACTTTATGGCTTGGTAATGACCAAGCCTAGGATCGGTAATTACAAGGCCATAACACAAGCACATTATAATGTGCTCGCGTTATAGTAAAACGTGCTCACTTTATGGCTTGGTAATGACCGAGCCTAGGATCGGTCATTACAAGGCCATAACATGAGTGCGTTATAATGTGATTGTGTTATGGTTTAAATTTCAAAAAATGCGTGCATTTTGAGTTCAAAAAATGTGCATTTATTAAAATTAAAAAAATGTTTCCACAATGTGAGCACATTATAACGCGCTCGCGTTTTGGTCTATATTTATTTATTTTTCTTCTCTTTTTCTTGTCTCTTTCTTCTTGTTATCGTTTAGGGAAACTATATACATGAAATAAACATTTAAGTATATGTTGACATTTACATATGGACATTTACTTTCTTATAATTTAAGTTATATTTCATGTATATAGGCAGGATGTTTGAGAGTGGTTTCAGATCTCTAGGATTTATAATGCAAATTCTAGTTTTTGGAAGATCTTAAAAATTTCATACTTAGTCAAATTTTAGTAATCAACATGCCAAATTTCAATAATCAGGAGGTCAAATTTTTGTAGTTAGCAAGTTGTATCATCTTTCTCTCTCACTCTCTCATTCTCTCTACTCCCTCTCTCTCTCTCCCTTCCTCCCTCTCTCCCCCCTCTCTCTCTCACCCCTTTATCTCCTCCCTACATCTACCTCCCTTCCTCCCCTCTCTACTTCTCTCTATCTCTTCTCTCTCTCTCTCTCTCTATATCTCCTTCCCTCTCTACTTATATTTATCTCCTCTCTCTCTCTCTCTTTACCTACCTCTCCCTCCATCACTTTTTATCTCACTTGTCTCCCTCCCTACCTCTTTCCCTCTCTACTCTCTATCTCTCCTCTCCCTCCATTTACCTACATATCTCTCTCACTCTCTATCCCTCTCTATCTATCTCTCCCCCCTCTTTCTCTCTAACTCTCTCCTCTCTATCTCATAATTCTCTCTCCTTCCCTCTCACTCTCTCCTCTCTATCTCACCACTCTCTATATATCTCTCTCTCATACACACACAAACCTCTATCTCCCTCCCTCCCTCCTTCCATCTCTACTTATCTCTATCTCTCCTCTCCCTCCCTCTCTCAACCTCACCCTCCCTCCCATTCTTTTTGTCTCTCCTCCCAATCTCTCTCACTATTGTCCATTTGTCTATCTCCCCTCTTTCTCTCTCAATTTCTCCTTTTCTCTGTCTCACTGTTCTCTCTCTCTTACACTCACACACATACCTTTATCTCCCTCCCTACCTCTCCCTCCCTCCCTCCCCTCTCTACTCTCTATCTCTCCTCTCTCTTTCCCTCTCTATACCTACCTCTCCTTCCATCACTCTCTCTCCATCCATCTCTATCTCACCTATGTCTCCTTCCCTACCTCTTTCCCTCTCTATTCTCTATCTCTCCTCTCCCTTCCTCTACATACCTCTCTCTCTATCTCTCCATCCCTCTCTTTCTCTCTCACTCTCTCCTTATCTCTATCTCACCACTATCTCTATCCCTACCTCTCACCCCCTCCTCTCTCTCCCACTTTCCCTCCTTCCCTCTCACTCCTCCTCTCTAAATCATAAATTCTCTCTCTGTCCACTTCCCTCCTCCTCTCTCTGTCTCCATTCATCCTTTCTAGCTTCCTCCTCCCTCCCTCTCCTGTCTTTATCTCTCTTTCTCCGTTCTCTTCTTACCTCTCAGCTCTCTGTCTCACCACTCTCTCATCTCACTCTCCTCCTTCCTCTCTCCTGTCCTCCTCTCTCCACCCTCTGTGCCTGCCTCCTCCTTCACCTACTCCTCTCTTTCTCTCTCCTTCCCTCTCTACTCTCTATCTCTCCCCCCTTCCCTCTCTACTCTCATTCTCTCTCCCCTTCCTCTCTCCCATCATTTTCTCTCCTCTCACTCTCTCTTCCTCTCTCACACACTCACCTCTATCTCCTCCTTTCCTCTCCCTCCACTCTCTACTTCAATCTATCTATCATCTCTCTCTAAATATCATTCCCTCTCTATTTATCTTTATCTCCCCTCTCCCTCCATTACTCTATATCTCAACTGTGTCTCCTCCCTACCTATTTCCCTCTCTACTCTCTATCTCTCCTCTCTATCCCACTACCTCTCTCTCTCTCACACACGCACACACACACTCACTCACCTCTATCTCCTCCCTACCTATCCCTCCCTCCCCTCTCTACTTCTCTCCATCTCTCCTTTGTCTACATCTCCTTCCCTCTCTACCTATATTTATCTCCCCTCTCCCTCTGTTTACCTACCTCTCCCTTTATCACTCTATATGTTTCCCTAACTACCTAGGGTTGAGGGTTTAATTTATAGTGTAGATCATAGAGGGTAGAGGGTTTAAGGTTTGAGGGTTGAGGTTTTAAGGTTGAGAGCAGAGGGTATAGGGTTCATGGTTCAAGGATTAGGGTAGAGAGTTTACTTGAGTTTAAGGGTTTAAGGGTTGAGGGTAGAGGGTATTGGGTTGAGGGTAGAGGGTTTAAGGGTTGAGGGTAGAGGGTATTGGGTTGAGGGTAGAGGGTTTAAGGGTTTAAGGGTTTTTAAGGGTTAGGGTTAAGGGCTAAAGGTTTAGGGTTTAGTTTTTAAGGGTTTAAGGGTTGAGTATAGGGTTAAGGATTGGGATAGAGAGGGAGGGATGAAGATAGGGAGATATGGAGGAGAATTGAGATAGAGAAGTAGAAAAGATGAGGGAGGATAAGATAAATAGAGGGTTGAAGATCAATGTATAAGGTAGAGGGGGAGAGAGATAGAGGAGTAGTGAGTGAGTGAGAAGAGACCTAAGAGAGGGGTAGAGGAAAAGTGAAGAAGGGAGGCGATGAGAGGAAGATAGATAGAGGGAGGGAGGGCTAAGGGTATAGGGTAGAGGGTTTAAGGGTTTAGGGTTTAATGGTTAAGGGTTTATAGTTAAGGGTAGAGGGGGGAGAGATAGAGTGAGTACCTGAGAGAGAGATACCTAAGAGAGGGAGAGGAGGTAGGAGGGAGAAAATTGAGAGAGAGAGGGAGAGACTGGGAGAGAGATAGAGAGAGGGAGGGTTAAGGGTAGAGGGTAGATATTTTAAGGGTTAAGAGTCTAGGGTAGAGGGTTAAGGGTTTAAGAGTTTAGGGTTTAAGAGTTAAGGGTAGAGGGTAGAGGGGAGAGAGTAGAGGGGAGAGAGATAAAGGGAGTGAGTGACTGAGAGAGAGAGACCTGAGAGAGGGAGAGGAGGTAGGATGGAGAGACTTGAGAGATAGAGAGGGAGGGAGTGGGAGAGAGATAAAGGGAGGCAGGGTTAAGGGTAGAGGGTAGAGGGTTTAGGTTTTAAAGGTTAAGGGTTTAGGGTTTAGGCTTAAGGGTAGAGGGGAGAGAGATAGAGAGAGTGATTGAGAGAGAGAGAGAAACCTGAGAGAGGGAGAGTGGGTAGGAGGGAGAGGGAGGAAGGGAGTGGGAGATAGATAGAGGAAGGGAGGGTTAAGGGTATAGGATAGAGGGTTTAAGGGTTAAGAGTTTAATGGTTAAAGGTTTTAGGGTTTAGGGTTTAAGGGTTAATGGTAGAGGGTTAAGTGTTAAGGGTAGAGGGGAGAGAGATAGAGGGAGTGAGTGAATGAGTGGGAGAGAGACTTGAGAGAGGGAGAGGGGGTAATAGGGAGAGACTTGAGAGAGACAGAGAGAGGGAGGGAATGGGAGAGAGATAGAGGGTAGAGGGTAGAGAGTTAAGGGTTAATGGTAGAGGGGAGAGAGATAAACAGAGTGAGTGAGTGAAAGAGAGATGTGAGAGAGGGGGTAGGAGGGAGAGACTTGAGAGAGAGATAGGGAGTGAGTGAGTGGGAGACAAATAGAGGGTAGAGGGTTAAGGGTAGATGGTAGAGGGTTTGAGGGTGTAGGTTTTAATGGATAAGGTTTTAGGGTTTAGGGTTAAGGGTAGAGGGGAGATAGATAGAGTGATTGAGTAAGAGAGGCCTAAGAGAGGGTGATGGGGTAGGAGGGAGAGTATTGAGAGGGAGGGGGTATGAGGGAGAGTCTCTATATCTCCCATCCCTCTCTATCTCTCAAGTCTCTCCCTCCTACCCCCTCTCCCTCTCTCAAGTCTCTCTCTCACACTCACTCCTATCTCTCTACCCTCTCCCCTCTCCCCTTAACCCTTAAAACCTCTACCCTCTACCATTAACCCTCTACCCTATATCTCTCTCCCACTCCATATCTCTCTCTCTCTCAAATATCTCCCTTCTACCCCCTCTCCCTCTCTTAGGTATCTCTCTCTCTTAGTCACTACCTCTATCTCTCTCCCATCTACCCTTAACCCTAAACCCTAAACCCTTAACCCTTAAACACTAAACCCTTAAAACCTCTACCCTCTACCCTTAATCCTCCTTCCCTCCCTCTGTCTCTCTCCCACTCCCTACCTCCCTCTCTCTCAAGTCTCTGCTTCCTACTACGTCTCCCTCTCTTAGGTATCTCTCTCACTCACTCAATCCCTCTATCTCTCTCCCCTATACCCTTAATGCTCTACCCTTAACTCTTAAACCTTAAACTCTTAAACCTTAAACTCTTAAACCCTTAACCCTCCAACCTAAACCCTTAAACCCTATACCCTCTACCCTATAACCCTATACCCTCTACCCTCTACCCTTAACACTCCCTCCCTCTATCTCTCTCCCACTCCCTCACTCCCTCAATATCTCTCAACCCTCTCCATCCTAACCCATCTCCCTCTCTTAGGTATCTCTCTCTCTCACTCACTCCCTCTATCTCTCTCCCCTCTACCCTTAACCCTAAACCCTTAAACCCTAAACCCTTAAACTTGAAACCCTCAAACCCTCTACTCTTAACCCTCTACCCTCTATTTATATCAAGTCTCTCCCTCTCTCAAATATCTCTCTCTCACTCACTCCTATCTCTCTCCACTCTACCCTTAATCATCTACCCTTAACCCTTAAACTCTCTACCCTCTACCCTCTATCTCTCTTCCACTCCCTCCCTCTCTCTCTTTCTCTCAAGTCTCTCCCTCCTACCCCCTCTCCCTCTCCCTCTCCCTCTCCCTCTCTCAAGTCTCTCTCTCTCACTCCTATCTCTCTCCCCTCTACCCTTAACCCTTAACCCTTAAACCCTTAAACCCTCTACCCTAGCTTTCTAACTCAGTGAAATTGGGAATGTAGTGGCCTGTTTGAAAAAAATGGGTCCAAGAAATGGGGTCTCTCGGTGATTTAAATCACTAGGAGACCCCATTTCTTGGACCCATTTTTTTCAAACAGGCAAGTTAGGTTGCTAATTTTACTGAATTGCCAAGTTAGTGGGCCCACTGGCTTGCCAATTCAGTGAAATTGGCAATGTAGCGGCCTGATTGAAAAAATGGGCCCAAGAAATGGGGTCTCTCGATGATGTAAATCACCAAGAGACCCCATTTTTTCAAATAGGACAAGTTAGGTTGTCAATTTCACCAAATTGGAAAGCTAGTGGTCCCACTGGCTTGCCAATTCAGTGAAATTGGAAATGTAGTGGCAAGCCAGTGTGCCCACTAGTTTGTCAATTTCACCAAATTGGAAAGCTAGTGGGTCCACTGGCTTGCCAATTCAATGAAATTGGAAATGTAGTGTCCCATTTGAAAAAAATGGGTCCAAGAAATGGGGTCTCACGGTGATTTATATCACTAGGAGACCCCGTTTCTTGAACCCATTTTTAGAAGAAGTCTATGAAACCTTCTGATGGACAATACGAATGTCTCCTCTAGCTTCACTACCGACCTTTTCTTTGGTTTTGTGGTTGGTGGCTCCAGTGGTGGTCACAACGGTGGCTCTAGTGATGGTTCTGAAAGGAAAAGAAAAGCTGCGGAAACACTTTCCTAACGCTAAAACCACAAAGGAGACGTGCAAAGAAATTTTTTAAAGCATTAAAACACTTAAGATGAAAACATGCAAGGTAACAAGAGAAACATAAATAAAATGATTTAAGAGATAACACCATATTTACGTGGGAAAACCCACCACACCAAGAGAAAGACACTTTGTATTATAGTAAACAAAATATTACATACAGAGTTACAATTCTCACTCTCTGATAGTTAGCTCACATCGGAACTTGAGTTTCCATGCGCTCACGTTTACAATGCTATTTCAGCATACAATGAATACAAACTCATCAACACTTATTGTCGTATATATTCCCTTTTCAGATTGATCGACTTTTTCAAGTCTCCATACAACCACCAATTAGGGTGTATTAATTTGAGTTCTTCACCGACATGCCAAATCAATCTCAAATATGATCCACCTGCAATTCTACATCGAGCCACCCCCACAATAAATTTGTTGTAGATAAATTACTAAATTTGGGCTCTTCCAACCGCCAAAATTTGATCTCATAATAATTACATGATATATCGCTTTTCACCAATCCAATTTCTGACAATAAATGTTGTTTTGCAATAATGGTGCAAAAAAAACCAATGAAAAAATGCCACATGTTGCATTGCTATTCATTTTACCACTTGACTAAGCAGTGATCAATCAACTGTCATCGAGCTCCAAAACCCCTTCGCCATCGCTAACTATTTCATCACATTCGAGCCGACAATAATCCACTATCACCAAAGCACTAACCGCCAGCCTTGTCGGGTCCCACAAGCCACGTGTCCTCCACTTAGGAGGTTCCAAGGCATCCAAGAGGGAATCGCCAAGATTCACATGAGTCTGCTCAAAATGAGCTTTTGAGGCTGCCACGTGTCCACCGCTCACACCCTCCGCTTGACCTACGTGGAAGCCGTTAGAGCTCCTTCGGGGAATCTCTAGCAACATCTACTAGATTCTCCAGGGAACTCCCAAAGTGCAGACTAGTGTCTATGACCGGACAACCCTTTGCATAAAGCAGCTTGGGGCCCACCTTCTAGTCATTGCACCCACCCTTTTGACAAGCTCTCACGCGTCATGTGCACAGGAAATTCTGCTCGGTGGAAAGGTTTTCAATTGTACTTGCCTTCAGATGCTGCAAAAAGCAGCCAACACCATCAGATGAAGCTGATAGAAGTCGTTGATGCAAGGCATCAACACATCGGTGAGACTTAGCATTTCCTCCCATCGATAAACGACTGCTTCATGGATAAAGCCAAAACCAACAAACATTCTGCCAGCTCCACACTCGTTGGCCCATCACTGTGACAACCCTCGGAGTCTCACCAATCAGACTAAGTCTCAACAACCAAAGGGTCAAGCCAACCAGAAGAGAACACCACGATAAAGCGATAGAGACATAAACTCATCAAGCCTTTAATAGAGGTCCAAGCTAGTAAATTGAGGCACATTTTCCAACAAGATCCCACTTGACGAAGACTTATTGGCTTCCTCTAGACTTCAAATTCATTTGCGATCATAGGACCCAAGGCCCATCGAACTGGAACACCATTTGAACTTGTCTATGCTTATTGGCTTTTTCAATGTATCAACAACGTTCTTCAGTGATACTGCACATCGATATGCTTCGTCCTAGCATGGAAAGTTGGATTTTTTGCCAAACAAATGGCACTCTGACTGTCGCAACAAATAGTGATCTTCCCTACATTAAAACCAATATCATAACACAAACGATTTAGCCAAAAAACTTCTTTGCAGGCATGAGTAGCTTCCATTTATTCTGCCTTAGTCGTGGACAAAGTGACTACAACCTATTGCTTGCTCATCCAATTGATTGCACCACCATTTAACATGAAAGTATATCCACTGGTGGATCTTCTACTGTCAATGTCCCCTGCCCAATCAGAGTCCACATATCCACTAATGCTGACATTTTTTTGTGATGCAACCAAGTTTCCACGGTAACACAAAGCATATTTTGAGGTACCTCTCAGATATCTAAACACTCTCTTTACAACATCCCAGTGTGTCCTTCTTGGATTTTCCATAGATCAGCTAAGTTCTCTCACTGCTTGGGAAATGTCTAGCCTTGTACAGACCATCACATACATTAAACTTCCAACAAAAATTGCATAAGGCACTCTTGTCATGTCCTCCATCTCAATAGAAAATTTTGGACAATCTTCAACAGATATCTTTGTTCCCTACATAACTGGAACAACTAGTTGCTTGCAATCACTCATATCAAATCTCTCCAAAATAGTGTTGATGTACTTACTCTAGCAAACCCAAATATTTCTGCCCTTTCTATCCTTGGTTATCTCCATCCCTAGAATATATATTGCTGCACCCAGATCTTTCATTTCAAACTTTGAAGACAACTAAGATTTAAGATCAGAAATCATAGACTTACTATTTCCTATGAACAACATATCATCCACGTATAGGGTAATAATAAGCACACGATCATTTTTTGTTTTATAATACACACAATGATCAGATTTTGATTTCACAAATCCCATAGACAACACAAAAGTGTCAAACTTCTGATACCACATTCTAGGAGACTGCTTCAAACCATACAAATATTTCTTTAATTTACAAACCAGGCTTTCTTTACCTTTTTCAACGAAGTGCTCAGGCTGGGACATGTAAATTTCTTCTTCGATCTCTCCATGGAGAAACGATGTTTTCACATCCATCTGTTCGATCTCTAAGTCATACGCATTTGCAAGTGACAACATAAATCTGATAGATGTCAGCTTAGCTATAGGGGAAAATATTTCTCCATAATCAATTCCCTCTACTTGGGAATACCCCTTTGCAGCCAACCTTGCTTTATACTTCTCAGCACTACCCTTAAGACCAGTCTTCTTCTTAAATACCCATTTACAACCAACATACTTTCTTCCTTCAGGCAAAGGTACCAATTCCCAAGTTTCCTTCTTTTCCAATGATTCCATTTCTTTATTCATGGCTCTAGCCAAGAATTTGCATCGGGCATATTAATTGCCTCTTTAATAGTCCTAGGTTGCCTAGTGCTAGTAATTAAAGCATAGACATAGTTTGAATCCAAAATGGAGAAACCATACCTATCAGGTTGTTATTTTTGACATGTAGACCTTCTCACTAGCTGAGGTTGTGGTTCTTCATCTTCAAAACTCTCAAAGCTACTAGATCTCTCATTAGTTTCACGTACACCATGTAGTTCTCCCTTTTCTAGAGTTTGGGGAATCTCAATTACATCATTCTTCTTTTCTCTTTGATCTGTCTTTGGTTGTGGATCAGTTGCTGAAGGTTTCAACTCACAAAATATTACATATCTGTTGTACAAAACCTTCTCAGTGATGGGGTTCCAAAGCTTGTATCCCTTTACACCAATGCCATAGCTGATGAAGATACATTTAAAAAATTTGTTCTCCAGCTTAGATCTTTTCTCATTTGGCACATATGCATATGCCTCACAGCCAAATACACAAACATGTCTCAGAGAGGGCTTGTTACCAGACTACACTTCCAAAGGTGTCTTATCAACAAGAGCAGAGCAAGGAGAATGATTTACCAGGTAAGATGTTGTAGCCATGACCTCAGCCCAAAACTTCTGCTCTAGACTAGTAGTGCTCAACATACTCCTTGCCTTTTCCATCAACATCCTATTCAACCTTTCAAAAACTCCATTCTGTTGTGGAGTATAGGTTGTAGTTTTATGCCTTTTAATCCCATGGTCTTTATAGTATCTATCGAAATCTGCAAAATAAAACTCACTACCATTATCCATCCTCAAACATTTTATTTTCCTTCTAGTCTGATTTTCTATCAAGTTTTTAAACTCTTTAAAATGACTGAACACTTCTGATTTACTTTTAAGAAAGTATATAAATGCCTTCTCGAGTAGTCATCAATAAAAGAAACATAATATCTAGACTTCAAAAATGAAGGAACATTAACTGGACCAAACACATCAGAATGAACATAGTCTAGTACACCAGAATATTTATGAGAACTCGAGGAAAAAGAAACTCGCCGTTGCTTTGCATAAATGCAGTGTTCATAGAAATCAAACTCAAGATTACAATCTACAAGCCCTTCAACAAGATTTTTATTTTTCAAGGTTTTTAAATATTTGTCACCTATGTGACCAAGTCTATGATGCCACAACATTATCTTCTCTGCTGTAAGTTTCACCTACATCGCATTTGCAGCTAGAGAAGCATCTTCATCCTTTTCTATAGGAGCAACTTTTCTTGACTTTATAGAGATGTTACATTGAATAGGACATGCATCTAGCTTGTATAGAGTGCTAGTAGGAACACCCTTAGCCAAAACCATAGTGCCTCTAGTCATCTTACATCCTTTACTTGAGAAAGAAACTTCTACACCAACACCATTCAACTTACTAACAAAAAGTAAGTTGCGAGCCAAACCTGGTATGTGTAGTTCACCACCAATCCCTTTGATTCTACCATCAAGGAACTGTATCTTGACTCTTACATGGAAAAAAATCTCCAATGTTGAATCACTATCCAGGTACACCTTTCCACCATCATACTTTTCGTATTTAGTGAACCACTCTCTATGAGACATCATGTGAAAAGATACACCTAATTCAACCAAACAAACATCATCTGATACTTGAGTTGCCAAGGCTGTAACGAAGGAATCTACATCACTTTGATAAGAATCATAGTTTGAAGAGTTACTCTTCTTCTTTTTCTCCTTACAATCATTTCAGATATGACTAGGTTGCCCACAATTCTAGCATTTCACCTTGGGCTTTTTACTAGGAGACTTTGATCTACCTACAAATTTAGATTTGGATTTCTTGTCCTTATTTCCTTTCTCCTTCAATCTCCCTCGAAGAGAAAGGGCCGCTTTGGCCATCTTAGAATACTTCATTCGCATCTCTTCAGACAACAATGAAGCAACGACATCTTCCATCTTGAAAGTAGCAGTCGTACTTCCAATAGCCATCACCAAATGATCCCAAGTGTCAGGTGACAAACATAACTGGAGCATGCAATGATCCTCCTCCTCAATCTTTACACCCCTAGACACCAACTGAGCAACACTCATATTAAACGAGTTCAAATTCTCTACAACAGATGCACCTTCTTCCATAGATTGTGAGTGCAAATATTGAAGTGGTTAATCTGTGTGTATTATCATTTCTTTATCCATTAGATAATTTTTCCACTTCTTTACACTCTGTACTAATGCATACAATTATTTATCATATGTGGGATAGTTACTTACCATATTCATGAAATTTTCAGAGTGAAAGCAGATAGGTTTACCTCCTTGCATGAGTACCGCTCCCATAGAAAACCCACGAGCATCTATCTCAATTTTGAACAGTTGTTGTAGATCTGGTAGAGATAGATTTGGTGTAGTGTTGAGATTTTCCTTTAAATTATCAAAGGCCTTTTGCTACAGACCTCCCCACTGGAAATATTTCTTCACACTTGTGATTGCATGCAATGGAGACGCTATGTAGGTGAAGTTATCTATGAACTTTCTCCAAAACTGTACTGCACCTAGAAAAATTCTCTGACTTTTGTAACTATACTTGGCTTTGGCCAGTTTACAATGATTGCAAACTTTTTAGGATCCACTTCAAGTGACCTCCTCCTATAATATAGCCTAAGTACTATAGTGATGTCTTTGCAAATTCACATTTTGACATCTTTACATAAAAAAATTATTTTCTCAATATAACCAATACTTTCTTTACATGCTCTTCCCAATTTTGACTAAATACAAGTATATCATCCAAATAAACTACGATAAAATCATCTATGAATGGATGAAATAAATCATTCATGACTCTCATAAAGGTAGCAGGTGCATTACAAAGCCCAAAGGTCATGACCAACCACTCATACAGTCCCTATTTTTTCTTAAATGCAGTGTTCCATATATCATTATCTGCAATTCTTATTTGATGTTATCCACTACACAAGTCCAACAATAAAATAAAATACATGTTTCAATTGATCAAGTAAATTATCTATTCATGGAAGAGGATACATTTTATTTACTGTTATCTTGTTAAAGGCTTTGTAGTCAGTGCACATTCTCCATGACCCATCCTTCTTTGGCACCAACACAAGTGGAGAACCACAAGGAGAGGTACTTGGATGAATAACTCCTTTCTCAACCAACTCCTGAACCTACTTTTTGATTTCTTCATTTTGCATAATAGATAGATGATACATGTTGATTTTTGGAAGGGGCACATCCTATTGTAACTAGATTTCATGTTGTATCTCTCTTTGGTGGAAATCCCTTTGGCTCCTGAAATAAGTCATCATAGGCAAAAACTACTTTGACCAATTCAGATTTGTGCTTTGGATCACACCCTTTGAATGCCTTAGATTTATCATCTTCTTTGGCTTTTACAATCATCAATACAAATTTCTTACTAGCATTGACTAACCTCTTCATTTTTCAAGTATTCACTAATGTTAGATTAGTCTTAATCTCATGTGCACGTGCAATGAATTCCTTACCATCCTTAAAAAGGTAATATTTATTTTCTCCCCTATAAAATATTGCTTTCCAATCATAAAGATATGGACTCCCTAGTACAAGGCCAAAAATATCTAAAGGAACCACATCAACTTCTACCTCATCTATGAAGTTTGCAGTGATGGAAAATCTTAGCATACATTGCTTCATTACCCGTAGCTTTGCATCATTGTAAACCCATCCAAGTGGATATGGCTTTGGATGAGGTGTTGTAGCCAAGCTAATTTTCTTAACAACTTATTCAAATATTATATTTACTTGAGATCCTATATCAAACAAAGTATCAACCTTAGTATGATTTTTACAACCTGAATATGAAATAACTCATTTCGATGCTTATCAACCTTAGGTGGAGAAGATTATTTACTTGCACTTGAACTTGCATTTTAAAAACTTGTATCAAAAGAAAGAGATATATATTTTCTTTTACCTTGGATCTAGTCATCAACATTATTTGTTTAATCCTCAGAGTTAGATCTATGATCCTATTGTACTACAACAAGAGTCTTTTGTTTTCCTTTGTTTCATCCATACTTCTTTGGCCTTAGTTCCAGATGCAGCTTCCAACACTTTTAGTTATCATGACCTTCCTTATTGAAATGGGAGCATGTGGGCTTATCACCCTCCTTCTTGATGGTTGCTATCTTTTCCCCCTTTTCTTTGCCTTTGGATTTACCTTTAGGTTTATATTGCTTCTTGTCAAACTTTTAATTGAAAGTATTCTTACCTCTTGACTCCAAATCTGTGGCTTGTACACACACTTCATCTAGATTATTAGGATTTAAAACCAAAATGGTATGCCTTAAGTAAGAGTGAAGACCACCTATACTTGAGCAATGTGTCTTGGTGTATAGTGGAACATTAAGTGTAATATCCCGCTTCCTAAATTCATGAGTATAGTCTTGGATAGATTGAACCTTACCCTATCTAAAAAAATCCAGTTTATAGTTAACTACTACATATGGCCTATGGGATAAAACGATCTTTTAAGGGAAAGTTTAAACTCCATCCAACTTAAATTGACACTATCATGTCGAGCAATTTTTACCTGAGTTTTACTCTCCTACCAGGTGAGAGCGGATCCTCCAAAGCAAAGAGTAGCTAATTGGATTTTAGAAGCATCATCTAAAAGACCTTGAATCCTACAGTATAATTCTACTTGTTGAACCCAATCATTTGATTTCTTAGCATTTAACTCTCCACGATATTTAGTTAGTTCAAACTTTACATCCAATTTGATTACAGGCTTATGTGCACTTTTGAAAGGATTAGCAGAAGAAGTAGAATTAGAAGGAGAAGATGGAGAAGATGGAGAAGATGGATATGAAGGAGTTTTTGGAGGGTCGTCATCACCTTCTTCTATTTTCCCTTTGCCCTTTCGATCTTCATCATCCTCATGCTTTTCTTACTTCAACGATCCTCCTTTTTCATGCTTTTCTTGATAGAGCTCTTCCACCATAGCCTTCATGTCAAGAAAGGCTCATTGAAAACTTTTATCATCGAGCTTAAAAAAAAATCCATCTTTTGTCTCTTCCATCTTTGGTGGTGGAAAAGTTCTTTGTTTACCGATCTTAGGATTGAACTTTGCAAGCATGCCTTCACCTCACCGGCTCCTGAATCGTGTTAACATCCACTTCTGCAATTAATAGTGAAACAAGCTTTGACCAACTTGATTTGTTAGGATCTATGACTATTGCTTAATGAATGCTAATTTATGTAAACGGGTAAATGAAAGTCTTAATCTTAATTTCAAATTCTTTTAAAAAGACATTAACAATGCTCAAAAGAATAAGAATATGAAAATAGAGAAGAGAAGATGAAGATAGCAGATTGATAATAGAGTTCTCTAACTGGCTACGTCTATGAGTCCCTCTCCAATAGAGTGACTGATCCTTGATTATGCTCCAAAAAAATTTCACAACACGCTTCAGTCTGTTACAAGCCTTCTAAAGCCTTCTTAGGTGATAATGACAAGTTCAAAATCCTCTCCTTCAAGTACAACTCAACTTGGCTTATAGCCTTTCCTAGATAAATGTACAGAGTAGGAACAATTTCATTATCAAACTCTCCATTTCCTCCAAATTTCCTTCACAAGCCCAACATCCCCCCTTTAAATACCATTACATATGCTATATGAAGGTTAACCAACATATTTCCCCATATCTCCTAAACTAGGCTTCATAAATCTAATTAAAGCCTTACAAATCTTATAATCCCTTAAAAACCCTTAAATACTCTTTAAAAATATTTTAAAGCCCCTTAAAATCTTATGAAATCGGGCTATTTAAAATTTAAAATGTTTTATTATAGTTTTGAATGTTATTCTTAGGGGCTTCAGGTTTAACCCAAGTCCCTTTTTATCAATCCACCACTATTTTTCTATCTTAAATAAAATTTGTTGCTACTTATCCCCAAAGAAGTCATGGGGTGCAATGGTGGAGGTGATGATCAAGGTGGGGGAGTTCAACGGTTCAAACCGCTACCCCCCAAATTGGATTTTCTCTTCTATATATAAAACCAGTGCCCATATAGTGTAATGAAGATCTTGGTGGTTCAATGGTGGAGCGCTCGGTTTGAAAGTGGTAGGTTGGGGTTTAATTCCCCCAACCGATTCTTTTTTTAACAAATAGTAAACATGACCGATGAGTGGAGCCCATGAGGTGCCATATGACATCATTTGATTGGTCCATGTGGCATTCTTTGATTTTCCAACCACTGACATGTCATCTCGTCAATCGCCATGTCACTTGCCAATTGGATACCACATGTCAAAACGTCATTGTTCCATGTCGACTGCACCTACCATGTCAACAATGGTACTATTTTGGTCAACCTCTCCCTGCAAACTTTGACTAGCCGTAACTTTTACATGCGAGATTTGATTGACGCGATTCAAGTAGTATTAAAATCGTGTTGATGAGCTCTTTGATGTGATGTCATTTTTTCCATTATTGAGATCAATTTTTTGACCTAGAATCCTCTTTTGGAACCCCTATTTTGACCAAACTTTGATCGAGCATATCTTGGACATACAAACTCCTTTCGAGACAATTCAAGTTGTGTTGGTTTCATATTGGAGAGATCTTTATCATGGTGCTGACTCTTGGAGCATCTAGAAAAATTAAAATTTTGGTGAAAATATCCACTTGGATCAATAAGTAAACCAACAACCAAAAAATAATGACCCAATAGCAAAGAAATAGAAATAGAAAACAACATAGAAAAATACACTATTTCATATTCCTCAAGGTGTTAGCCACCTCGATCTCCTTTTTGTGATGTAGAGTGACCATGTCCAGGATTTATATGCAAGTTATACTCCTCTAGTCTATCAAATATCCTAGCTAAGTTAGGCAAGTGTTTATTTCTTGCGATTGATTTAGCCAAAAAATCATCTACATAGTCCTCCATGGTGATGTGCAACATGTCATGGAATATGGTAGTCATTTCTCTTTAATATGTGGCTCCTATGTTCTTCAAGTTGAATGGAATGACATTCCAACAAAAATTTCCCCAAGCACAGGTAAAATCCATTTTGTGTTGATCCTTAGGGGCTATCTTTACCTAGTTGTACCCGAAAAACCCATCTATTAATGAAAGAATTTCGTGACCAGTTGTTAGATACTCTATTATGTCGATGTTGGGAAGGGGGAAGTCCTCCTTGGGTCATTCTTTATTAATATATATTAATTTTTTACATATCTATATGCCCCCAATGGGTTTCGACATTGGTACAAGGTTGGATACCCACTTAGGATAGTCTATAGGTCTAATGAGTTCCATGTCTAGTAGTTTCTGAAGCTCTACCTTGACTAACAATATTATTTGTTGGTGCATCTTAGAAAGATTTTGCTTAACTAGTTTTGATGTAGGGAATACTATTAGATGGTGTACCACTAAATCCAGATCCATCCCAGGCATATTTGCATATGTCCAGGCTAAGTTGATATTACCTTCATTTATGAATGTCGAGAATTTGACCTTTTCCTCAGGATCTAAGGAAGTTGTATGATATGTTACCTTAGGTGCCTCTGTTGTTCCAACGTTGATAGGTTCAGAACCTTCAACCAAGGTTGCTAATTATTCTTGATACTCTATGATGGGGATATTGAATCATCCATCTTTAGGTGCCTCAGAGAGGTTTTCACCCTCAAATATATCCTTTAGTTTTCCTTTTTCATGATTCGATAGAGCCACATTATGGTTTTCCCTAGGGGATCTCATATTAATTTTTTTTATTTTTCATTTCAATTTCGCGACTGGAGGATGAAATATCCCCTTAAAAGTATGCTCCTTGTTCTAGTTCTATGAAAAAACTGACCTTGTGATCTGTTTGTGGTATACCATGTTGAATTCCCTTGAACTCAACAATAACTTGATTGTTTTGGAATAAGTCCACAAAAAGGTATGTGATGTTGTTGATCTCAATCGATCAACTGTGGGTGGAGTAAGGGTGGGTTATCATCACTATTGGAAAATATTATGGAGGATGTGGTAAGGGTAAGTTTAGCAGTGTTATCAAGATCACAAAGGGTATCTAGGTCTAATCACTAGAGGTGTAATATTCCTATTCCCATTCATTGGAATCTGTTTCAGTATGGTAGTTATTTGATGTCTCAATGTTGGTAGAAGGAGTTATTTATTGATAAGAGGTAGTTTCAATTTTTGGGGTAACCATGTCTATCGAATCATAATCTAGTCCCATGTTCTTCTTACATTGTTCTAGTATGATGGGCTCACTCATACCTTGTTCATGTAGACCAAGGCTAGATTTTTCAGTGTATCCCATATTTCTTGCTATTTGATAACCTTTATTTTTAAGGTCCACAGGAAGGGGATGTAGTTGTTTTTGTTCATCTTTTTCTTCTTTATAGAGCCATGATGAGATCTTCTTCGAATACCATTTCATCCTTCATGTCTCCCCACTTGGTGAAGATAGTAGGTTTGAATTCATAGGTGAAAGCTTGAATATGTTTTATTTCCTTTAGTTTCCTATGAGATTTTTGTGATGGGGGAAGCTCTCTAATGGAAAAGGATTGTTTGAAATGGTATTATCCACAACCCTTGTCAAGTATTTGGATCTTGAGGTCAAATTTTGGAGGATCAATTGATGTAGATGAAGTAGAGGACAAAGGAAGTGATGTTGGATTGATATAGGAAAATGAGTGGAATGATATGTAATTACTAGGTATTTGAAGGAGCATTTTGTACTTCTCCTCTAATTTTGTACAATAATGGAAGGGTTTGGGATCGACGTATATTGTAACTTCCTTATTAAGGAATTTTTAAAATTGATAAAAGGTTGAAGGTACTTCTTGCATTGCATGGATCCATAGACACCCCAAGAGAAGCTTATAGGGTAATTAAAGATCCAGTACTTGACAAGTCATTTTTTCAATTGTTGGCCCTACTTGAATTGGCAGCCTTATTGTGCCCTCAGAGTTTCTCTCCATATTATAATAATCCCTTATGGTGATACTTTTGTTATTTTTTATCACATCATAAAAATATCCTAACCACTTTACCATTTTTAAGGTACACATGTTTAATCCCGCACCTCCATCTATTAGGACTCTCTTGATCTTGTCTTTATGGACACAAACATTGAGATACAAAGCTTGATTACAAAAGGATCTTTGGGGAAGTTACTTTTCAAAAAATACCAAGAGATAGGGTGAAGTTATGGTACCAAACATAGCTTGAAATTGATTAGTGTTAATATTGTTAGGCAACAAATGTTCAATGAGAGCTTTCTCCAGGATCTCTTTATATGTTGGTGATAAATTTAGAAGTTTGAGTATAGAGATTAATGTTGGAGTTTTCTTCAATTGGTCAATGATACTGTATTCATTGGAAGTCTTAATGGTGACTTTAGCTAGAAGTGGGGCTCCTTGGATTGTGAATTTTCCTCTTCATATAGTCACATTGCATTCAGGGATTTTTACTAGTATGGCTACAACATTGATATTTTGATCAGCTTGGTAGATGGTTCCTATGACTTCATTGTAGGTGAAGTTAGTTTTTTTATAATCTTGTCCCTTACCTTTTTCATTTCCCCTAGAAGGATTGAGGATTGGATCCTTGTATATTCCCATGTCTCTATTACTCGAGGGCCCAAGATGATGATGTTCAATTTTGACCTCTCATTTTTCTATCAAGTCTTGTATGATGTTTTTAAGTCTCATAAAGTTATTTGTTGTGTGACTCTTGATCTTGTGGAATTCACATCAATCATTCTCATTGTACCAAGGGGGTTCAATTTTTTTCTTGTCATAAGTTGTTTTATCAAGATTTAGAAGCCTGATAAGGTTCTTTTGGATGAGTTAATGTATAACTACCTCAAGATTTTCTCCCAATGAAGTGAATTTTCTCCTAGTTTGATTATTTTTCCTAGGAGGTCGTCTTTTGATATCTTGAAATTGATTTGTTTCCAGTTATTTTGTTGGTTTTTTTGGAGGATATGTAAGTTGGTTGTTTTGCATTTTGTTTTGGGGATGGTTTGCTTGAGCTATTTGGACATTATTATGTGGGTTGCTAGGAGGTTGTATGTTTCATACAAATTTTGCATCTACCACTCCATCGTTGGTAACGTTCTTGTTCTTTGCCCCTATTTTAGATTTGTCATAAGAACTAGAAGCATGGTTTGTGTTATATAGTTTAATGACTCCCCTTTTTATGAGAGCTCTTTTGACGAGTAAACCCTTTTTAATGGTTTCTTCAAAATTACTAGGCATAACATGGTGAGTTGGCAGCTAATGTCTTCTTGTATGTTAGAGACAAATATTTCCATGAGTTATTTCTTGGTAATGGGCCATTTACATTTGCTAGCTTTATTTCTCCATATTTATAGGTAAGAAGCAAAGGATTCCCATTGGATTTGTTTAATTTTGTATAGGTTGATGACCATTATGTCCTACTCTATGTTGTAGGAGAAATGGTTAATAAATTTATCTGACAACTCATCAAAGGTTTTGATATTGTGTAGTAGATGAGAGAACCACTTGATAGAGGCACTACCAAGAATTCGTGGGAAAAGCCTCATTAAATAGGTGTCATTGTGTTGTACATCCATGCACACTATTGAGAATTCTTGCACGTGCTGTATTGGATCTCCTCTTCCCTTGTATTTGTCAAATTTTGGTATTTAAAAGTTCTTGGGGAAAGGTATCATGGATATGTAACAATAAAAGGGATATGGAAATATGTCTTGTAGAGTGTATCTCTTCTTTGGTTTTCCAATTTGAATGTCTAATATCCTTTAGTTTAGATTTTGGATTTTTAAGTTTACATCATCACTTGGTGTGTTTGTTTGATAAGGAGAGACACTATAACCTTATTGCTCCATAATGTTGTGTGCATTATATTGTGTTTTTTATACATATGAGGGCCCTTGGGCTATATTGTGAGTGTAGGATGATGGATGGGATCCTTGAGGAGTGAGGACCAATGTGGGTGTGTTGTGGATTGAGGGTATGATGTTGTTGAGGTATTTCCTATTTTTTTTGAGGTATGTCATGTTGTTTTTGAGGTATGTTTTGTTGTTGTTGAGGTATGTTTTGTTGTTGTTGAGATGTGTTTTATTGTTGTTGACGCGTGTTGTGGTTTTTATGAGGTGTGTTGGTTTGATATTGTGATGGAGGTTGTTGTGCAAAAATTTTATGTTATGGAGGATTGGGTGCTTGATTTTGAAGGTGGGTATTTTGTTGTGGTTCAACATATGTTAGATATTGGGTATTGTTATTTTGTGGTGTGAAAATGTACATTTTACGTTGAGGATTTAGGGTAGATGATGATGCATATTGATATTGTGTGTTAGGATCATAGTATTGTTGTTGATGCATGTATTGAGTTTGATTTTGAGCATTTCCTTGGTACATGCTTTCATATTGTGGTGGTTGTTGATACATGGGTTGTCCTTGAGGTGGGTTGTTAACATGTAGTTTTGGTTGCATAGGGTTATTGCCTTGTTGGTTCACTACATGTTGTTGTGGCCTTGGTGGAGGATTTCCAATATTTTGCATATTACCACTAGGACCTAGTTATTGGTTTTTCCAAGATGTCTCATATATGTTGGGTCCCATTGTATTAGTCTCCATATTGTGTGGTGGCATATTTTGATTTATCAAGAGGTTTGTATTTTCTTGAGCATTGATAAGTAGGAGGTATTTTCCACAACATGTCAAATTATGATATTTCTATCAGGATTCAACCGTGTAGTTTTATGAGAAAAACTCATTGACCCGTGTATCATGAGTAGTGGTTCACAAGAACCCGTCTCTCATGATAATGAATGATCCACTTAGCACTCATTTCATCTAGGTGATGCTCATAGAGGTGAAGCACTAGGCCTTCCAAAGAGGTCACCCATCCTAGTATTTCTCCACCTCAAACACACTTAACCAAGGAGTTTTCCCCAAGGTTAGGCCCACTTAGCTTGTAACCCCATTTGTAAAACCTTCAACAAGTGTTGTGCCTTATGAGACATTCATTATAGATCCCTTTTAGCTCATCAATTGATAATTAGGAGGTTTTTGAGACAACATGCCAAATTATGATATTGCTATCAGGATTACATGGTTGAATCTTAATAGCAATATCATAATTTCTTGAGCATGTTGAGCTACCACAACTTGTTCAATTTGTGAGGGATGTTTCTCCACATTTTGTGAGAAATATTTATCATTGATATGTGCTTTTGAGAACAATGGTGGTATCTTGGGATCTATCATTGCTTTGGGTATTTGTCTCACCACTAATTGGTCTCTCAAAGGAATGAGGTTGGGATCCTTAGGAATTTCAATGTTAAATTTTGTAGGTAGCTTGGCACCACTTTGTGGTAGTCTGAGTAAATATGTGTTTGGATCATTCCCAATCATTTTTTCCATTAGTTTTTTTCATTTTAGGATCTTGGGAGTGCTCTAAAATTACTTCGTCAATGATTTCCTCATCACTATCATACTCCTCTATGATCATATCTATAGGATTAGCAGATTGGTTTTTTTCCTAGCAAAGCTATCTTGATGTTTAAGGTGTATGTCAACATCACTAGGTGGTTGATTTGGTTGAGCTTTAAACATTTTTTTTTCTTTAGGAGTTGAGTATGTCCTAGGAATTAGGATCATAACCCCATGGTTTAGATTCCTAATTGGTGGTATTGGTTTTTGGTATGCTAAAGCTGCTCTTGTTGGATTACAATTTATTTTTATGTTGAGATCTTGTTGTATTCATAAACAAACTCAAAATACATTGGTAAGTTTGAGATAACAACTTATGGAAATGGGATGAAGTTTCGATTGGGAGTTTGTTTGATAAAATGACGTACAAAGGGGATGTGTGTATACATTTTGGACAAAGGTTGTTGGTTTTTTGTTATGGGTTAATGTTGTGATAGTTGGATGATCAAGTTTAATGTTGGATGGTAAGATTTTGCTACTCAACCCTATGATGAGGAGATGATCCAATTTTGGATTTTGTTGACGCTATGATGTTTGATGCTGAAACCCTAGGATAAGAGTATGAGTGGATGTTTTAATATTTTGATTTGATGCTAGTTTAGAACAAAAAACTTCACAAGACTCAAATCAATATTTTTCCATGTCTTAGAGGATATGGTGATTGATTTACTTGAGCTAGCTATGAGGTTGCAAGTAAAGGGTTTTGTAAAAAAATAGCAAGATGATGGTTTGATTTCTTATGTTCAATATGTGTCCAAGACTAGGTTGATGTTTAGTTTCTAATTGGAGATGTTGAAGGATGTTGATAAGCTATGATGCAAATCTGATTTTTATGTTGTGTCCAAAATATGGTAGGTAGAAACCCTATGTAAACCAAATCCAAAGTGTAAGATGGTAATGTTGGACTATGACTGATAGGTCCGATGATGATAATGTTCTTTGATAATTGAATATTTTTTTTAGGCCAATGTTTTGAAAGAAATTTGTGACAAATTATGAGATACGTGAACAAGTAATACTATAGAAAAATTATGATAGTATTATTGCACCAACCCTATCAATATCATCATTATCAATCCCAGTATTGATCCACGTGAAGCACACTTAACCAAGGATTTTCCCCAAGGTTAGGACCACTTAGGTTGAAACCCCATTTGTAAAACCTTTGACAAGTGTTGTCCCTTATTAACCATTCATTATAGAGCCCTTTTAGCTCATCAATTAATAAGTAGGAGGTATTTTCCATAGCATGTCAAATTATGATATTTGTATTAGCATTACATCATTGAATCCTGATAGTAATATCATAATTTCTTGAGCATGTTGAGCTACCACAACTTGTTCAGTTTGTGAGGGATGTTTCTCCATGTTTTATGAGAAATATTGATCATTGATATGTGCTTTTGAGAACAATGGTGGTATCTTTGGATCTATCATTGCTTTGGGTATTTATCTCACCACTGATTGGTCTCTCAAATGAATGAGGTTGGGATCCTTAAGAATGTCAATGTTAAAGTATGTAGGTAGCTTGGCACCACTTTGTGCTAGTTTGAGGAAATAGGTGTTTGGATCATTCTCAATAATTTTCTCTATTAGTTTTTGCATTTTAGGATCTTGGGAGTTCTCTAAAATTACTTCATCAATGATTTCCTCATCACTATCATACTCCTCTATGATCATATCTATAGGATTAGGAGATTGATTTTTTTGTCTAGCAAAGCTATATTGATGTTAAAGGTGTATGCCAACATCACTAGGTGGTTGATTTCGTTGAGCTTTAAACGTTGGTTGTTCTTTGGGATTTGAGTGTGTCCTAGGATCATAACCCGATGGTTGATATTCCTCATTTATGGTATTGGTGTTTGGTAAGCTAGAGCTAGTTTTGTTGGCTTCCATTTTATTTTCATGTTGATATCTCATTGTAGTCATAAACAAAATCAAAATACCTTAGTAAGTTTGAGATAACAACTTATGGAAATGGAATGAAATTTTGATTTGAGATTTTTTTTTTTAAATGATGTACAAGGGGATGTGTGTATACATTTTGGACAAAGGTTGTTGGTTGTTTGTTATGGGTTGATGTTAGGATAGTTGGATGATCAATTTTGATGTTGGATGGTAATATTTTGCTACTCAACCATCCCTATGATGAGGAGATGAGCCGTTTTTGGATTTTGTTTGATGAATGGCACTATGATGTTGGATGCTCAAACCCTAGGATAAGAGTATGAATGGATGGTTTGATGTTTTGATTTGATGCTAGTTTAGAACAAAAAATTTCACAAGACTCAAATCAATGTTTTTATATATCTTAGAGGATATGGTGATTTCTTTACATGAACTAGCTATGAGGCTACAAGTAAAGGTTGTTGTATAATAATAGTAAGATGATGGTTTGATTTCTTGAGTTCAATATGTGTCCAAGACTAGGTTGATGTTTGGTTGCTGATTAGTGATGTTGAAGGATATTGATAAGCTATGATGCAAATCTGATTTTGATGATGTGTCCAAAATATAGTAGGTACAAACCCTATGTAAACCAAATCCAAAGCGTAAGATGGTGATGTTGGATTATGACTAATAGGTCCAATGACGATAACGTTCTCTGATAATTGAATAATTTTTTTAGGCCAATGTTTTGAAAGAAATTTGTGAAAAATTCTGATATATACCAACAAGTAAGACAATAGAAAAATTATGATAGTATTGTTGCATCAACCCTATCAATATCATCATTATCAATCCCAGTATTGCTCCAGCTCAAGCTCACTTAACCAATTATTTTTTCCCAAGGTTAGGCCCACTTAGCTTGCAAACCCATTTGTAAAACCTTCAACAAGTGTTGTTCCTTATGAATGATTCATTATAGATCCCCTTTAGCTCACCAATTGATAAGTAGGAGGTATTTTTCACAATGTGTCAAATTATGATATTGCTATCATGATTACACAGTTGAATCCTAATAGCAATATCATAATTTATTGAGCATGTTGAGCTACCATGACTTGTTCAATTTGTGAGGGATGTTTCTACATGTTTTGTGAGAAAGATTGATCATTGATATGTGATTTTGAGAAAAATGGTGGTATCTTGGGATCTATCATTGCTTTGGGTATTTGTCTCACCACTAATTGGTATCTCAAAGGAATGAGGTTGGGATCCTTAAGAATTTCAATGTTAAAGTCTATAGGTAGCTTGGCACCACTTTGTGCTAGTTTGAGGAAATATGTGTTTGGATCATTCCAAATTATTTTGTCCATTATTTTTTGCATTTTAGGATCTTGGAAGTGCTCTAAAAGTACTCTGTCAATGATTTCCTTGTCACTATCATACTCCTTTGTGATAATATCTATAGGATTAGGAGATTGATTTTATTGCCTAACAAATCTATCTTGATGTTTAAGGTGAATGCCAGCATCACTAGGTGGTTGATTTGGTTGAGCTTTAAATATTGGTTGTTCTTTGGGAGTTGAGTATGTCCTAGGATTGTAACCCCATGATTAAGATTCCTCATTGGTAGTATTGGTGTTTGGTATGCTAGAGCTTCTTTTTTTGGCTTCCATTTTATTTTTATGTTGATTTATCATTGTAGTCATAAATAAACTCAAAAGACCTTGGTAAGTTTGAGATAAAAACTTATGGAAATGGGATGGCGTTTTGATTTAAGATTTTGTTTGATAAAATGACGTACAAAGGGGATGTGTGTATACCTTTTGGACAAAGTTTGTTGGTTTTTTGTTATGGGTTGACATTGGGATAGTTGGACGATCAAGTTTGATGTTGGATGGTAAGATATTTATACTCAACCCTATGATGAGGATATGATGAGGAGATGAGCCAATTTTGGATTTTGTTTGATGAATGATGCTATGATGTTGGATGCTCAAACCCTAGGATAAGATTATGCGTGGAGGTTTTGATGTTTTGATTTGATGCTAGTTTAGAACACAAAATCTCACAAGACTCAAATCAATGTTTTGTTATTTCTTAGAGGATATGGTGATTTCTTTACTTAAAATAGCTATGAGGTTGCAAGTAAATGTTGTTGTTAAACAATAGCAAGATGATGGTTTGATTTCTTGTGTTCAATATGCTTACAACACTAGGTTGATGTTTGATTGATGATTGGTGATGTTGAAGGATGTTGATAAACTATGGTTCAAATCTGATTTTGATGTTGTGTCCAAAAGATGGTAGGTACAAACCTTATGTAAACCAAATCCAAAGTGTAAGATGGTGATGTTGGATTGTGTTTGATAGGTACAATGATGATAATGTTCTCTGATAATTGAATAATTTTTTTAGGCCAATATTTTGAAAGAAATTTGTGACAAAATCTGAGATATGCCAACAAGTAAGACGATAACCACTTCTATCTAGGATGATAGTGGCATGAATTTAGGATAATAGCGGTTATGTTTTAGGTCAACTGCAATTTTTTTTTTATAGAAGTAACTCTTTTTTGAAAAGTGACTGTTATGTAACCAGTGATAGCAAGAGTGGTCAAATGAACAATAGAAAGAAGGTATTAGGATGGTAGTGATAAATTTCTGAGACAATAGCAACAAATTTGCATAGTAGTGACTCTATTTCAATAGTTTCTAGTTTTATGATGACACTTTGTTTGATAAGTTTTTAAGTTTTGATGTTTGTTTGGTATAATGTTTGAGATAATGTTTTTGAGATACAACAAGTGATAAAAAACAACAAACAAAGTGTATGAATCGATCGTAAAATTTTGAATGTTGATAGGCCAAAATCAGCCCAATTTACATTGGTAATAACACATTGAAAACATTTCAAGAATTTTTTATCCCTAAAGTCAAAGCAAATGGTAACACTTTCAAGCCCCAAACTTGGAATCTCCTTCAACTCAAGGATAGGGACACCTAAAGGGATGTATACACTTTATTCTTTGTGAGAGCGAATGTATAGGGGCCTCTTGGCATGGAAGAATAACCCAAATCACCCTTTCCCCTAAAAGTTACAAGTAGATTATGCTATGCCGGGGATTTCTATCTCATCTCAAGGGAGTTAATATGGTGAATAAAAAATTAAAGTTGTGGTATGCATCCCTTGCACTAAAAATATCATTAATAAATAGTCAATCAATAAGGTGGGTAACTACAATAAGGTGTTTAGTTGCTACTCGAGGACTTGATGCCTTGTGAGCATCCAACAAGCCACTTAAGGCTTTAACAAATCCTACTAGGGGTAAAATATACCACTTGGGTATGTCCCCTTTTTGAATGGCACTATCGGCAAGGTACTCGTCAGTTAAATTGTGCCTTTTGCCTTAACTTATTTATATAGCGGTTTGAGGGGAAACCCGCTTTGGGTCGCCTTTGAGTTCTCATTTTGGGATGTGTCTCGTAGGTAGGCCCAATCTAAAAGGGAATGATGTAGAAAAATGCAAAGAGCCCAAAGTGTTTCTCATCACCTAGGACTATCAAAAGATGCAAGGGGAGAGGATACACACTTGGCTTGCCAATCATGGTAGACACAGTGAACAATTTATTACAATTTGATTTTAAGCCCAAATGAGGTGTTTATAGATAACAATTTGTATTTTAAATGCACCAAATTCAAATATTTGAGACTTCAAACATTCATACAAAATTTCATGAACCAATTTTTTTTCATTGCAATTAGATTTTGAACACAAATGAAATGTTCAATTTTAGACACCAAAATGAAATGTGATGATTGTAGGTAAATTTTAATGCACCAAATCAAAGCGTTCAAGTTGTATTGTTCAATTTTAGTGCACCAATATGAAATGTGAAGATTGTAGGTAAATTTTAATGCACCAAATCAAAGCGTTCAAGTTGTATTGTTCAATTTTAGTGCATGAAAAAAGAAATGTGATTCATACACGCCAATTCTTAAGCACCAAAAATTAATGTGATAATCGTTTTAAAGCCCAAATTGAAAAATGTGAAAGTTAATCCTCTATCTTCCACAAGCTAAAAATGAAGATATTAGTAACAAGAAAAACCTTATTCTATTGAAAATAAAAAGATTGACAAATTTTTACCTTTCTTGACCAATTATAGCAGCATTTTGAAGTAGAAGCAACTTTCCAAAATCTGCATCAAATTTGAAAATGTCAATTTTTTTGGAAAGATAAAATGGAGATCTGCAAAACCTAGAAACCTTTTCTAAAATTCCACATGTAGAATTTATTAGAGATGAATGAAACACATGAATTTTTAAAGATTAGCAACATAAATTTTTTTTAAAAAAACCAGAACTAAAATTGTGATAACTTTTTTATTTTTTCATGAAATTAAAAATCGTAAAAATCTACAAAAAGGTAAGAGGGAGGTAAGGGGAATATGGATCATAGAATTTAGTAGAAATGAAATTAATTCAAATCAATTAAAAGCAATATGACAAGACCCACTTACCCATGAAATGTGATTGCAAAGCTTCATAATCCAAACAAGCAAGGTTAACATAAATGAATGAAACACATAATGAATTCAAAAGCCACAATCATACCATCCCATGGTTGAGTGTATTAAGATTGAAGATGGATGTTGGATTGCTTGATTCAACATGAAGCCTCCATGATTGCAAAAGAATTATAACAACGATGATCTAGAAATTCAAGTATATGTTTGCTCAATTTGCTTCAATAGTCAATCTAACATAACCTTTCTACAAATTCTCCAAATTAATCATGAGAGGAATGAAGGTTGTTTTATAGTGTAAGAGAGGGGGACCACCCATGTCAAGGCTCTAGGTCATAGAGATCCAAGAGCGGAAGGCTTCCCTAACTTACCTCACTCTAAAAGGGAGTTTCAGATAGAGGTCAAGAATGATGAGGACTATAAAGTACTTCTATCACCCTTCAAACACGAAATACAAGTGTAGACTAGGAGAGCTGATTTTTAGAGTCAATACTATACCTCAAATAGCTATCTATCTCAGGATGATAGCGCAGTTTTGGGATGCCAGTGCAAAGTGCTAGTGTCTCTTAGGCACACTGGCGCCCATATGGCTAGAGGATAAAAAGTACAATATAAACTACTAGAAAAAAAACTAACAACCTAGCTAGTTATTCTTAAATGAAAAAAATAGAATAATGAAGTATGAAAATTATAAACAAAGATGATAAAGTAGATAGATGAAGGCTAGAGTAATGAGAATGATCTCACCAAGGTTCTAGTTTTCCAGCTAGATCCAAATACATGTTCACCTACACTCAAGAAAGAGGGGGAAATGGTTGTGTTTGTATAGGGGTATACCTCAGTCAGACCTCCATGAACAACCAAATAGAAAAAAGATAGAAATATGTGATAAAGAAGTAAAGAAAGTAGAGGTTGCAATTAACACTACAAAATAGTTTTGCTAGGGATCATAAGACAAATATTCTTATCATTCAGGAAACCAAGATGCCTAAGGAAAGGGTGGAGAAATTGAAAAATATTTAAAAATAATGGTGTTCATAGTAGAAGCTCGGAGGGGGCCTCTAGTGGGCTTGCGATGTTTTGGAACCGAAATAATATCCAAGGTACCCCACATTGGGATGATGCCAACCATGTGGCAACAAAATTCAAGCACATTAGGGATGGTTTTAGTTGGATTTTGTCTAATATATATGCCCCCAATAATAGGAATGCTAGGAGAAGTTTTTGGAAAAGACTTGAAGCTTTTAGGAGTAGCTTCCCTGATGAGAACTGGATTGTGATTGGAGATTTCAACACTTCGTTGCTTGATTCTGAAAATTTTAGTGGGTCTCAGATTCAGATGGATAGTAAATTGGATTTGATGGACTTTGTCAACTCTCAGTACTTACATGATATGGATCTTAAGGGAGCTATGTTCATGTGGACCAATAGGAGGGTTGGTTATGATCTCATCCAAGTGCAACTTGACAGGGCTCTTATTTCGGATAACTGGTTGGAGGCTTACTTCTATTCTCTTACTGCTCTCTCAAGGATTGGGTTGGACCATTATCCTATTAGCTTTGTGGCTGATTCTCTATCTAGTAAGAGAAATTTTCCCTTTGGATTTGAAAAAATGTGGATGTCTCACCCTCATTTTTCCAGTTGCATCTCTGATTGGTGGAATATTAAGGTTAGTGGTATTGTTATGTTTCGTGTGGCCAAGAAGTTGGGGGTGGTTAAAATGAATGTTAGGCATTGGAATAGAGATGTATTTGGTGAAATTTTTGCTTCTAAGGCTGCTATCCAAATGGAGCTTAAAGAAATTTAGGATAGGATTTAGAAGGATGGCTATGAGGGAGATCTTTTACCTAAAGAGAATGAAATTCTTACTAAGTATAATGCCATTATATCCAAGGAAGAATAATTCTAGAAAGAAAGATCTAGGTCAGTCTGGTTGTCTTCTGGGGATAAAAATACCAGATTTTTCCACATGACTACTATGAAGCATAGAGCGACTAATCGAATAACTCATATTTTGAAGAATGGTATAAGAATTGAGGAGGATGAGATAAGGAGTGAAGCTATTCAATTTTTTGGGAACCTATTATCTAGTGATGGTAGGCTAGACATGGATACTCAACAAATCCTTATTGATGTTATCCCTAAAATTATGAATTAGGATCATAACAAAGCTTTGACTGCCATCCCTTTTGTGGATGAAGTCAGAAAGGCCGTGTTATCATTTGAAGGTAATAAATCCCCTAGGCCTGATGGCTTCCCTATGTTTTTCTTTCAATTTTTCTGGGAAAATGTGGGTGAGGATGTTGTGAATGCCATCAAATAATTTTTTGGATCTTGAAGATTTTTGAAGGAACTTAACTCCACCTTTATTGTACTCATCCCTAAGATCTTGGGTGCAGATTCTTTTGAGTGTTTTCAACCTATTAGCCTATGCAATTATGTTTATAAAATTATATCTAAAGTGGTGACTACCAGGATGTTGGGCATCCTCCCGTTTCTCATTTCCCCTTAGCAGAATGGGTTTGTCCTTGGAAGACAGATTGTGGAATCCATAATTACTGTTCATGAGAACATCCACTCCCTTGAGGTGTCAAAGAATCAAGGTTTTCTTCTCAAGCTGGATATTTTGAAGGCTTATGATAGAGTGGATTGGGATCTTTTACTGAAGATTTTAAGAGATTTTGGATTTTCTATAAGATTTGTTCAATTGATTAAGGAAATGATCTCTACTACTAGCATTATTGTTATTATTAATGGATCTCCTTCCAAAAAATTTATAGTCACTAGAGGTGTTAAACAGGGAGATCTTGTTTTTCCTATTCTCTTTACCCTTTTAGCAGAAAGTATTGGTTGGTTGTTGCTTAGAAAGTTTAGTGATGGAATCTTGAAAGGTCTAAGACCATCTTCTGCTAACATTGTGTGTTCTCATCAGCAATTTTTTGATGACACCCTCCTCATGAGTTGTGCCACTGTTGTTGAAGCTAGAGTCCTAAAGAATTGCTTGTTTTTGTATGAAGTTTCTTTTGGCTAGAAAATCAATAGGAAAAAAGTTATATTTTCTTCTTTAACACCCTATAACGGAGGCAAAGGAAGATTGTTGAGATTCTTGGTTGTGATATTAAACCTTTTCCTTCTACTTACCTAGGTCTTCCTTTGGGATCTAAACCTCCTGATTCTTTTTGGACTTCTCTGGTTGATCGGTTTAATCGTAAGTTGGCTAGATGGAAAGGTGCCCTCCTTAGTCAGATTGGAAAAGTGCATTTGATTAAATCTTCTTTGCAAAATTTTTCAATTTACGCCTTGAGCCTGTTTAAGATTCCTTCTAAATACGCTGAAATTATTGAAAGAATGCAAAAACGCTTTCTATGGTCAGGAGTTGAAGATAAGAAGCATGTTTATTTGGTTTCTTGGGAGAGTGTGTGCAACCCCAAAAAGTATGGGGGTTTGGGCCTACAAACCTTGAAAGTTTTCAACAAAGCCCTTTTGGTGAAGCAGGTGTGGAGAAATTTCTTTGAAGTTCATGAGTGGAACTCTATTTGGCACTGTAAATACCTACAGGGTGTTGCTTCTCTTAATGAATTCCTATAATCTCCTTCTCTCCCTCCGGATTCTTCTCTTTGGAATAATGTTATCAAGGCTACAGATCATGCTAGGAAGGGATCTATGTGGAAGCTTGGAGATGGTAAAAAAAATATTTTTTGGGAAGATAAGTGGGTGGGAAATGAACCTTTTTGTGACATTCCGGCCTTCAGGAACCACATGGTGGAGTGAAAACCTATATTTTGTAGCCTTTTTGGGGAATACTGGAGGTCGGACCAGTGGGTGTGTGTTTCTCTTCTTATTCCAGATCTTTCACCCTTGCATACCATTCTTAACTCTGTTGTGTTGCTTCCAAGGGGCCAGGGGGATCATCTGATTTGGAAATATCTCCATCGGGGATCTTTTCTATCTCTTCGGCCATTGCTTTTTGCTACTATATTTATCCCACTCTTGTTTGGGCGAAGGCCTGGGTGCATAACCTTACTCCTAAAATCAATATCTTTTCGTGGATTATGCTCCAGAATAAAATCTTGACTAATGATAATCTTTGTAAGCGTGGTTTTTCCTTTCCTAATCATTTCTATCTTTGTTGTGCAGATGTTGAAAGTAATTCATATCTATTTCTTCATTGTTCCCTCACCTATAAAATCTAGTGCAAGATTTTGTAGATGTGGAATCTCAATTGGGTTTTTCCTGATTCTATTATGGATTTCTACAGTCAGTGGAAAGTGCCCTCGAAAAATCAAGTGTTGGATATGATCTAGAAATATATTTTCCCACATGTTGCGTGGGGAATCTGGAAGGAGCACAACAATAAAATATTTAGGGAATCTTCCCTCTTAAAGGAGGTGATCTTTGAGAAAATTATCAAAGCTCCGAGAGAGAATTTAAACTTGTTGAATGGTAACATGAAGGTTAAAGGGAAGAACAACTACCAAGAAAATGATATCAGAGTTGTTAAGGCATGGATGATTAAGGCTGATGTGTCTCAAGTTCCTAAACCTATTAAAGGGTCGATGGATGGAATCTTCTGGAGACCCCCTCCCCCTGGATGGGTTAAAATCAACTTTGACGGGGCAGCCAAGGGTAATCCTGGGCTTGCTAGGTGTGGGGGAGTGATTAGGGATGATAATGACAATTTTATTTCAGTAGTGGTGCTCCCCTTGGGCACCCAGACTAACCACATTGTTGAAGCCATAGGGGCTTACCAAGTCCTTAATCTTGCTAGGAAGTTGAAGTACAAAAATGTATGGGTTAAAGGAGATTTGAACAATAAAATCCAATGTATTAAAGGGTCTCAAAATCCGTCCTAGACTATAGAGAATTGGGTTAATTTATCTAAGGAAATTATTAATTCCTTTAAGAACTACTTTTCACCCATGTCTATAGGGAGATGGGTATGGTGGAAGATTATTTCTCTAACATAAGGGTGAAGGCGAATAATAAAGTGACATGAAGAGGAGTGATGGTCTTGAGGCTGACATCATGGACTTAATTATCTATGATCAAACCCATGGGAAGGTTCAATTTCCCTCTCTAAATAATGATTAAGGTGAAGTTAGGTTTTCCTAAGCTGTCTTGGTACTATTGTTTCATCATTTTTCTTCAAGGGGTGGAGTACCACGGATTTTATGGTCTTATTAATCTTTGGTGCTTCGCATGCTTTCTGGGCATTTTTATAGCTCACAAATAGAGGAATTTTGGAGTCTTCGAAGAAAGGTTGCATTGTAGACAGAATGGGCGGCGAGCGTTTCAAGTTGGAACCAATTGATTGCAGTGAGATGAAGACCAATGAAAAATTATGGAGGATGCTGGAGAAGGGTAAAATCATGAGCTATATGGGGAAGCTCCATGGTATGGATTAGGAGGTTACCAAGATTTTCGTGAAGTACTGGAATAATGGAAGAATTAATCTATTTTGGAAGGAAAGTGAAGATCGATGAGCAATTAATTTTTGAGGTAACTATGATGTCGGTGGAAGGTCTCGAGTTTCATAGAGATAGGAAGCTCTCTGACCAAGCGGTTAAGAATTTCCCTCACACTGACAAGGAAAGGGAGGACCTACTGTGGGCTACTAAGAGTATCTATGATGCTACAAAAATAAAGTTGTTGTGGATGGATTTGTTGAGGATAATCATTGAGTATATCACGTTGGATGGGAGATAGACCATAATTTTTGGGTATCACTTTGTGACCTTGAACCATTTCAAGCACCAAGTCAGGGTTTCCCTTCCTTTTTACCTCTCTACTTCTTTAAATTTGAATCTTCACGACCATGTGTCTAATCTAGTTAGATATCCCATAAGTCATGAGGGTTTACTTGTTCTTATCTATGAACACTTGAAAGCTTTACCGACCATCCATCGTACCCCTTCTCCTCACTATGTTTCTGATAAGGAGGAGTTGGGTGATTGTTATACAGATAAATATGAGTGGGATACTGAAATGGAGGGGGAGGAAGAGCACCCTGTGCAAGCTAAGAAGAAGGGAAATGTCAAAACAAAGTCTAAGTCTTGTGCCCTCCCTAAACCCAGTGCAATGATGTCTACTGCCAGGGCCAAAATTATTTATCCTGGGTATGATATTTCCAATTTGAAATCGAAAGGTACACCCAATTTTTCTCATCAAGGGAAAGGTAAAAGAAAATTGGAGGAGGACCATTCCGACCATATTGACCAAGAGGAACCCCAACACACCAATTATTCTAGACATCCAACTATCTTGATACAGATAGGGAGGATAGGCCACAGTACCATAGTGACCTTAAGGAAGATGACCACTACTTCAAATCTGAGTGCGAGTATCTTGGTGACATCCTTGCTATTGCTCATAATGGCTATGTTGATTTTTTTTCATCTGATCAAGTGGGCCTTCTTCGAGATAAAGGAGATAAAGCTTAATCAAAGGGGTTATAATAGTAGGTTGGAAAAGGTGGAGGGGTCTGATAATGTGAGAAAGGACAAAGGAAGAGCTAAGGACCTATGGACAAAAGATGAAAAAAATATATGGTTGAGTGCCTGAAGAAAACTATGGAGGATTTGGAGCATTTCAAGAACAATCACGATGGCAAACTTTCTGATATTGAGGGGAAGCTTAAAAATGTCAGAGAATCTATTCAGAAAGTTTTGGAAATGAGCCACAAAATTCTTAAGTCCACTACCAATACCATGAACATGATGGTCAAAAATATGGAAAGGGCTCATTAGGTAAAATCTGTGGTGAATGTGGAAGAGGTTAAAGATCTAGGCCAGGTTGAAGGGGTTGGGCCAAGCAAACACACTAGAGACAATCTGAAAAGGAAGTTAGACAAGCCCCCTATGGACATATAGGACATGAAGCAAGCTACTATTAACATGAACAACCTGGAAAAGGAGGCCGTTGAAATCCTGAGAAATCTGGAATAGTGGTTGATTTCCTGCAGGTGTCTTGTTGGTTTTTTGTTTTGTGTTGTCTCTGCATTGGTCTCTGGTTTTTCTTTGCTGACAACTTATCTTATTTTGTTGAAATTTCAATTCTTTATCCTATCTTTATCTATTGTTAAAGGGTTTCGGGGCCCCTTCAAAACCTACTTTTACCTTAATCAAAAACACTACAAAACAGTGAAATGCTACTCAACCAAATCACAAAGGAGAGGAGTGAAATGTTACCACCTCCACCCAAAATCTCACTATCCAATGGAGGAGAATACGAACTTGGAAATTTCACCACAACCTCGACTGTGATGAAGGTAGGTCTTGCAAGACTTCAAGCCCACATTGTTATGGCTTGCTTCACACTTACTATGTGGAGTTGATGGAGTGTTGTTGCTACAATGGAGTGTTGAAGTGTTGGAAGTGCTTGAGAATGCTTAGAGATTGCTAGATATTGTGAAGAAGATGCTAAGATATTATGAAGAAGATGAAATGGAATGAGAATGAATGAATTTTGAAGGAAGAAGTGGGAAGAATCTGGCATTTTTGGGGTCAATTGGTCAAACAAGGATGTTACAAATCGACCCCAATCAAAAGTGTAACACCTCTACCAACTTCAAATGTGGGAATCTATCAGGGATGGCAGTGTGCTGTGTGGACATCTATGCACCACATGTGTTTCCTAGACAAATATTCTCTCACCAACACAAGTGATAGATTCCAAGTGGAAGGAAATTAGTTGGGTGATGTGAAATATCGCTTTTAGATTTGATTTTCTAGGGTGAGGATGTATGAAAGGGGAATTTGTGTAAGGGGTGCAAATTCGATCCTATACTTTTTCCCACCTCTTTAACGGGCATGAGTATTGATTAGTGCTTTGATAAAGTAGATCAAAGAGTTAGTAGGGTTAGAAATTTATACTTGAACCGTCAAGGAAGTAGACCACAATATGGTGAGCTTGAAAGTGCAGGATAGAGAAAAAGACTCCATAGCCTCGTAGAACTATGAAGTTTTTCACAAAGTACACCGAAGGAACTTGAACCAATGATGGAAAAATATCATAGGATGAAAGTGTCTTACAGGCCCACAAACTTGCAAGGAGGCAACCCCCAAGATCTCTCACATGAAGGAATCCCTATGAAGTATGTACCTTATAGCCTCACATACCTATAAGAAGGTATCCCCCAAGATCTCTCACATGAAGGAAACCCTGACAAAGTGTCTTATAGGCCCGCATACCTTCAAGGAGGTGTCCCCGAAGATCTCTTTCAAGGAGAAAACCCAAAGGAGAGGACTTCGTAGAGTCAAATTGGAAAGTGACTTTATAGGTGCACCTACAAAGCGACATGTTTACCCATAGATAAGGCATGTTGAAAAAAAAGTGGCCACGCAAGAAGTCAAGTAGATAGTCATGCAGATCATCAAAAAATTGGAAGGCTTTCAAAGGGATCCCTCAGGAACTTGACGTGAAAAAGGGGTCCACTCAAGGGACACACTATTTGGAAGTGTGAAAGAGACAATTTTTTCTCAAGTCGATTCATCATCAAGGAATTCTTTCAAAAGATGTTCACTTCATCAAGGAATTTGAAAGGAAGAAAATACCCCCTTGTGAGGGGAAGGACAGAGCTGCTTCCACCTCGAAGGAAAGTTTTCAAGTTCTTTCTTTGCGAACCCATGATGAAGGAAACACATTTCATTAGTGGTCCAAGTCGAGAATGTGGTTCTTGAAAAGGTTTACAAAGATTCTCGAGAAAATATTCATTGGCAATGGATGCATTTTTTGAAAATCTAAATATCATAGAAATGACATTGTCACACATGAGAGGGACAACTCAAGCAAAGAAGAGAAAAAGATAAGCGAAGAGTGAAGGAAAAGTAAACATAAACAAAGGGCATAGGGGAATCTAGTTTCATGGGGTCAGATCTTCTCATGCTTATATAAATAATAGTTAACCATGGTGTAAGGTGAAAGATCATCAATCCCCACCAGATCAAGAAGAATGCATGGAAAACAAAGTACAAATAAAAAATTGGGTAAACATGGAAGGGAGACCTAAGTGCCCCCAAAACTTTGCATCATCCCCAATTTTTTAAAAATCAAGCACAAACATGGAAGAATAATGATACAGATAAAAGAAGGTTTATGACACAAAAAATCACTCATATATCCAAGCACCAACAAGGGTGACAAGGGTCATCCAGGAACACGTAGCACAAGTACGGGGGAGCATGTCACAACACACACACATCTAATCTAAAGATAAAGAAGAGGCGTCCTCTTAACACTCATTGACCAAGAGGTCATCCACTTCCCACTCTAGATCATCATAAGGGGAAGGAGGAAGAGCCTACAATGGTGGAAAAATAAGGGGAGGAACTTTTGAACCTCCCGCAACAAGGTTTGAGGAAGAAGGCCCCACAAGGTCTTCTTTGTTAAGCTCTTATGGAGCTATGGTCGACGAATTTTCAAAGATCACTAACAAGGCCAAAACTTCATCCAAGGACTTAAACATGAACTTTATAGGAGTATCATGTCATACCTCAATGAACGGGGAGGACTATGCTTGAGATTAATTGCTTGGCTCACTGAGTGATTCGGGAGTAGTGACAAACTCAAGGGAAGTCAGAGGAGGTTCTATCACTAGGATGGAACAAGCTAGCATGGGACCACCCTTCGGAGAAGGAGGAATCTTCTTGCATCCTCCATTGTTAGAAGGATCAACCTCTACCTTCAGATTCATCGAGGGATGGGTACTCCCCATAGATGAGGTGAAAGATATGGAGGAAGAGGGAGAGAAAACTGCAATAGACACCACCGAGGTATTCGACATATTTACGGGTTTTGGGAAAGGTGGGATGTCCAAAAGGGACATCAGCAAGGGCAGATCAACCGAAGGAGCAATGAACACTTGTACCTTCTTGGGGTCAGGCACATTCGTACTTACAATAGAAGTCAGAAGGGTGACTAAACTAGATTGAATGAAAGCAGAGGGGAAGAGAGAGGAGGACACAATAGGAGGCCCTGATACATGGGTGGTTGAATCATCATCCTTTCTTTGCAAAGCGGTCTACTCAACCATGAGAGCCTTTCACCAGCGCTTGCATTCATGTACAAGGTGGTTCCTGTGACTCTTTGAGCTAGAGGTCAAGAGTTGTGAAGGAGTAGCAGGCTCCTCCTTAACCATAGGGGTGTCCACTATAATCATTTCTGGTAGAAGGACAAAATCTTAAATAGAAGCAGGAGGAGAAGGTTGAGAAATAGTAGGGGGATTCAACTCTAATGCCTCGACAATAGGCCTCTTCCAATTTACCGATTTTGGAGCAGGAGCGGCAGGAGGCCACGAGGGCCAAGACATAGAGGATTCTCCACAAGAACCCTTCCTTCTACCATATAGGTAGTATCAAGGTCTAGGTGGTTTGGTAGGAAGATCAAATATCTAAATATTGGGATTTCTCCAAGCTAGTATCATCAGACTCAGAGGGTAAAAAATAGGCATATACATCCAAAACTCTTCTTTAGAAAGGGGAGCAGAAGAGCCATCCCAAGGGCAGGGTAGCTTTTCTTTTCCCTTTTGAGAAGAGGAGGAAGCTTGTTGGTGCACTAGTGGAAGGGTCAAATTCGGCTTTCCTTTGCCCCTAGTCTTATACTTCACATAAATCCTAAAGTAGGTTCATTCTTGGAGGAAGTGGATTGACCGAGGTGGGCCAAAAGTTATCCAATGAATATCCCCCATGGGATACCAGTGTCTGGTACCCAGTTTCATGGCACTACATGCAAAACACCTTCATGGGAGAACTTTAAACATTTGTGAATGACAGAGGTGATTCCATTCATGGAAGCTAGCCAAGGTATGCCTAACTTCACTTTGAACAAATCTAACTCTGGAATAATATCAAAGACTATGAATACAACCCTAGGTCCAACTAGGACAGATAGAGTTATCGAACCATAAGGTTTAAGAGCAAGGCCATCATGCGTTCGGATGATGGACTTCATTTCTTTGTATTCCTCCTTTTGTAATGAGTTCAACCATAATGTCTCCTCTATAATGGCATTCACTTGGCTCACAGGGTTGAATAGGACTCCTGTAACAATGCTCCCATTGAGGAAACTGGGAATGTAAAGGGGAGAAGGCTTGTTGTTCAAGAGCATATCCTGCGATGTGAATGTCACATCCAACGATTCGGTCGCAGGTTGTGTAGTAGGAGTAGTTGTAACCATGTTAAAATATGCCTTGGTCCATGTGGTAGAATCAGAGGCATCGATAATCATGTTGGTAGAATGTGATGGAAATAGGTCCACGTATATCTACAACTCACTATTCACTTTCCTCGCCGATTTTTTTTCATTTTATTTACTCCCATCGAGGTGAATAGTACCATCCTCAATGTGATCTTGTATCTCGTGACACAGTCACACACAACGTTTGGTATCATGTACATTAACTCGATGGTATTGACATAAGGTATTTGCATTGTACCAACTAGGGTAAGGTTCTTTAAAAGGCTTAGTGTTCTCCAAGGTTATAATCTTATGTTTTAGCAATGTTTGTAAGATGGAAAAATAAGATTCTGCTAAATTTGTGAAATTTTTGTTGCATCTGAGGCCGTTATCATTCGTAATGACTACTACATTCACGATAGCCTTACCCTTTCTAGAGATCAATATTATGTACTTTCCTTTTAGATGGGAGTGTGAGGAGAGTCCCCTGAACTGAACTACTTATTGTAAATTAGATTTGCACCCTACTGAACATGAAAGTTCAACAATCTATTGGAGCATGGAAATGTTCTCAAGTTTTGGGTAACTCATTGTGAGAATGAATCTCTGAAGAAGGTCGAATTCCTCATTGATAATCACCTACCCTACTGACTAGTTGAGGAAAGATTTAGAAAATGAAACTTTAATTGAAATCCTAAAACTTAAGATGAATTATCAACCATGAGAAGATTTTGATAACTACCCACTCTCAACAATCAACTTGATTTGATTCTCACAATCTCACATAAGACATATGAATCATCAGTAATTTGCATAAAGGCTCACAAAATGAACACAAGACACAAATTGAACCAAAATGTAACTCTTTAAAACCACATTATAATAACAATGTGTACAAAGGACTCAATAGGTCAAATCACAAAGCACATTAAATTATCATTGCAATGATTAGACAAGAAGTGAGAAAGGAAAACCCTGCTATTATTGAATGAAGGAATGAAAAAATTATCAGAATCTGAGTACATAAAATTAGTCTACAAAAATCTCTGAGTGGTCAGGAGAGCAAGAGACTATCTATCTAAACCCCTTGAGAAATTAAAATTTCTCAAAACTTATAGGCATTAAGTGACCCCAATAGTGCAAAATAGAAAAATCAGGCCCGCCGCTTCTCCAAAAAACAATTCCTTCAATAGTTTTGAGCTTAGGAAAAAGGCTTCAAAAGATGACTTCAAACAACTCCAAAAATCACCAAAAAGATAGAAATTTCCCATCTCCAAAGAGTCCATCCATAAAACCTTCAAAATCAGGTGCAACTAGCTGGAAACTAAAAATAGAAACATCAGTTTTCTTCCCTTTTCCAATTTCGCCCAAAAGAAAAAAAATCAAATCCAAAAAGATCTTGACCACATTTTTTCTGCCTTAACTCCATAAATATCAAATATTTAAAAGCAATTTATAAGATATTGCTTTAAATATTGATTTACATGATTTGCATTTTTATTACAAAAATCAAGCTCATCTTTATCTCATGTTTTCTTTTTCTCAATTCGCCCCTATCCTCATTTTTTTGCAATTAAGATTTTAGAAAAATCTTTGCAAAAAAAAACAATCTTCAATGCTTCTATTATAATTGAATTTTCTTCAAAAAATCATAAAAACATTAGGAGACTACATATTCTCATGCATAAGCCTGATTTCTATAAAATCAAATAAAAATGACTAAGGCATCAAAATATTTGACTATTCAAATACCTAAGGCATTGAGAGTTTTATTTGATTTTCTTTAAAAAACATTAAAAATAAAATTCAAAATACCTAAGGGTCGACCTAGGCTTATGAGCATTTTGGCAATATGGGTATAAACATAGAGTTGATATATTTTAAACATTTTTAAAAAATAACCTTAAGTCGAATTAGGGTATCTAGAAACCCTAATGAAAAAACAAGCTTGCCCTAAGAATTCGACCTCATTTCATTCGACCGACTTGGAGAAGAGGCTCTGCAAGCCACCATCATGGGAGAAATTGGGTATGGAATTTGAGCTTGATTGTTCACCATTTTCAATTGATTTGCTTTTGCTATTTGAAGGGTAAGCTACTTATCATCATTTTGATGCATCTTTGACTCCTTTCAAATGAGAAAAATGGCCTTTAGGCCGCGACCATGACTAGTTATTGACACATTATGTGTGTTTTTTTCTATGTCGACACCCCTTTCCATTCTTTACCACTCGTTGTGGCTGCCATTGGAGAGCTTGTTTGAGATTCTGAAAGTGCTTTAGCCGTGAGCTATGATGAGATTCTCCAAAGAAATATTCAAGGTGAGCTATCCATTTTTAAAAGCATTTCCCTCTTAAATAAAATATTATTCAAGATTTTCTCAAAAAAATAATGAAGATTTTGTGGATTTTATGAGTTCAGCCATTGTATATTCCACGACCATGCTTGTGTATTCTTCCTATCTCTGTAAAAAATGGCTTTTCCTGGGCTCGACCCACAATGTAGAAATGAATGGTATTAGCAAAGAAGATAAAATCAAGAGGAAACTATGTATTTTTTCTTTGCTTTCAAGGGTTTGCAGACCCTTCATGGCCATGGCCATGAGCTTTAAAATATCCATTTAATAAAATTCTCCATTGTTGAAAACACTCAAACCCTTGTTACTTAGCATTTTGAGCTTCATAGATGAAAAACCCAAGTGGGTTTGGTGTTTTGCGAAGGGAAACCTCCTCTCAGTCCACAACCATGAGAGCACTATCTAAGGTTTATATTCACTTTCATTTCTCATACTTTTCTAAATATGCACAACCAACATGTTAGTTTCATTTCCTTCACCTTACACTGGCATGATCCACTCGTAATAAGCTCAAAATAATTGATTTTATTTGTATTTGTATTTATAACAAAATACCCTAAATGGGTATCACCATTTGTGAGAGAAAATTACTCTCAGGCCATGGCCATGAGAGTTTAGTTGAGTCCATTTTCTATTTGTTTATGATCTCGAAATCCCTTTATCATTGCATTTTGAAGATTTTAATATAAGCCAATGTGAAACTGGGAATTTTCACTTGTCTCCATTATGAAACCCTAACATAAACTCACTATTCTGAAAAACAAGAATGACTTCATCTTTTCAAGCTCAAAACCTAAAATTTTAGCTTTACTTGCTTGTTCTTAACATGCAGATTCCACTTAACTGATGATTTCCAATTACTTATCAAAACATGCTCTCTATTTCATGCAATCTCAGTTCATTGTTTAGCATTATTTTGAAAATGTAATTTGCACATACTCTTGTCAAATGGAAACACACAAAAGCTCATTTTGTTTTCCTCAAATGCATTATAAATAAATGATTCTATTTCACTCACTTGTCATGCAAAGCTATACTTAGTCATCATGGTTTCTAATGGAGACAACCGTTCCTCTGTACTCTTCATGCATTTTTGTCTCCTAAACAACAAATATTGACATGAAATCTTGATTTATGTATACAATATTTTGAAATACACACCATGATGAAGGTGTTCTAAAGCTTCTCAAATTACTTTAGTTTCTACTGATGACTTGTAAACAAGGCATTATGTATGCATGTTCACTATCACCATTCATAAACATGAAATACTTAGTCATCATGGTTTATGATGGAGACAACCGTTCCTCTCTACTCTTCATGCATTTTTGTATCCCAAACAATAAATATTGGCATGAAATCTTGATTTATGTATAGAATATTTTAAAATACACACCATGATGAAGGTGTTCTGAAGCTTCTCAAATTGCTTCAGTTGCTATTGATGGCTTGTAAACAAGGCATTAGGTATGCATGTTCACTATCACCATTCATAAACATAAAATACATTTTGCACCAGTCAATGAACATATTGAACAGTATGGAAAACATGAAGGAAGCATCATATGGCAGAAAAATGTACTCAACCTTGATAGTATTAGAATTCTTCAACATGGAAATTGATGCATTTCATTTGGTTTTGCATTTCAATTAAGATCTTGGTTCACTCATAATCTTCATTTCATTGCTTTTCAAGCCTGACTGTTATGAGTGGCCAATGATCTTAATGTTTTCATAGTTGATAAATGTTTCATTCCTTCAGTGAATTCCTTATGTGAGCATGGTGAATGTATTTCCTTTCTCATAGCCCCATTTGAATGCTATAGGGCAACATGTCGAGCTCAACCCTTGTGGGAGCCCGTTTTACACCACATGATTTAAGATCTTCAAATTGAATCAGGAGCATGACTTGTCCTACACGTACACAAGAAACAAACAATGTTAGATTTAAAATAATAATTACAATGTTTCTTATGGTGTTTCCTCTTGGTATTATTTTTCACACTTCTTTTCTTTTGCTCCATTTACTCAATGCATCATAAACATTATTTCACGTTACTGTTGATGGATCATGAAGGAAGGCACATAATATGAGCTCTAAAAAACTATATAATCACTTGCAAGTTCACTTAGAGAACAAAAGTAATGAAAGATGCACAACTATAAAGGCAACTCAAAGGCACAACTAGGCAATGATGATTATGTTCTTTCTTACATGCTCTTCTCATTTTATCTTCAATAGTGTAGTGTACTCTTTTTGATTCATTGTGTAATTAGGGAAAATTAGATATAAACTTAAAACAACAAAATATGAAAACCCTAACAAGCACAATAGAGTACACACTAGCATGAAAATCAAAACAAGAATTCAAAGCAAACCAATCTCCAAGCTAGAGTTGATTTATCTCCATTGCTCTTCTCCACCTATATGAGAATGCAAGATTTCAAAGGATTGAATGATTTGATATGTTGATTGCTCATTTTTGCAGCATAACGATATGATGAAGATAATAGAAGAAAATAAATAGATAGATAGATAGATAGATAGAAATTTTGGCAGAGTAAGGATGCTGAAAGAGGATCTCCCAAATGACCTGTGAAAGGATTTGATTTATAGGAGAAGGCTGATTTGATTCGATGGCCAAGATTAAAAGTCAAATTTGTGATATGTGTGGCTAGGATTAAAAGTTTATTTTAGTATCTATGACGCACATTAAGTGGCTTATGACATGACACTCAAATTAGGATGTGAGGAAATAATGGAGATTCTTTTATTTATTTTAGAAGAAAAGATGCTTATGACACACAACGAATGAGGGTAAAAATAGGATGTGAGTGGGAATCTCATAATTTAAATAATAAAATTATTTAAATTATTTATGCATGTGAAGAGTTGTAATCATGTGACACATGTTGCAACATGACAAGAAGTGAGAGATTAATTCAAATATTTAATTTGAATTATTTTGAGACATGTGAAGGGGGAATTAATTAAATAAATGAGATTTATTTAATTAATTGGGAAGGTGATTAAGTGGAATAAATGAGATAAATGGGATAATGTAATGACCTAGGATAAAATATTAAAAAATGTTTTACAAGGTCATGTATCAACTAGGTAATATTATGAAATGGACAATTTTGGGTGTCTACACATTGTTTTTGCTATTCCCACAGCTTGTGTGGGAAATTTTATTCTCCTTTTATTTCAATGAACACAAAACAACATTTTATGCAATTCTTGTTCAATTCTGCATTTTTGTTTCTCTTGCAAAAAATTTATCAACCATTGTGTGATAAAAAACTAAATACAGAATGAAGTATTTTGTTTACACTTCATGGAATACTTAATATTGTAAATGATGAATGGAAAATTGAAACACATTTCACTTAAACAATTAAACACTCAAATACATGCAATGGTTAAAGAAAATGTGGAAATGGACTGAAACTCTTCACCTTAAAATGGACCTGAATCTAGCTCTATCAATTTGAGTTGTGGTGAAAATTTGATAAAACTCCTTGCAACCTCTATTAGATGCTTGTCTGCTAAGAATTAGGCTAGTTGCCTTATGTAGATCCATTGGGAATGGAGTCAATTCTTCCCCTTCATAACTAAGAAATTTTGAAAATTTAAACAACATCCTCCAAACAACAACAGAGAATGAAAATAAAATAAACCAAAAGCAAATAACCAAGCCCAGATGACTGGAAAACCATGTGTTGTAGCACTTATGAAAAATGAAACAACTGAAATAAAAATGCTCTAGGCACTTATTAGCAACAACAAATCTAATATAGTACAAGGTAGAAGTTCAAACCTCAAAAATAATGTTTTAAATGGATTCCATTGGCTAGGATCAGAAGCACATCTCCACTTAACTTTGAAAGTTGGAATGAATTATTCTCTTTGCATTTTTTTATCATGTATGGCCCGTCCCACATTGCATCAAATTTAGAATGCCTCCTAGGCTTACTCTTGTATTCATCCCATTTGAGCACAAAGTCTCCAACAATAAATTCTCTAGGTTTTGCTTCACATAGTTCTTTTATCATGTCATCGTTCAACTCAATATTCATCTAAATGTTAGCTCCCTGGAACAAAATTTTATTAAAATATTTTTTCGTAGAAATTTTTTCACTGTTTGGTATTGCTTCCAACATGAACATGATTCTTTGGATTTCACCCTCAAAATTGGGGAGCTCATCCAACCAATCATCCAAGATTGGTGGTTCAATATCAAAATCCTTCATATCTTCAAAATTATCGGCAGGTAAAATCGAATTCTCTAGGAATAGATTCTCTTTATCTCCCTCTTGGATGTTGAATAAAATGATAATATTTCTTTCTTCATGACAAATATCGATGAGTACCTTAGGCCCTTCAGAAATTTCATCTTTGAAATATCTTTCTTGGATAACAATCCGGTCTTGGGCTTGACCCACTCCTAAACTCACAACTTGTTCCAAAGCTTGTTCTAGGGCTTGATCCTCAAAAATTAACTCCATCCATTCCTAGATAGACTTCTCATCCTCTTTGATATTCTCTTCTAAATTTTATGCTTGGTCATCAAAAATAAGCTCCTCCCATTCTTTGATAACCTCCTCATCTTTCAATACCCTTGGGCCATTGTCTAAGAGCTAACCTTGGTCCTTAACCAGATTTAAAATTTATGCATTAGGTTCTTGGATCACATAGATTCCTAACCCCACTTCATCAGTGTGCTTGAAGGGGTCAAGATCATGATTTTCGATATCCCACACATACAAGTTAGCATCTTCATTGGGTGTGTTGTGGTCTAAGGTCATGGTTTGGTCTTCATGCCCACTAGTGAAACATAGGTTAGAATTTATAGGATTCGAGACATATGGCTCACTGTGGTCTTTGGCCAAAGGTTTAGACTTGATGGTCACTTTGGTACCATACCGGGTTCTAAAAAATAAACAGGACCAATCAGCTGACAGGAAACCCCCAAGCTTGGCAGTAAAGTCTCTAGAGAGGCAAAGTGCAAAATGGGGAGGCAATTCAATCACATGAACATCTTGGTGCACAAAAAATTTGGGGAAAGCATGTAATGTGAGCGCCAACTTCTTAACGATTCTTGTTGTTTGAACAATAGAACCATCCAATTGTACCACCCCTTTTGTCATGGGTTCATAAACCAAACCTAAATTGTCCGCTATACTTTTAGGCATCACTGAGCTACTAGCTCTTGAATCTATCATACCATTATGTACAAGTTTATATCCTATAATAAGACTTAGATAGAATGGTGGGGGTTTTACCTCATGATTTTTCTGCCCACTTTTTACCTCTGAGTTGTTAGCAAGTACACTTTTTCTCTTTTCTGCATTTACGACAGTTGGAAACGAAAGTTTAGATAAAGAACTTTTCAATAAATATTTATGTCTTCAGATATGTTGTGCATCCATAACAGATAAGCTGATTATAGCTTTCTTTAGCTATTCAACTATATTCAAAGACATAAGATTTACCTTATGTTTTCCTAGGGGTGCGACAACGTCACTTACTTTTTGTTGTTCTCTCTATAGAATATGCAAATTTGTAGCTACTAGGATAGTTTGTGATGAAATGGCATGACTTTGGTCCCTTGCATCTTGTTGTTCTACTTCAACCGCTCTTCTCTTTGATCTTGTGTTTTCTACAACGAGTGTACTTTGTTGGTTCTACCCTTGGAGATGATTAAATCCACAATATTCAACACTATTCCAATTCACTAAAGAAACTTTTGAATTGCCTTGTTGCTCCACATTTTCACTTGGAATTTTTTTGAGGCCAGAATAATGATTTTGCACCATGAGAGCTTGATTCTCCATTCCACTTATGCACGCAACTTGATTGTGTGGTTGATTGCATAGGTAGCACCAATCATGTTCTTGAGAAAAATTGTTCTGCGACACGAGCTCTCTTGAAGGGCCAACAACATTGGAATCGTAAGGCTGAAAAGGCTTGGGATTAAAACCCCTTTTTTGACCCTGGAAATCATTCTAGAATGGAGGCCTATTATGTTGGTTCTATTGATAAGGAGCTCGATAAGGCCTATGTTCATGTCCAACTTTCTTCTTCAGACTTACAAACTCATTGCTGAAATTTTTACCAAAAGTTTGCAACATATTTTTTATCTCTTGGATTTCTTTGGTTTGGTTCAGAATGACATTTTCTTGAACAACAACCTGATAACCTATCACTGGAACTAGTGGTAGAACATCTATAGGAGGCAAATTCATAGGGACAGGTGGTTGAATTTCAAGGAAAATGGGTGTGGGTGGTCTCGGGGCTATCTTCTCGGCTTGAGTAAGACAATTTTCAGCCCTTATTGCAATATCATACGTATTTGGAAAAGTAAAACCCCCCATAGACTGTATCATAATTGATATCTCAACATTCAAGGCTTTCAAGAAAAATAGAAAGGTATGTTTGGGTATGGGTAAATGAAAATTAGAGGTATCCTATCCCAGGTTCTTTGAAACCTAAAATTGAAGTCATCCATATTCTCATGGGGAGCATGCTTGATGGTGCTCAGCTGCTCAAGCAATGACAGGTGGTTTGACTTGTCTACGAACTGTCGATGTAAGCCATCTCCAAGCTGGTCCCAAGTTGCAATGGTATTGGATGGGAGCCCTTTGAACCACTAAAGGGCTTTCCCCTTCAATGAAGTAGCCAACAATCTCAAAGCTATGTTCTCTTATGTTATATTATGCACCGAACATAGGGTGGCCCTACATCCCGAATATGTTTGATTGTAGTTTGGTCTTCGCTAGTGAAATAAGGCAATCCTTTCAGAGAAGCAATCAAGATATCATCATGTCTTGCTAACAACAATAGGCTTCCCCCATTTAGTGGTGTGAAAGTGAATTGCCTCGCCATAGGTGGCACTTGAGATATTGGATTTGGGTTCCTCTTTACAAAAACAATGGGACTGAGCTCTGGAGGTGTGGATTTTTCTCTTCTAGTTGAATCAAAATTCTTCCTTGGAGTTTTTCCTCTCCTTCTTGGTAGGGTGAGCTACAGATAGTCAAATGGAACTCGACTAGATCTAGTCTAGATTCTTCTCATAAGCTATCAACACTAAATCTGCAAATTAACCGAAAGTTAGGAGTCGCCAAGTATACATTTAAAAAAAAACCCTCTATAGGTAGAACAAATTATGCTACATGATGTACCAGACAACAACTTATCATTTTGAAACAACTCTAAAGACAAGACTCTAGGGCCCCACCAGGCGTGCCAAAATTGTTGTCAATTAGATTTACATCATGTTGAACATGAAATTTCAGCAATCTATTGGAACATGGGAACATTCTTGAGTTTTGGGTAGCTCATTGTGAGAATGAATCTCCAAAGAAGGCCAACTTCCTCATTGATAATCACCTACCCTATTGATTGGTTGAGGAAAGAGTTAGAAAATGAAACTGTAATTGAAATCCTAAAACTTAAGATGAATTATCAACCATGAGAATATTTTGATAACTACCCACTCTCAACAATCAATTTGATTTGATTCTTACAATCTCATATAAGACATATGACTCATTAGTAATTTGCATAAAGGCTCACAAAATGAACACAAGACACAACCTGAATCAAAATGTAACTCTTGCAAACCACATTAAAATAACAAGACATATGAAGGACTCAATAGGTCGAATCACAAAGCACATCAAATTATGATTGTAAATATTAGACAAGAAGTGAGAAAGGAAAATCTTGCTATTATTGAATGAAGGAATGAAAAACTTCTCAGAATCTGAGTACAAAATTATTCTACAAAAATCTTTGAGTGATCAGGAGAGAAAATACTATCTATCTGAACCCCTTGAGAAATTAAAAATTCTCAAACTTATAGGCATTAAGTGACCCCAATAGTGTAAAATAGAAAAATCAGGCCTGCTGCTTCTCCAAAAAAAAATAATTCAACATTTTTGAGCTTAGGAAAAAGGCTTGAAAAGATGACTTCAAATAGCTCCAAAAATCAGCAAAAGGATAGAAATTTCCCATCTCCAAAGATTCCATCCAAAAAACCCTCAAAATTAGGTGCAACTGCCTAGAAACTGAAAATAGAAACATTAGTTTGTCTCCCTTTTCCAATTTTTCCCAAAAGAAAAATCAAATCCAAAAAGATCTTGGCCACCTTTTTTCTACCTTAACTCCATAAATATCAAATATTTAAAAGAAATTTATAAGATATTGCATTAAATACTGATTTACATGATTTGTAGCTTGATTACAAAAATCAAGCTCATCTTTATCTCATGTTTGATTTTTCTTAATTCGCCCCTATCCTAATTTTTTGCAATTAAGATTTTGGAAAAAGATTTGCAAAAAATAACAATCTTCAATGCTCCTATTAAAATTGAATTTTCTCCAAAAAATCATAAAAACATTAGGACACTACGTATTCACATGCATAAGCTTGATTTCTATAAAATCAAATAAAAATGACTAAGGCATCGAAATATTTGACTTTTCAAATACCTAAGGCATTGAGAGTTTTGTTTGATTTTCTTTAAAAATCATTAAAGATAAAATTCAAAATACCTAAGGGTCGACCTAGGCTTATGAACATTTCAGCCACATGGGTATAAACTTAGAGTTGATATATTTTAAACATTTTTAAAAAATGACCCTAAATCGAATAGGGTATTTGGAAACCCTAATGAAAAAACAAGCTTGCCCTAATAATTCAGCCTCATTTCATTCGACCAACTTGGAGAAGAGGCTTTGCAAGCCGTTGCCATGGGACAACTTGAGTATGGAATTCGAGCTCCATTGTTCACCATTTTCAATCAATTTTCTTCTGCAATTTGAAGGGTAAGATACTTATCATCATTTTTATGCATCTTTCACTCCTTTTGAATGAGAAAAATGGCATTTAGGTCGCGGCCATGACTGGTTATTGATGCATTTTGTGTGTTTTCTTATGTGTCTACACCCCTTGCCATTCTTTACCACTCGTTGTGTCCGCCATTGGAGATCTTGTTCAAGCTTGTAAAAGTGCTTTGGTCTTGGGCTATGATGACCTTCTCCACAAAAATATTCAAGGTGAGCTCTCCTCAATTTTTAAAAGAATTTCCCTCTTAAATAAAGGTTATTCAAGCTTCTCTCACAAAAATAATGAATATTTTGTGGATTTTTTGAGTTCGTCCATTGTATAGGCCATGACCATGCTTGTGTATTCTTCCTATCTCTATAAAAAATGTCTTGTCCTAGGCTCGACCCATGATGTAGAAATGAATGGTATTAGAAAAGAAGATTAAATCAAGAGGAAACTATGTATTTTGTCTTTGCTTTCAAGGGTTTGCAGACCCTTCATGGCTGCAGCCATGAGCTTTAAAATCTACATTTTATGAAATGCTCCATTGTTGAAAACACTCAAACCTTGTTACCTTGTATTTCAAGCTTCAAAGATGAAAACCCAAGTGGGTTTGGTGTTTTGCGAAGAGAAACCTCTTATTAGGCTACGACCATGAGAGCACTAGCTAGAGTTTCTATGCACTTCCATTTCTCATAATTTTTTTGAATATGAACAAGCAACATGTTAGTTTCATTTTCTTCACCTTACATTGGCATGATCCACTCATAATAAGCTCAAAATACTTGATTTTCTCTGTATTTGTGTTTAGAACACAATACCCTAAATGGATATCACCATTTGTGAGAGAAAATTACTCTCAGGCTGCAACCATGAGCATTCAGTTGAGTCCATTTTCCATTTGTTTATGAGCTCAAAATGCCTTTATCACTGCATTTTGAAGCTTTTTAATGTAAGCCAATGTGAAACTGGGCATTTTCACTTGTCTCCATTATGGAACCCTAACATAAACTCACTGTTCTAAAAAACAAGAATGACTTCACCTTTTCAAGCTTGAAACCTACAATTGTAGCTATACTTGCTTGTTCTTATCATGCAGATTCCACTTAACTGATGCTTTCCAATTACTTATCAAAACATGCTCTCTATTTCATGCAAACTCAGTTCACTATTTAGCAATATTTTGACAATGTCATTTGCACATACTCTTGTCAAATGGAAACACACAGAAGCTCCTTTTTTTTCCTCAAATGCATTGTAAATAAATGATTCTATTTCACTCACTTTTCCTGTAAAGTTTACTTATCCATCATGGTTTATGATGGAGACAACCGTTCCTCTATACTCTTCATGCATTTTTGTCTCCCAAACAACAAATATTGGCATGAAATATTGATTTATGTATAGAATATTTTGAAATACACACCATGATGAAGGTGTTCTGAAGCTTCTCAAATTGCTTCAGTTGCTATTGATGGCTTGTAAACAAGGCATTATGTATGCTTGTTCACTATCACCATTCATAAACATGAAATACTTTTTGCACCAGTCAATGAACATCTTGAACAATATGGACAACATGAACGAAGCATCATATGGCAGAAAAATGCACTCAACTTTGATAGTATAAGAATTCTTCAACATGGAAATTGATGCATTTCATTTGGTTATGCATTTCAATTAAGCTCTTGGTTCACTCATAATATTCATTTCATTTCTTTTTGGACCTGACTGTTATGAGTGGCCAACAATCTTAATGTTTTAATAGTTGATAAAAAATTCATTCCTTTAGTAAATGCCTTATGTGAGCATGGTGAATGTATTTCCTTTCTCATAGCCCCATTTGAATTCTATAGGGCAACATGTCGAGCTCAACCCTTGTGAGAGCCCATTTTACACCACATGATTTAAGATCTTCAAATTGAAACAACAACATGACTTGTCCTATACCTACAGAGGAAACAAATAATGTTAGATTTAAAGCAATAATTACAATGTTTCTTATGGTGTTTCCTCTTGGTATTCTTTTGCACACTTCTTTTCTTTTTCTCCATTTACTCAATGCATCATAAACAGTATTCCACATTACTATTAATGGATCATGTAGGAAGGTACATAGTCTGAGCTCTAACAAACTATATAATCACTTACAGGTTCACTTGGAGAATGAAAGCAATGAAAGATGCACAAATCTGAAGGAAAATCAAAGACACAACTAGGCAATGACGATTATGTTCTTTCTTTCATGCTCTTCTCCTTTTATCTTTAGTAGTGTAGTGTACTCTTTTTGATTCATTGATTTAGCTATTCCCATAGTTTGTGTGGAAAACTTGATTCTCCTTTTATTTTAATGAATACAAAACAACTTTTTATACAATTCTTGTTCAATTCTAGATTTTTATTTCTCTTGCAACAAATGTATCAATCATTGTGTGATAAACAACTAAATAGAGAATGAAGTAATTTCTTTTACAGTTCATGGAATACTTAATATTGTAAATGATGAATGGAAAACTGAAACACATTGCACTTAAACAACTAAAAATTCAAATGTATCCAATGGTTAAAGCAATTGGAGAAATAGATTGAAAATCTTCACCTTAAAATGAACCTAAATCAACCAGCTCTGTAAATTTGAGCTATGATAAAAAATTGATAACACTACCATCTATTGATATTCCCATAGTGTTTTACACAAATGCGTGAAAGAAGGGTGCTTCATGAGGGTGAAATTTTCCTGCCAAGGTCTTTGCAAGTTTCCTATGAACACCTTCTATACGTCAAAATCGGGCAGCAGGTATGAGATATGTGAGAAGAGTGCTCCATACCGTGTAATAAAATTATTTATCTTCTTATTATCCCCTTGCTTGCACTGGATGAGATCTGAAAAGGCCATCTTCCATCTGATGTTGGCTTGGAATTGTCAAATAAACTGATTTACAAGTTGATCAAATGAGAAAATAGAGTTGTCAGGCAAGGAACAATACCACTCAAGTGTTGTATCCTTAAGAGATCAAGGAAATAGCTTTTCCATCAATGCATCATGATGGAAGAAGTCTGTGCACAGGGAATTAAAGGCAGACACATGCATTTGTAGGTCCCCTTTTCTGCCATATTTTTTGAATTTGGGAATCTCCATTCCTTGTGGGAAAGGAGTACTAAAGATTTCTATTGATAACGGGCTATGTCGGAAGAAGGGCTAAAAGATACGTTGGGCAGAGGCTTGGGAGAGACTCACCAACTGGATTTGCATCTTGCCCATATTCTGAAGAAGAGTGTTTAGAATAGGGTCATTATATGACATAGGAACAGTGGGACCTCCTTTGGAACCACCACTGAATCCACCTTCAGAACCACGAATGTGGCCACCGTCAGAACCATTGTTGGGGCCACCACCAACATCAGGGCCTCCACTAGATCCACCTCCTTCGACACCACCACCACTGTCAAAGACATCGCCACTACCAAATCCCCCACCAAAAACTCCACCACTAGAGGTGATAGGAGGGGTGACACTAAATCCTAAGGTTATTCTATTAGCTTTGATAGTTTCTAATTTTTTTGAGGCAGGAGGGATGTTGATCGAAGGGACTATGTTAGCCATATACATGGATGTGGGAGGCATCGATACTCCTAACTATCTCTCATATTCCTCAAAATTGGCCCCTTGCATAATTTTATCATTGTTTGAAGAGGCACATTATTTAGTCAGACTAGAGAGGCTAGCTAGGAGCTCTATGATTGTTCAATATTTTCTGACCATATACTTTATCTCAATAATAACCTTAGCGGCTCTAGCCAACTTCGGGTCCTTCTCTAGGTGATTCTCCAAGTCACCCAACCCTTTGCTAAGGTTAGCGATATATTCTATAGGAATTTGAAAAAAATCATGCTCATCTATTGATGATGATGTAGGAGATGCAGGAGGGGTTGGGACTTGGTCAATCTCATCAGATAATCCTACTTTCCCCCTCAACAACTACTCCTCAATAGAAATACCAACGCCAGATCTGATAAAAAGACCTGTAGAGAAACCAGAAGTGACCCTCATCTTTTCCATCGAAAGGTGTCATACACTTCTCCTAAAAATATACCTGGAGGTTATGGACTAGGTTGTGATGCTCATAAACCTTCACAACACTCAGGAGCACAATAATCATGAGGTACAAGGGAAAAACCTCAACAACGATGAATGGGAAAACGTTGCTTAATGTCGGGTTCACCAAAAATGTAAGAGGGGGAATGCCCACGTCAAGGCTCCAGGTCACAAAGAGCCGAGAGAAAAAGGCTTCCCTAACTTACCTCACTTTAAAGGGATGTTTCAACTAGAGTAACGAGAATGATCTCACCAAGGTGCCATTTTTCCAGCTAGCTCCAAATGCATGTTCACTTACACACAAGAAAGAGGGGAAAATGCTTGGGGCTATATAGGAGTCTACCTCAATCAGGCCCCTGTTTTTTTGTTTCCACCTCCATGGATAGCCAGATAGCAATGAGATAGATATATTTGATAAAGAAGTAAAGAAAGTAGAAGTTGCAATTAACACTACAAAACAGTAAAATGCTACTCAACCAAATCACAAAGGAGAGGAGTGAAATGTTACCACCTCCTCCCAAAAGCTCACTAGCTAATGGAGGAGAATTTGGACTTGAAAAGGTCACCACAACCTCGACTGTGATGAAAGGAGGTCTCACAAGACTCCAATTTCATGTTTCTATGGCTTGCTTCACACTTGCTATGTGGAGTTGACGGAGTGTTGTTGCTACAATGGAGTGTTGAAGTGCTAGAAGTGCTTGAGAATGCTTAGAGATTGCTAGATCTTGTGAAGAAGATGCTAAGAAATTATAGAGAAGATGAAATGGAATGAGAATGAATGAATTTTGAAGGAAGAATTGGGAATAATCTTCCATTTTCGAGGTCGGTTGGTCGAAGAGGGACGTTACAAATCGACCCCAATCAAAAGTGTAACTCCTCTACCAACTTCAAAAATAGTAATCCATCAAGGATGATAGCGTGCTGCTCAGATGTCTACATGCCACACGTGCATCCCTGAAAAATATTCTCTCACCGACACAAGAGAGACCCCAAGTGGAAGGAAGATAGTTGGGTGATGAGGAATTTTTCCTTTAGATTTGATTTTCTAAAGTGAGGATTATGAAAGGGGAATTTGCATAAGGGGTGCAAATTTTCTCCTATACATATAGATTTATGATTTTCAGATGAACGATCAAGATGCAACAAAGAAAGATCAAGAGCAACAGTTGATGACTATTGAGAGGAAATAAATTGATCAGTTAAATCATTAGATTGATCCAATTAAGGTATTTAATTGGATAATTAGTGGGATTAGATTGAATGATTAGTGGGATTGAAGAAATTAGTTTGAGTGTTTAGTGGGATTAGCATAATCTGTGGGATTGGGAAATAGATTGAGAAATAAGTGGTCATGATTTATTCAATCAAGATATGTGAGGATTTTTTAATTAATTTAATAATTAATTAATATTGAGAGGAACGTGCAAAATGTATTTGATTTAATAAATATCATTTTATTTATTAATAGACTATGTTAAGTGAATTTGGGGAAATTCAATAATTTATTTAATTATTTTGTTTGGAAGAGGGAAAATGTATTAATTAAATAATGAATGGTAACTATTTAATTAAATTAGAAGAATAAGTAACATTAGATACATAATTAAATAAATAATGTTTATTTAATTAATCAAGAGGAATAAGAAATTTTAGTGATGTCATAGTGAATTAATTACACAATTCAAGATCATTTATTAATAGAGGAATAAGGTATACCAGTGAGTAATTAATTAAACAATTCCAAATTATTTAATTAATAGAGTGAAATAGGGTTAAATGGTGGAAATGATGTTAAACGATGTCAATTAAGGGAAAATGCAATTTTAGGATGTGATATGCATTAAACCATTTTTACATCTCTACAGGCCCTAAGGTCAAAGGATTAAAGATATGGTGACTCAAGAGGTGGAAGACACAAAATTTATAGAAAAACATTTGAACTTCCTAAAAAAGGAATGGGAGGCTACAGTAGTACTAAACTAGTTGTAGATTCTTCATTGTTTGTTAGTTTTTGAGCTTACAACTATTTTTCTCCTACTTTTGTTAAGAATTGCTTCTTGGTTTTTGGCCTTCTCCCAATTTGGTTTTGCTAAAAAAAAAAAATGGCTAATGCTTCATTGTAATTTATTTTTTCCTTGATTTTTAAAGGTGGGGGGGGCTTCAAAAATCTTCTTTACTTTTAAGAAAAAAATGATAAAATAATTCTTTAAAAAATGTAAGGAAGCTAAGGTAGTGAAAAAAATTCCTACACTAATCTTGAGAGGAGGAAGTTGTCCCATTGCCGTAGCTTCCTAACAAGTGGTATCAAATCCTAATCACCTTTGGTTTCTGTTGTGGGTTGCTGGGGTTTTTGAACTAATCCAAATTTGAGTGAGAGCTTGTGTACAAGATACTTTGTGATCTTGTTGCATGAATTTTTTAGATGGCAAGTTCATTAGAAAGAATAGAGGTGGATAAATTTTCTAGAAATAATATTGAAATATAGAAATTGAAGATGGAGGATTTGTTGATAGATTGAGATATGTGGGATGTTATCGATGAGAATGTTTCAAGGCCTACAGATCCTACTTTGGATGCTCAATATGATGTTATGGACCATAAACCCAAATGTATAATCATATTGTGCTTGGAAGAATTTTTTTTAATCAATGTCCATGAAGAGACCTTTGCACATAAAACTATGGAAGAAACTTGGTAAGATGTATCAAGCCAAATCTTTAGTGAACAAGATTTTCTTGAAGAAAAAATTGTATTCCTTGAGAATGGAAGAGGGCGGACGAATTGCAGACCACTTGGAATCATTCAATATACTGGTGGCTCAATTGGCATTAGTTGGTGTCAAAATGGACAAGGAGGATAAATTTCAGATCTTTTTTCTTTTCTTGATTCATGGGATTCTCTTATGGCTATTAGAGTACTTTTGTTATCTTGAATATTGAAGATGTGGTGGGTTGTTTTCTTTCTATAGAGATGAAGATGAAGGTATCCATCAGTGCCAAGGAGGCCCTAAATTTTCATCGAAGACCTAAGGAAAAAGGAAAGAATAATGAGAAGCATGATAAATCCAAGTCCAAGGGGAGATCCAAATCTCTTGGAAATTCTGAAGTTATTTGTTGGAACTACGGTAAGCCTGGACATATTCATAAGGATTGAAAAGAGGAAAAGAAGAATAAAAAGAAGAGATTTGATTTTAATTATGAGTCCTTAGAAGGAATGTGGTGATTCATTCATTGCGGCTTTGACAACTCATGTAGGTAATGATGCATGGTTATTTGAATCAGGTGCATCTTTCTATATGACCTTTAATAGAGATTGGTTTTCTAAATATAAAGAGTTTGATGGAGGTAAGGTGTATTTGGGTGATGATTCTTGTTTAAATATTGTTGTTCGTGGTAACTTTAGAATCAGGTTTCTTGATGGTAGAATAAAATGGATTAATGGTGTGTTGTATATCCCTGTATTAGCATGAAATTTGTTATATGTGAGAAAACTAATAGATGCAGGTGTGTAGGTAGTATTTTATGATGCAAGATACAAGATGGTTAGAGGTACTATGATGATTGCTAGAGGTGTCAAATATGACACATTGTATAAGCTTGATGCATACATTTTTTAGTATAATTGTACTTCTGTGAAAAGCAAGTATGTGGAAGATATGAGGTTTTCATCTTCAACATATGGTCATGGCTTCTAGCTACCCAAGGGTGATTTTTCTTCTGAATGAAATTTACCTACAAAGAAAACTATGTTATGGCACTAGAGAATTTTCCACATTGGAGAAAAGGGTCTAAGGACCTTGAAAAATAAAAACCTTTTTGAAGGTTTTTTTTATTGTAATCTTGAATTTTATTTCTATGAGCATTGCATTTATGGAAAACAAAACCGTGTTTAGTTTTACTCGAGTTCTCATAAATATTGTGGTGTATTGAATCTTATTCATTCTAATGTGTTTAGTACTATACATGTTCCTTCAATTGGAAAATCTACATATTATGTTTCATTTATTGATGATTATAGTAGGACATGGGTACATTTTTTAAAGAGTAAATCTAAAGTTTTTAGTCGATTTAAATTTTTTAAAGAAATGGTTGAGTTGGAGATTGGAAATAAAATAAAATGTTTGAGGATTGATAATGGTGGTGAATTTTTCTCTAATGATTTTGATAGATTATGTAAATATTGTGGTACTCATATAAAAAAGGCAACTTTGTATTTTGTACAACAGAATGGAGTTGCAAAAATAATGAATAGGACACTGATGGAGAAGGCTAGGAGTATGATGAGTGGTGTTGATCTAGAATAAAGGTTTTGGGATGAATTTGTTGCTACAACTTGTTACCTGATTAAGAGGTATCTTACATCAGCTCTTGTTGATAAGATTCCTATAGAGCCATGGTTGGGTCACAATTCTTCATTAAGACATCTTAGAGTTTTTGGTTGTGAGGCATATGCACATGTACCAAAGGAGAAGGGAACAAAGTTGGAGAAAAAGGCCATGAAATGTATCTTCATAAGATACAATTATAGTGTGAAAGGATACAAGCTTTTGGATCTTGTTGCACATAAGGTAATATATAGTAGAAGTGTTATTTTTAGAGAAACTAAGTCTTCTTTAGTTAATTGCAGCGAAAATAAAGTAAACAAGAAGATGTGATTCAATTTCCTTCTACACTTGAGAAATTTGAGTTGAGGCCCATGCATAGACAAGAAGTTGAGGAGAGATCATCTAGCTCTGAATCTTTAGAAGAGGAGGAAGAACCTCCAATTTATCTTGTTTGTAGGTCTACAAGGCATAGATAACCATCTTAAAGGTATTCACCTAATGATTGGAGATGTATTTTTTCTTTGAATATTAATAAGGATGAACCCAAATCTGTAGAAGAGGTATTAGGTATGAATGATGCAAAATCCTGGAAGATTTTTATGGATGAAGAAATGGAATATTTGAAAAGAATGACATGGGATCTTGGACCATTGCTTGAAGGAAGAAAACCTGTTGTTTATAAATGGGTTTTAAAAAAAAATATTGGTTCATATGGAGGTACTGAGAAGTACAAAGCAAGGTTGATTGCAAAAGGTTACTCTCAAGTTGAGGGTGTTGATTATGGTGATATATTTTCTCCTATTACAAAAATAACATCCATTATATTTTTTCTTTCTATTGTTGTTTCTTATTATTTAGAGATTGAACAAATAGATGTGAAAACTGATTTCCTTCATGGTGACTCTGAGGAGGATATTCATATGACACAACCAGAGCACTACATGGTGAAAGGTAAAATTAAATTGGTTTAAAAATTGAAGACATATTTGTATGGCCTAAAACAGAGTCCTAAGATGTACAAAAAATTTGATACAGATGTGTTGAGTTTGGGATTTGAGTGTTCTAAATCATATCATTGTGTCTATTATAAAACTAATGGTGATCAATTATTGTTTGTTGCATTATATATTGATGATATGTTACTTATTGGTAAAGGGAAATGCATGATTTAATAACTAAAATCTCAACTTGTAGCTAAATTTGAAATGAAAGATCTTAGTTCATCTAAAGAGATAGAGTGAATAGATAGCTATGGCTTGGCCAAAATAAGTATTTCAATTCAATTTTTCAAAGGTTTGACATGCAGGATTGTAGAACATTGTGTGTTCCTTTTTTAGAGGGAACAAAGTTCTATTTTAGATTTTCCAATATCCCCATCAAAGATGAAAGACATGAGAAAAGTGCCTTACCAAATTGTAATTGGAAGTTTGATGTATGTTCTGGTTTTTACTAGACCAAACATTGCCCAAGCAGTGAGAGTTATTTCTATATTTATGTCTAATATTGGTAGAGTTTATTGGGATGTTGTTAAAAGGGTGTTCATATATTTGTGTGGTACCTCAGAGTATTCCTTTTGTTATCATAGTAATTTGATTGAATATGAGGGTTCTTTTGATATTCATGGTTATGTGGATTCAGACTGGGCAAGTGATGTTGATAGTAGACAATCCACCAGTGCTTATGTGTTTACTTTATTTGGTGTTGCAATTAGTTGGATGAGTAAGAGACATGGTGTGCTTTCTTTGGCCACTACATAAGTTGAGTATATGGTAGCTACTCATGCTTGTAAAGAAACCATTTGGATTAAGATATTATGTTTAGATATTGGTATAAAACAAGGTGAAGTGAAAATTTATTGTGACAATTAGAGTATGATCTCTATCTAGCTAAGAACCTGACATTTCCTGCTAGGACCTAGCAGATTGATGTGCAGTATCATTTTATTAGAGATATGGTTGAACATGGCAAGGTGAAGCTGGCTAAGGTAGAGAGTTTGATGAATTTTGTTGATTCTTTAACAAAGCATGTAATCACATAGAAGTTCAAATGGTGTTCAAAGTCTATGGGCCTTTCAGCCCCTAGTTAGAGATCATTTTTATACTCCCTCTCGTTGCTCTTGCAAGGTGTTTGAAAAGTGGGATATTTCTTGGGAAAATGTGTCTCAACTTTGTAATTACATAAGATTTACTATTGTTAGGTAAGTGTAGGGGGGTTGTAGGGGGCACCCCCTATGAGGGGTTCGAGGGGATCATCCCCCTATCAGGGGCTTGAGGGAAGCACCCTCAAAAGACAAATGTATATTTTATTATTGTAAATTTGGACCATTTATCATTAGGTCTCAAATTTGACAGTAGATATTTTGTTGGCTTGACTTTCCCTAGAATATAACCTTATTTTATGATGGAATTTTATTATGCTTGTGTATTGTAATGTGCTCTAAGAGTCTGATAGCGATCATCTTGCCTCTGGATCTCTAGTTGGTGATAATTCTATGAGAAGATTGCTCTACAATTATATTGTTATCTTCGTGATTTTTAAATAATATATTGGGCAGGTTTTGGATTTTGAGGTTTTTCTCCCGAAAGGGTTTTCCCCATGTAAATCATTTTGTTGTGGTATGCATGATATTTATGTTTATTTCTATATAATTTTTTTAACTGTTGAAAAGATCTGTAAAGTTTTGCAATATCCTCCTCTCAAGATTAGTGTAGGAAGTTGTTTTGCTACCTTAGCTTCCTTACAAAAAAATCAATAAATTTAAATTTAAATCTATATAAGAAGTGTCATAAATCATTAGTTTACATCATATTTAAATTCTTGACCATTTTTTGTTATAATTGACACAAATTAAAAATTGGTGAAAGATGTTGATTTTGAGTGTCTCACTTAGGCCAAAAGTGAGACATGCTATTATGGGATCTCAACTAACATGAATTAATGAGGTCTCAAACTTGTTCAAGTAACACTTTGATTCATGCATATTTGATGTAACCACCCAAGTTGTAGTTGACATAATGTAAGGTGTTGTAATTAGCCAAGTGGCACTTGATTGTGCATTGAAAGTAAGTCAAGTAATAATTGATGCATTCAATATTTTAAATTGATCAAGAGAAACTTGATATTTGTGTAACTTTGAATTTAGAAATATAGCTAACTAGACCCATGCTTAAAGATATATTGAATTTATCAAACTAAGGTCATTCCTAACTATAATAAAATATGTGTAGCACCTCCAAGGAAGTGGGATTTTAATTAGATATATTATTGGTGGTTGCGTGTGTTTATCTTCTAAAGTTAATTAAACATGAACTTGATTTGTGAGATACAATATGCTTTTAACCACAAGGCTTTCCTTAAAATTAAAATATATTTAGGGTATAATTTTGTAGGTTATTGTAGAAAGCTCTAGTGAATGTAATTCTTGAATTAATTAAGGACATTAATGGGTGGGTAAAAATATACCTATATTTTTTATTAAGAATTAAAACATAAATTGTGTTACAGCACACACACACACATGTAGTCACCACACATGACTACACTAAAAAAAAATACCAAACATGTGTAAAAATACATCAACTCAAAATATGAAGGGTGGCACACATCACAATACAGATACAACATAAATAGAAAAATAAATAATAAAGGAAGAATAATATTTATTTTGTAATCATAGTATTCACATAAGAATTTTATACTATAATTTCTTCATGATATTAACCTATTGTTTCATTATTACCTTTCATAATCATAAGAGATAGAGATCAAGTATATAGGGAATAATGTTGATCCATTCAAACTTTACACAAAGAGGCATTATCAAGAGGGGAGAGAGAGGGAGAGTGTGTGTGTGTGAGAGAGAGAGAGAATTAGTCGAATTAAATCCTCATTCCATTTCATTTATAATATATAATCACAGAGAGAGAGAGAGAGAGACAAAGATAGATACAAAGGATGAGAATAACATCATTATTCACAAAAGTAAGGTTTAATTCCAACCTCGGGCGATCCCACAATACTGGTTTACAATTTCTGGGAGATCCTTATTTTTGATGAAATCGCATATTTTTAGAAAATATAATGATTAAGCCTTGAAAATTTCCATTTAAAGGATTCCAATTGAAGAGGTTTTGATCGAACCACCTTAGATCAATCCCCCTTGGATAGAACCCCGCTATTTTTAAACCATACCTATAACGAAGTCTCCTTTACACCTATCAAAATGTTGATAAAAAACCACTTTTGATTTACCTTTTGGGGGATCAAATGAATTAATTTAAAATTTAATTTTGTAAGTATATATTTTTATTATAAGCTTCCTAAAAAGTATAATTTTAAATAAATTTAATTTAATTATTATATTTATTTTTTATTTCTTGTGAATGTAGGTTTTTCATCGAAAATCAAGCTCATTGTTCTGCACATGTGGAAAAATAGCAGATTACTAATTTTATTTTTTTTAAATACCAATGCACTAGATATTGAAGTCCTTGATCCAAACAAAAAAAATAAAAAAGTCGATACATACAAAAAAAGTTATGTTGTATATAGTTCGCCTATGTCTGAATTATAATTGGTTTGAATTCGGAACTTGATTAAGGAAAAATATTCAATAAAACACTATGAAACCAAATGAAAGCACTAGATATCATAGTTACAAATCTAAATTCGAAAAAAATATAATTTTATCCTTTATGGAAAAAAAAATTATGTTGTATATAGTGAGCATCACTCCTTAAAAATGGTGTTTACTGAAAAAAAATAGTTTCCAAAGGAGATGGAAAAATAAGTGCAATATGATTCCAAATTTTTTGAAAAAAATATATTTAGAATCTATAGACAAAATTTCACAAATCACTAGTTTGTATCATCTTTAAATTCCTCACGGTTTAGCCGCTATAGGTGCCCGAAAGTGAAGATTTAGTTAGAAAAAATCAATTCAGTGTCCAGTTTGGCCAAAAATTGTAAACCGATATTGTGGGATCACCCCCTCATTAATAATAAGAATTTATGAACATGATTTTTATTATATAAGTATCAAAACTAGGTGTTGAACCCTTCACACAAAAGGCGCCCAAGGAAAATTTAAAAAATCCTATAAGAGATAAACAACACTTTAACAGTATAGTAAAAGCAGAGTTCAAATTATATAACATAAACTAAATAGAAACACAAAGAGCACTAGTTTAACCAAACATTTAATCCCAATCCTCCTTGAGGAATTTGAAAAGTTCCCTATTATCAGTACTAGTGCTAGCTCCCTTCTTACTCTCATGAATTTTAAAATCTTCATCCAATAAGGAACATGGAGTGGTCATTGATTGATGCGTAAATTTCAAACTGAAGTGAGAGATGACTCTCAAATTCCCTTCAAGCTCATCAACTCTAGTCTTTAGGGCAACAACATCATCAATAGTTTGAATGCACTCGGGGTAGGTATCCAAAATAGGTTGCACAATAGGGGTGGTGTTTGAATCCTCTAAATATGACATAAGAGCATTCAAATCTAGTAAAAAGCTCAAGCCCTGAATTTGAAGAAGAAGAAAAAAAATTCTATATTTTCTGAAATCATCGACGCTAGGATTTTGCCTCTACATCAGGCGGCGTACAGGCTCGATGTGGCAAATATCTATGGGGGAGATGGTGCACTCCCCCACGCAGGTTGTTTTTTTGTAAGTGGCCTCTTTTCTCCCGTATTCTTTGTTTTTTTCGCCTGTCTTGTGTGTGTTTCTTTTCATTCAAGTTTCTCTTCAAGCTTTCTCTGGGTTTGGATGTGATATCTTTTCCTCCCTCCACTTATGGAGGGAGGCACAAGACATCCCGGTTCAAACTCCATCAATGCTAACCCTAAGCCTTTGATGACACATCTGAATAGTGTGCAAAATTCATTCAAGGAAGCGCTGGCAACATATGGTGTTGAAATCTCTATGGACGCCAAGTTCGACATTGAGGAGATTGATATACATGGTTCAAAGGAAGGTAATCCACCCTCCAAAACCTCCAATGATCTTTTTATTTCCCTGAATAATGAACTTAAATCTATTATTTCAACTAAAAGATGTAGATTAACGAACTCTTCCATTTTCTTCACTGTCGTCAACACTAACAAAGTCCCAACAAAGAAGTTTATAGATATCTGGCTAGTTAAAACCTGGGCTAATAAATCTGGAATACTGGTTAAGTTCTGTAGAATGATATAGTGAGGGTTTTTCATTATTTTCCTAGCAAATAACGATATGCAAAAAGAAAAAATCTAGAAAAACCATACTGGAACCTTGGTGATTGTACCTTTAGGGCTCTCCCACGGGCTCTAATCGCCATCGAAGAGGAAATTATTTCCCTCTCCTACCCTAGGTGGGTGGTCTTAAAGAATCTGCAAATGGAATTTTGGAAATTAATCCCCTAGATTTTATCTCTTATCAACTTTGTCTTGTGTATAGATGAGGCGAAAGATACATTGTTGCATCTGGATGCATGGGTGCTAGTTACTCTAAACCGAACCATTGAAATCCCTACCAAAATTATTATTAAAGAAGATGATAACCTCCTTGTTTGCCACCTTGAAATATTGGGGGGTCTAAATGCTTGCTTTCTTTGTTGTCATGAAGGCCATGTCCGAAAAAATTGTCCTATTATAAAGAATAAAGGGGTTAACCCAAAAGAATGTGATCCCCCCGCTTTTTCTCCTTATTCATCTCATAAGGATTTTGAATCTCATCACATGTCAAAAGAAACCCCAACGGTGCTGAAGTCGATTGAGGCTGAGGTGGGCAGGGAAGCCTCCATTTTTCCTGAGCCACTTATAAGTTGTTTGTCATTAGTGAATGATGGTGTTGGATATGTGGGATTTGAGCTAGCCAGGAGGCATGAAAAATCCCCTACCCCTCCCCTTCAAAAATACCAGGTGGAAACATCCACTCACAACTCTTTCGAAGCCCTTTCTCAAGACAACGACAATGGTGGCATTACCTCGATTGGCACTGGTGACTTGGGAGCCCACGCCCTGGCCCAACACATAGCCAAAAGCCCAAACATTGTTGAGAATTTCAATGCCTAGTAGTTGGCTATGAGGGGAATTAGAAAGAGAATTGAAGAAAATATGGCTAAACGATTTGACATCAATTCAAATGCCAAGAACATGCTCTATCAAAGCAATAAAGAGGTCAATCGATTCAAGGTTGAACTGGTCAAAAATAGTTTGATTCAAGGTTGGGATGGTAGTTTGCCTTTGGGTGGTTCTAGATCCATATTAGGTGAGGCTAATAAGTTGGCTAGGGAGGGCACAACTGACCCCCTCATTGGTACTCCCCAAAATTATGTTTATCGAGACCTGGATATTGCAACCTGCAACCTCCCTTGGGTTGCATTTGAGTTTACTTTGGAAAAGGATGAATTTAGTGAAAACAGTGAGTCACCCCCCCGCCACCCCCCCAAACCTTTCAATACCTCACTAGATGAGGACCCTCGAACCACCCATGAGCAAACCACTATCCCAGATCTAACCACTAATAATAAACTGGTCCCTAACCCTCAAAACCTTGGCTGTAATAAGGAATCTGTCAAAGATAAAGAAACTAAAAATTGTAAATCAACATCTAACCCAAAAGAGGAGGATAATGAAGGGACCCCTAGTACCAAAGGGTACAAATCTGAGGATGGTGGCGCTATGGGATAGGATCCCTAGGCTATGAATCCCATGCAAGGCCCATGGAGGCCAAGAAAGCATATCATCCCAACTGGCGAAGCCAAGAAATAAAGGCTATCCTTGACCAAGAGGGAAAAATTCAGCAGAATTCTCCAATCCCCGGTGGCAAAGAAACTGGAAATCAAGGATAAACTACCTAAGTGATTTAAACACTTCAAAGGATACCAAGGATACATAAACATGACATCAAAAAATGAGGCTTAAATGTATCTCGTGGAACATCAAGGGACTGGAATCCCCTGACAAAAATTATATAGTGAGAAGATTTTTGAACCTCGAGAAGAAGAAAGATATTGTGTCTGCAAGAAACTAAAGCTACTGGGTTTGCTTTGTAGATGAACCTCAAATTCATTTGGAACTTCTCTAAGGCCTTTTCAGCCACACATTAAAAGGGTAGGGGAGGGGCAACCATCCTGGTGGCTAACCATTGGGCTCAATACATTACTGGGAGTGGAACTTCACCCTATAACAGGGTTGTATGGGTCAAAATAGAAAAAGAGGATACAAGTTTTGGGATTGTATTTTTTATGCCTCCAATGACCATAGGGAGAGATGTAGCCTATGGAAATGGCTTTCAGGACTCAAGGATATTCCCTAGATTGTGGGAGGCGACTTCAACATGGTCGAGCTAGAAGAGGACAAATAGGGAGGATCCAACTTGACATGGAAAGGTTGTGAGAGGCACTTCTAGTTGAGATGTAAAAATAAGTTTAGGCTAGCTAACCCTATGGAAGGATGCAAAAATCAATACAATGGGGTGTGGTTCTCCTATTGTAATGCCCAAAAAGGAGAATGCAGAATTTATTCTAGGCTAGATAGGTTTTATGCCAATAAAGATGTTTTTAATTTTATCCCCAGTGACAATGGGATCAAGGTTCAGGTATATCCTTATACCCTCTCTAAACACCACCCCATCATTGCAACACTCATTAGGTGTGTCAATCCCTCTCTAGAAAAAAAAAGACAAAAAAAAATCATGCTCAATACCTAGTTGTTGAAAGATAATGATTGCAGAGAATCCATTGCATCCCTAAGGGGAAAAAACAAGAGGATGTTGAAAGAGGCTTCAAATATCGAATGGTGGAATGATAATGTAAAAGGATGGAGGTCCCTCTTCCAAATAATTGGAAAAAAGTGGGCCATGGATAGAAGGAAGGATGAAAAAAACCTGTAGGACTGTCTTCTTGAGGTAGACATCAAGTTGCAAGCTATTCCTAAAAATGAGGAACTGTTTGCGAGGCTAATTCTTACCGAGGACAGTTGAGAAACATACAGGCTCACAAGGTGTCTGGATAGAAATTTAGAGAAAATGTTAACTAGCTAAGTTGTGGGGATAAGGGTTAAAAGTTCTTCTTCAACTATCTAAAGGAAAAGAAAGTTAAGGATCATGTAGGGTAGATTTGGGATGGGACACAACTATGTGCCACCCAAGAAGAAGTCCTAGAATGCTTCCACTCCTTAAAATACTTTTTTACTTCAGATTGTGGGGGTGGGCAAGGCACAAAATCCAAATCCATCATCAATAGGCTTATACCTAGAATGATCAGTAAATAATATTGTCTCAAGCTTGAAAGTGACACCACCAAAAGTGAGGTATCTAATGTAATTGCATCTATGAGAAATGATAAATCCCCAAGATGGGATGGCCTCCCGATGGAATTCTATAAATAATTCTCTGAATGAGTGGGCGAGGACCTCCTACAATTATATAAGGAGGCCATGGAAAAAGGGTCTCTGGGGGAAGATATCAACAAAGGAATTATCAAACTTATCCCAAAGGGAGGATACAACACCCTTGTTAAAAAATGGAGACCTATAACGGTGTTGAACGTCTCTTACAAAATATTGGCCAAGGTAATTGTGTCACAGCTGGTCAATATCTTGCCAAAGTTCATAAACAACACGCAAACAAGGTTCATAAAAGGCAAATACATCCTTGAAAATCTAATAACAAGATAGGAATCCTTGGAGTTGGCAAAGAACTCCAGTCGGAATGCACCAATGCTCCTCCTGGACTTCGAAAAAGCCTATGACAGGGTGGTGTAGGTTTTTCTGACAACTATGCTCCAGGCGTTTGGTTTTCCTAAAAAAATTTGTAAGATGGTGGACACCCTCCTGAAAGATTCTTTAGCTCAAGTTGATGTAAATGGTAAGCTATCTAAAAAAATTCCCCTCGAGAGGTCCATCAGTAAGGCTACCCTTTGGCCCCAACCCTTTTTGTTATAGCCTCAAATGCTCTCCATTATCTCTTAAGAGAAAACAACTTTTCCCCAAAATCAAGGGGATTTGCCTTCCTGATCAAATCGAATTAGTTAATTTTTAGTTTGTGGATGATACCTCCATCTTCATGGAGTTGGAACAAAGCAACTTGGATTCTTTAATGAAGAAGTTTGATCTCTTCTATCTTGCATCTGATGCAAAGCTCTAAAGGGCCAAGTCTACCTTTCTCAGATGAAAAGATGAGCCACCTGAATGGATGGAGAGATATGGTTTTCAGTGGGGAGGACCCAAAAATATTGTGAGATACCTGGGAATCCCATTTGCTATAAGCCTAGACCTCAAGGAAATGTGGAACTGGGTCAACTCTAAGATTGAGAAAAAGATAAGTGGGTGGAACAGACAATACCTCTCTCTGGCAGGTAGAATATAGGTTTGTCAAAATATTCTTGCCTCCTATAGTATTAACTTTGCCTATGTATGGTTATTTAGTAACTACCAAGTTAATGCCATCCAAAAAAGAATCAAAAAATTCCTATGGTCGGATGGTAAAGGGGAAAAAAAGAGACACTCAGTCAAGTGGGAGTGGTGCTGCCTAAATAAAATTCAAGGGGGTATTGGTCTAAAAGACCTCAAACTGCAAGGGGATGCACTTGCAACTAAATGGATCTTGAGATCCCTAGAAGGCCATGAGCCTTGGAAATTCTTGGTCAGGAAGAACATTGAGCAAGTAGTTCCAAAACAAGCCAAGACATGGAAATCTTTTCCCATAAGTGACATTATCCCTAGTGAGCACCCAATGTTCCTGGTTGTGTCCATTGTCTTTAAAATCCCGTGGAAGGCTTGAGACCTAACAAAACACAATGTGTGTCTTAAAAATAGTAATACTACCCTTAATAATAATGTAAAATGTCTCTCTTACATCTCCATCTAGTGGAATCTCAAGCATAATGGGAAAAATCTTGCCCTTCTCCAAGGCTTCTCAGCCAAAAAGTTGCACAACAAAGGCATCAAAATATTTGTTGATATCCTCTCTAATGGTAACCTGATAAATTGGGACATCCAGGAAAAGTTTGATTTACCATATTCTAATGTTAGAACCTAATTGATGGAAGCATGCAGAGAGACACACCTCCCAAATATTGTAGAGCAAGAGTGTGATGTTGCTAAAATTAATTGTTGGAAAGATGTCACCTCTCTTAACCGTATTAAAGCTAAAGAAATTTATAGTGAGTTGACTAGGAATAACTCTATTATTGATCATGTAAATAATTGTTGGGATATTTCTTTGAACACTAAAGGATGGAAAAATATTCTCTCCAATGTTTGGCATAGTTCAATGTTTCCCAAAAAGGCTTGCTTTAGGTGGCTTGTCATACTACAAAAAATACCTTTCAAAACTAACAATCTTGACTTGGATATTTGGAGTATCTGCAGGACACCGGAAACAGTTAAACACATTCTCTTTGATTGTTTATATGCAAGAGAAATCTGGAATTTATTTTTTCTCAATTTGAAAATATGGAACAAGGATGGTAAAATCAATTGGCAAGATATTCTTTTTTGTAATCTCAAAATTAATTCTGAATGTAATTTATTTTGGAATTTGCTAACTAATGAGATTTTATGGCATATTTTGAAGGCGAGGAAGAATGAAATGTTTATGGGAGTGAAGAGGGTACTTACTGAGTCTGCAAAAAGACTCACACATGCTTTTTTTCATCATAGGTATCTATCCACATTGAGATCTCCATGGAAAAATTCATGAAGTTGATAAGAAAAGGATTAGCATGTTGATCGAACCTAGAGGAAGCATAAATCTTCAGGAGGGCCTTCAAGGAGTTGTAAAACATGGTGAATGAGGTTGTCGGACCTGCAAGGCAAAGAGGACCCCATCAGTTAAACCCCTAAATGGAAGAAGTGGTAAATCTCACATAGTTTTGATGGCCAGACCAATGATTTTGGTAACGCTCTTTTTATGAGTTTCTTATAAATAAAGATGGGCGTTGAAGAGTTTTAGGAGATTGCAAACTATAAATTTGTAAAATCCTCTCATGTAAATTGTATCTTTGTGAAATAGGTCATGAATAGTTGTTGTTCTAGCTCGATAAACTGTAGTAGCAATCCTATGTAAATCTTGATATACTAGATTCAATACAAAAAAAACTCAAGCCCTCATTTTCAACACCCACCTCATCATCGCCATCATCCTTGTTATTTTCTTTTTTGCTCTCCTCCCTATCTGTCGAGTCACTAGAAATTTCTTTAATACTAAAATTAGGGGTCATGTGGCTAGTAAGCCTTTTAGACTACCTAATATTTGGTCTTGGGCTCTTCGTCTCCTTCATATTTTTTAACATTCATTCTCACAGTATAATACCTAAGCATGAACACATATTTCCTCTCTATACATAATAGGGAAAATAATAGCAATCAACACCTGCAAATCTATCAGTTTTATTATTTCATTGCAACACCACCAATAAGACTAAAGAGATTCATAAATAGAATAATAATATCATACATACACATGTGATTCATTATACTAATACTAATTATGATAGAAAAATGCATAGCATAAAAACTTCAAATTTTAATAAGAAATTTAGGCAACAATATTAGACACAATCATCTAGAAAATCTATAAATAATATGACTATCAAATATTAAAATTAGTCAAGGTTTTGTACATATTATTTTGTTTGCACAAGAACTCTCCTTATCCTCAAGCTACCACATGGCCTATCTTTTATACTAAATAATAGGCTAAGTTAAGCCTAAAACTAATTTGAACAAATTCATTCTATTTAGAAAACTAAAATAACAATCCCTACAATTCCTCTAACTTCCTATCTTCTAGTTGAAACAAACTATTTCAGAGGATTGTAATGAACTTACAACCTCACATTATTTTATCTAGAAACATTAGAATAAAACCAAACAAATATGATGTGCCTGCATCAGACTACCTAGGAACAAAGACTTCGTCATCGGCTCTTGTCCATTAGTTCATCAATACTGCCACCATGCTTGGTTATTTTTGAAGTTGTCATCCATGTAGCATCTTCAATTGGCTGACATTTCCATTTAACCAAGTATTGAAGATACTCTTTGTTTCTGGTCTTCTTCACTACCTCTTTTTATCTAGGATTGATTCAATCTCCTTTGGTTGTGTTTAAGGTAGTTGTTTCTCCCAATTTATAATCTAATCATCATTAAGTTCAGGTGCATCTACTGAATATTCTTCTCCAACTTGAAAGGATACAAGTCTGAGACATTGAATATAGGAGAAATTCCAGTGTCATTTGGAAGCTCTATTTCATAAGCATTTGAGGAAAATTTCCTCAAGATTTTACAAGGCCCAATCTTTTTTCAATTTCAAATTGTTGTATTCCTTCCTAGGAAACCTTTCTTTTCTTAAATGTACTAGAACCAAATCTACAACTTTAAAATTTACCTCTTTCCTCTTCAAATCTGCTCTTTTCTCGTACTTGTCTATACTCTCTTGAAGTTTTTGTTTGAACTTTTCATGCAACTCTTGCATAGTTTTTGCAAAATCTTCTCCATCAGCACTTCACATCTCTTTCTTGCCTAGGTTTCTCAATTCATAAATTTCTCTTTGATTCATACCATAAATAATTTGAAATGGACTAAAATTTGTGCTTCTATTTGGTGAATCATTATAAGAGAAGTTTTATTTTGCAAGTACTTGATCCCACTATTTGGGATGTTCACTTACCAGGATTCTCAAGATTTTCCCAAGGCTTCTATTGACCACCTCAGTTTTCCCATATAACGGAGGGTGTTAGGCTGAACTAAAACTAATATTTGTTTCCAACTTTTTCCAAAGATTCCTCCAAAAATAGCCAAAAAATTTAGTATCCCTGTGAGAAACAATACTTCTCAGAAGTCCATGAAATCTTACTACTTATTTGGAAAAAAAATTGGCAATATGAGTTGCATCATTTTTTTTAGCACATGTTATAAAGTGTGCCATTTTGGAGAATCTATCAAATACAAAAAATATGTAATCATTACCTTTCTAAGTTTTCGGTGGTCCAAGTACAAAATCTATATTGATTGAATCCCATGGCCTATTAGGAATAGGAAAAGGCTGATATAATCACGTGTTTTGGATTCTCCCCTTATCATGTTGTCATAGCATGTATCTTTCAACAAATCTCTTTACATCAGCTTGCATTTTTGGTCAAAAATAGTATGCACTTAATTGAGCAAGTATCTTATTTTTCCCAAAATGTCTTGCCAAACTACCACTATGTTTCTCCTTTAGAAAGTTCTCTCTCATGGAACATTTAGGAATACATAGCTTGCTACCATTTAACAATAGTGCTTCTTGAATCATGTAGTCCACCCATGCACTTCTATATTTACTTATAGGATCTTCACATGCTGCATAATCCTCCTTGAAATATGAATCCTCCTTGTACATGTCTTTCAAGACATCAAATCCCAAGATATTCACTTGAGATTCCTGCATGATGAGATTCATCCTACTTAATGCATCTGCATCTTTGTTAGATTATCCACTTGTGTGCTTGATAACAAAGGCAAAATTTTGCAAAAACTCAACCCATTTTGTATTCCTTTGATTCAATTTAGTTTGATTGTTAATAAACTATAAGCCATGGTTATCAGTATAAAATATAAATTATTTAGGCATTAAATAATGCCTCCATTTCTTTAATGCATGAAAAATATCATAAAATTATTTATCATAGGAGGAATATTTTTGTTTAGCCTCATTCAACTTTTCACTAAAATAAGCAACTGGATTTTCATCTTGACTTCAAATTGCACCAATAGAAAATCCACTAGCATCACACTTAACTTGAAAAACTTTATTAAAATGTGGTAATGCTGAAATTGGTTGTTCTATTATCTTCTTTTTGATTAATTGAAATCCTTTTTCAGCTACGTTTTTCCATTGAAAAGGTTTCTTGTTTCCCTTGATTTTTTCTACAATTGGAGCACAAATCCCACTGAAATTTATAGTGAACTTTCTATAAAAACTAGCTAAACCATGAAAACTTCTTACTTCAAAAATATTCCTTGGAGTAGATCATTCTATTATAGATTTTACCTTTTCCAGGTCCAGTTTTAAACCATCTTTAGATATAAAAAAATCAAAATAGATTAAATCAAGTTTCAAAAATGTATGCTTCTTAAGATTGATTAACATTTTTTCTTGTTTCAACTTACTCAAATCCAATCTTTAAGTGTTTGAGGTGTTCTTCCTTCGATTGACTATATATTAGAATATCATCAAGATAGACTATGAAAAAAATTATTGTGAATTCCTTAAGTACTTCATTCATTAGTCTCATAAAAGTACTTGGAGCATTCGTCAAACCAAATGGAATTACTAACCATTCATAAAGCCCATCATTTTTTTTAAATGGCATTTTCCATTCATCACCTTCTCTAATTCTAATATGATGATACTCACTCTTTAAATCTATTTTGGAAAAATATTCAGCACCACTCAAACAATCCATCAAATCATCCATACGAGGTAAAGGAAATCGATACCTGATTGTAATCTTATTGATGGCTCTGGAATTTTTACACATTCTCCATCCTCCTTCTTTCTTTGGACTCAACATTTTAGGAACAACATAAGGACTTAAACTTTCCCTTATGTTAGGTCTCAAAAGTTTAGGTTTTGGACCTTAAGAGAGTGCCAAACCCTTAGTACACTCTTGGCTAAAGAATGAGGCAAACAAGGTTTCTTACCTCCTACTCTTTAGGCTCTACTAAACCTAGGTGGGTGTACCTGAGTGATATGGCATATTTTGAAGGCTATGATCTCTAATCTAAGAATCTACTCATAATGGCACATGGGGGTGAAGTAGATACAAGGCTAATTATTGTTTCTTATTGAGAATGTAGTGTATAAATAAAATTTGTTTGATAATTTTTTAGAATGATCAGTGCCTACACTATTGGGTGGATGGAGACAAGCCTTTGTGGGATGGGTAGATCTAAATTTCAGCTTAACTCGAATAGTTCATCACTTTGAATGTCTTCACCTTGTGCAAACGTGCTAGTAGGTTATTTGGAATTTTCTTAGTAATCCTAGTGATATCCCCTTATGCTACTATTAAGTTGTGAAAGGATCTAATTCAGATGTGAAAGGAAACCTATTAAGATGATCTTTTAAAGGGAATTTAATCCAAACATGAACCTATTAAATAAAAACTTTTAAAAGGAATTTTAATTCTTCTATACACATAAACCAATCAACAACACCACACAACTACATCAAATGTGTATTGACAAATCAAATGTATATGCACACACTCAATTTGAATAACATAAACAACCACTTTGGAGACAACCAAATAACATATAAGCATATAAATCCACACAACAGTTGAACACTTGAAAGAAAATCAATATTTATGCATAACCTTCTCCATTATATTAATCTTCTAATGATATGAATTATAACAAGAGTTTCTAGCATGAAATGGATGGGAAATATTTTGCAATCTATCTTCTTACTATTCCTACTCTAAATAAAAAATGATGTCATGATGATCTCCTTCAATCATCACATTTTCAACATATATAGCAATATCTTGAAGAGGGTATACCTCCTCATAAGTGTCTTTTGGAATAAACAACAATAAAACATTAAAAATTAAGCTCTAATGAGCCACGAATGAACTTGTGTTATATGATCTAAATATTTTTTACTCAAGTGTGTATCACCATCCTCTATAGCATTCCTAACAGCAATCTCCATAATGACCATCCTCTCCAAACATTCATAGGCTTCTCCTAATGTTGGACTTTCATTCTTAGTTGCTTCCAAGGCTCCCTGTAGTATCATCTGGCATTCTTTCATCCATTCACTTTGCTATTTTAGTTCTCCATTCTCTTTGAATAATGAATGCACACCTTCCTTTGAAGCATCAATAAACTCCTTGGTATCTGCTTGAAGTTCCTTATAATAGTCCTTATGTTTCCTCACCATGTCTTCAACAGCTGTAATGGCTCCAATATCAGAAGTTTTCCTCTTTTGTATTTCTTGGAGATTTTCATCAAGCCTGTCATTTATCCTTTTATGTTCCTAAATGGAAGTGTGATTTTTGGAATGACTTTCCCAGAACTTATCCATCCAAACCATCAGATAAGTGTGCCTCTTCTGAAATACTGCAGAAAGTATGTCAAATTTGGCCTTGCTCAATTGAGTTTGTACTTCCTCAATTTTTTCCTTTTATTGTGAACCTTCTCCTTGAGTTATCATTCTAGTGGATCCTTTGAATGTGTCCTTGACTGTATCTCTCAGGAAATCATTTTCTTTGAGCATTCTCCCATTGTTTAACTTGTACATATCTCATTCTTTGATCATCATTTGAATCTGAGATTTGTTCAATTTGGCTACATTTATGCGAATGTCAATTGTGACCACAAGATCAGTTTCTCCTACTTATAATGTCATCATGTGACTAAATGCTTTCTCAGTATCAATAATCGCATATTTCTTATGTGGGGGTTTCAGAGCCCAGATCATGAGAGAACTTTCATCAGGATTGTATCTTGACCCAGTGTATACCTATGTTACCCCTTTAGGACTGAGCTTGTGTTTGGCACCATTATTATGTAAAAAACTATAAAAAACAAGAGCAGAATTTAAGTCCAAACTAGGAAAGATCATCACACCAAACTCCTCTAATATTTTTCTTCCTTTCTCTAGAGTCATTTCTTTCATTTCATTCTCTACATGCACCTTCAATGTGTTAAACAACTGGCCTTCATTATTGGGTGTGATGTCTATGACTGATTCCCTTATTTTTTCCCCCTTTTGTTTTTTATAAAAATTATTTAAATTAAGGAGACTTAATGAACTGGTCATCCGAGACAAAGGAATTATAGGCCAATTTCCTAGTATCTCCATCAGATGATTCCCCACCTTCCTATTCTCTATTTGGAGGGTGACATTCTTTAATCCTCAGCGTGGGGATCTTATAAATTTGGCCTTGGGGTTCATTTTCTTCAGAAGATTCCTCATTACCAGAGGATAACATTTCCATTTCTTGTAACTCCATCTTTTGTTCCATTTCTCTATTGTGGTTGTCCATTTCCAATTCGGCCTCTGTTTCTTCCATATTTCTGATAATATCATCATGAGGATATGGTATATGAAGATATCCACTTAAATTTCATTTCTTCCTTGCAAATTCAATAAAACCTTCATGACCAAATCCCTTCCTTGGTGTAGCCTTTTTCATATTAAAATGTGATAACTTATCCAAAATAAAATCATATCCTTCTTTTGACACTACAGCAAAATCCCCAAAACATAATGTACTAGGCATGAATTATTTTTTTTCATATGCACTTAGGTTCATGACATTGGAATAATCCAATTGTGTGACAATCTCTAGATATGCAATCCTATCTTGCATAGTTTTGGGTAACAGGAAAGGTGTGTCTTCAAAACCATAAACTCTGATCATAGTGGAATCAATATAGAAATACCACCCCAATTACTACCTACAGTTGGTGGTCCATTAAAATCCTTAGGCCTTAAAAATATCTTGATCTCATCAGAAAAAGAATAATTACATGGGTGGCCATAAAACCCATACAATGTCTTGACAAAGTGTTCCTAAAAATAAACAAAATTAGAATTGGAAAACCTATTATCCCAAATGGACGTCCATAGTTGTACCGGTAATGGTTGACCCTCCTTATCCAACTATGAAATTTCAATTCCTCTGGCCACATCCCTAACTCTTGTCCATAGTACAATATCATGTGAGGGGAATAATGTTTAAATTGCATTATGGGAGAGCCATTCTTGATAGTTGTTAAACCTAAGTCAATCCCTCTGGCAATGTGTGAAGCAAAATTGAAAGGTCTTGCATTATGACATTGTATATTTGCAATGATCACCATTGGCCCTAGAGACATAAATTCAAGGACTTTTTGTACCCATTACTTGACCTACTGAGAAGTAATTATATTTAATATAGGGCTCAAATAAATCAACTTGGAAGGGAGGTCCATCACCCTCCTCAAGTGGTACTAGGTTTCCATCTTGTCTAGGCTTGTGTAATGGTAACCTCCATCCTTTCTAAGTAGTATCCATTCTCCAGTACTCCTTTTCCAAATCCTCATGCACTATGGGCTGGTTGCATGTATCATCTAGGTTGAAAATTTCACAAAGTGCAATTTTGGATATATGTATGAAAGGTTCACCTTGCAAGTTGCAAATGGCCTTTAGGTCTGAGTTATAATGTTTGGCCAGAAGTCTTATGAGCTCTACATTCACAAAAACATTGGGAACAACCAATTTTCCTAAATTAAAATTCCAAGGGTTGCAAACTGGTTCGAATATACTTCTCCGAGAATAATGAAACATGAAAAATTCATATACCCTAATGGGGGTCATACATCTCCTACATGTTTTCATTTATCTTCTAATCTCTCTACATCAGCCCTTAATTGTGCAGACCTTCTGGCTTTTGGTCCTAAACTAGGAAATTGATCAATGAGGTCTTGGTTTAGTTTCCTTTCATTTGTTTTCGATTCTTGTCCCATTTCAGTTTTTTGCTTCTTATTCTTACACTGGCTACTTTCACCTTGTTTCTTCTTGTTTTTGCATTTTTGCAGAACTTTCCATCTTATTTCCCCATAAGATAGAAAAATTGAATTATAATCTATCAATCGCAAGGATATTATGTATTCTTACTTGTATGTTTCTAGGCACATTGAACTCCATGACTTTCGCTCAATCTTTAGTCCTTCTTCGCTGCAAATTCTAAAAATTCTTTTGGTTCAATCTCTTTTCAATCAGAAATGTTCATATTAGTTTTATTCATGAAGCCATTAATGTTCACCACTGGAAATGAATGCAACGGTATTTTTGAATTTTGAAATGTCAAAGTGATACAAGAAGATTGCATCGGTGAAACCCTTCTAACCTCATATCGATCTATGTACTTTATTTGGTGCCACATTTGTTTATAAATTCATAATTGATTGCCAAGACAACTGAATTTCTTTTAAATATGAAGTGTCCCATTAGCTCTCAATATTTAGTTAGGAAGACCATTTAATACTTTTAGCAATGTTGTGCAACTACCTTCTCTCTTTCTTTTCAACTCTTACTATTTCAAGGAGAGCATTATGAAGTTTACCCGATATCAAGGTGGTCTAAGTCATTAGAAATCCCTTTGATCATCATCTGGTATCTTTCTAAAAAATTGTGACCATTCCATGTTGCCATCTGGCTAACATGTACCATCATTGAGAGAATAGAATGACTTTCTGATGTATTTGGTCTCCCTGATGTATCTCATCTACCGCTTCATTCATTAGGATAAGTCAGTGAGACTTTCCCCAAAAAATTCTCTCATGGGTGTAACCCACATGGTTGGGGAGATCTAAGGAACTTACTCCAATCATACATCTCTCTCTGATATAAAGGTTCTTTTGTTTTATCAATGAAAGTGTATATATTTCTTCCCGATGAGGTTTCCTTTGACGTGATGCATGAGCTCAGTATGACTTGAAAAATTTGCTCTAATCACCTTTCTTTTGCCAATAAGTTTTCATTGGTGAAATTTTAGGTATTAACTTCCTGATTATGCACACCTAATATCTTTTGGGACTTTGATCACTGTAGGTTGATTCACCTCTTCCCGATATGCAAAAATATTCAAATGAAGGGCTACAACTTGTTGATCAGAAAGACGTTCATACGATCTTCCCGATAAGGACCAATTGTTCTCAAATATTTTTCTCAACAATTATCAGAGAGATTTTTACTTGTCAAAGGCCATACTAATGGGATCATTAGTTAACAAGGGTTATAAAATGGATTTGGTCACACAAATTTCAACAATTTGTATTGATCATAAAATTAAGGTGTGGCAATTTTTTGTGGTACATGGAAGATAGGTGGGTGAAGGCTAGTGAAAAAATGTGAGATTTTTCCAGTTCTAACAATGTCTCTAATTGGGGATGTATACCCCCTGTGGGTGTAGAAAGAATCTAGGTCTCTAGGGAAGCAGACCAAGTGTCTTATTTATATGGTATGACAATGGAAGTGAATTTAGGAATGGTGGGAAATGGAAGTTGAGTGGAATACTATACTAATGTGCATGGAAAAGAATTATTTTAAGATATTTCTCAAGAATTTTCCATGCATTGGAAATTCTCGACCTTTTCCTAGACTACTGTGCATGGAAGATTAAGAAAATAAATGTTTCTAGAATTTTCCATGCACTGGAAATTCCTTTTCTTCTCATGTCATGTTCTAGAGGTAATATGAATCTTCACCATCCTTGAAAACAATGACAAATGGTCCTAACCATAGAGATTAAAATTTCTCATGCTTCCTTTTGTCTTGGCTCCTAGTATTCCACATGAGAACCATGTCATTTATTTCAAATTTTCTGGTTTTGGCCTTTTTTTTTATATAGGCATTTCATTTGTAATTGTCTCTTCTTATTGTGTTGTTGAGCTTGATTCCTGACCTCATCAAGTTCCATTAACTCTCCCATCTTGTCCTCCATAGGTTTAGGAACATCTAAATCTTCTTGTAGGATGAACTTACATACTAGCAAAAAATTATGCAAAGGCCTAGCTTGAGTCACATACACAAGCTCAAAAGGTGATTTTCTGATGGCCTTTTTTACAGTGATTCTATATTCCCATAAGGCTAGTCTCAACTTGGAATCCGAAGCCCTTTTTATATTATCCAAAATTATTTTTATGATCTTTAGGATACTCTTGTTGCTAGATTCAGCCTGCCCATTTGCCTATGGGTGATATGGTGAAGAATATGAGATTACTATACCATAGGATTGGAAATATCCCTTGAATTCCTCTGACCTAAAGCACATCCCATTATTAGTAATAATTCTTGCTCGTACTTTGAATCTGGTGATGATATTTTCCAATAAAAAATTTGTTACGACCTTACTAGTTGCTTGCTTGGTAGGTACAACTTCTACCCATTTTGTGAAGTAGTTTGTGGCTAGCAGTATCCATCTATGTCCTCCACTAGAATTTTCTACAATCTCTCCTATGAAATCAATATCCCATAGGTGAAATGGAGCCTCAACTTGCAAAAGTCTTAAAGGTAATGCCCCTTGTACTTTAACTTTCCAAAAAACCTCTAGCATGCTTCACATTTCCTAGTATAATCATAGGCATCATTAAAAACTCTAGGCCAATAATAGCATGCCCTTATCATCTTGTGTGTAGTATTTTTTGCTGAGAAATTCCCTCCACATACTCCATGCATTTCCTTCAAAACATGTCTTGCTTGATTTTCATCTAGGCATAACAATAGAAAACCATCCCTATTTTTCCAATAGAGGTCCCCTTTCATGAACACATATTTTGAAGCCTATGGTTTAAGCGTCCTTTTATTGATATCATCAAATCCTTCAAGACATTTCATATTCTTAAGATAATACACGATATCAGTGTACCATGGTGTGTGCTCAAATTGCACACTTGGGTAGCTTCAATATTTGTTTCAGCCATTAATTTGGCTAGTCCTTGTCCTCCGACTAACTTGGTGATTTGGATCTCTATGTCAAACTCCTGACTTCTATTAATCCATCTACATCTCCTCCTAGTAACCTCATTTTATACAAACACATCTTTGATTGCAGCGTTGGGGACATATGCAATTATTTTTGCCCCTACTAGATAGGGTCTGAAGGCTTTCACTACTTTCACTAGAGAATATGCCTATTTTTCTGTAATATCATAATTCAATTCTGCTCCTTAGAGAGATTTGCTAAAAAATGATATAGGTTGTTCATGTCCCTCATCATTCTTTTGTAACATTACTGCAACAAGGTTGTGGTATGATGCGAATGAGAATATTTGAAAGGGCTTACTGAAATCAGGGGTTTTCAACACTGGGGCTTCCTTGATTACCCTTTTTATGGCTACAAATGCATCCAGTGCTTCTATAGTCCAGTCTATTTTAATCCCCTTTTTCAACATCTTTGAAATGGGCTTGAAAATTTCAGCAAAGTTTGAGATGAATATTCTTACAAAGTTTATTTGTCCAAAGAAATACTGGATGGATTTAACTATCTTAGGAATAGGAATATTATCTATGGCTTCCACTCTTCCTAGATCAATTATGACTCCATCCTTGGACACTATATTCCCTAGTAACTTTCCCTCTATGACTACAAAGTGGCATTTTTTAGGATTTAAAGAGATTCCATATTCAATGGCTTTGATGAAAATATTTTCTAGATGCTCAACATGGTCCTCTACTTTCTTTGAATATTTAGTTAGGTCATCTTGGTATACCACCATTATTATGTTGATTAAGCCAACAAAAGCAACATCCATGGCTCTCTGGAAAGTTGCACCAACATTTGTGAGTCCAAACAACATTTTGGCATATACATATGTTTCCCATGGTGTGGTGAAGGTTGTTTTGTATTGTTCTGATTATTTAACCTTCACTTGGTTGTAACCTAAAAAAAAATTCCATTATAGATAACAGCTCACACCCCGTGACCTTCTGCAACATAGCCTCCATGTTTGGGAGTGGGCAGTTATTCTTAAGAGAGGATACATTCAAGTTTCAGAAGTCTACACAATGCCTTATGTCTCCATTCTTCTTTTTGACAGGTACTAAATTAGAGACCCAATATGAATGTTTGATAGGCTTGATGATACCTCCTTTCCTGAGCTTCATAAGTTCTTCATGCATCTTAGGCTGCAATGTTGGGTTTATTGGTCTTTTCTTCTACTTGAATTTTTTTTCATCAGGTTTGAGAGGAATTCCATGTTGGAATAGATCTTCCCCATATGCTTTAAGATCATCATAAGACCATGTGAAGACATTTTGATATTTCCTTAATAATACAATCAACATCTTTCTAATTGTTGGGCTCATCTTTTTCCCAATGTATACCTTTTTTGGTGCCAATTTAGTACCTAGGTTGATTTCTTCAATGTCTTCCCATTTTACTAGTGTTTGTTTCATAAAGGCTCGGTCATTTCCATCAAATACCCTCTCCAATGCCACAAGTCCCTTAGGAATCTTATTAGTTTTGAGCTGAACAATTTCCTTTCCAAATATAGTTTGTCTACCATCTACTTCTTCCATAAATGCATTGAAATCAATTTATTGGGCTTCATACTGATCAATGCAATGTAAGAACTTAATCAAATCAATATCATCACTAAAAAGTTTCCAACTATAAATGTTATTAGGGATTTCAGGTCTTGTTTTGAGCTCAACTTGTGAAATTCCTACCAGAGTAACATCATCTTTCTTCAAAGCCACATTTGCCAAGAAATCTGCCACAAATTCTTGGATCTATCTATCCACTCAATAGAGAAATCATCAAAAAAATCAATGGTGTCCCATACAAAATTTCTATACTATTTTAGCCTTTTGTTTTTTGTAGAATACTATAACCTCACTTGTGAAATAACCAACTCATAATCTCCAAAAATAGTGAGTAGTTTAATTTTTTGTTTGGTAGCCATGTTTAATCCTATCAGCAGGGCTTCATACTCTACTATATTATTTGTGCACTCAAAAGTTAACAGGAATGAATAATTAAATGTTGTTCCCTTGGGTGAAATAAAAACAACTCCTACTCCATTACCTTCTTTACTGCATACTCCATAAAAATGCATTCACCACACACCATGCTCATTCTTGGAAACATATCTAGCAATTGGATTAGTGTTTAATAATTCAGGATTTGACTATTCAATTCTAAAGCTTCCTAAGTCTATATCATAGAAGCAATTCATTTGATTGGGATCAAAAAGTTCAATGAAATGTTTAGATCTAGGCTCCCTATGTAACTTGACCTCTTTTCCATTCATAGGGATAGTAGCATAAGACAAGTCCAACTGAACATTCCCTCCTACTGTTGTTGTCCATTGCCTTGACAACACCATCACATAGTAAGGGGGAGTATCTACCACAATAATATTTTTTTTGTATGTTTCTTCTAGGTATGATGCAAGTTTTAGTTCTACATCCCATACTAATCCTACCATAGGAACTGATATATTATCCATGGCATAACATTTTCCATATGTGGTATTTACCCATAAACCCAACTCTTTCATGACAACCAAGGGCATGATGTTGATTGTTGCCCCTAAGTCAATCATGCAATTTTTTACCATTGTATTGTTAATAAAAAATGTGGTGTAGAATGGATCTACTTGGGTCAGATTCTTTGTGAGTGTATCTCCCAAATATACCTCAGGTGCTTTTGTAACCTCCCTTTCTACAACATTTTCTTCCTTTTTAGTATCTTCTTTTTTTCTAAGATATGTTGGTAATCATTTTAAGGGTTGTATCTCTAAATTATTCAATTTTCATTAGCTCCATTAGGGGGACCATCATTTTTGTTTGTGACAATGCCTAGGCCATGTCAAATGAAGGGTTAGTTTTTCCTTGTTCTCCCTTTTCATTTTTTGTAACCTTCTTCACTTCATGTTGAGTTTTGTCATCTCTTTGTGTTTTTTTTGGCTCAACATTAGTAGTCCCCTTTTGGATGTTCTTTTGTGGTTTCTTTTCTTCATCCTTCTTTTTTTTGGGTGGAACATTCTCCTTGTTTTTCTGCTCCTTAATGAACATACTCCTTGGTGTCCCCTGATCTCCATCTGTGGGCCCATTTCTTAAATTGTATTTTCTCCCTTTTGCCTCAGCTACTTCTTTTATTGTGATGGCCTTCTTTTCTTCTTGTGTAGGTTTTTTCAAATGGAACTAGGGTGTTGTATTGTATGCATATGTTGCCTCGTATGAGTTTTCTTCCAAGTTGGAAAATACCTCTTATTTTGTATTCATATTGTACTTCTGACTGTCAATATTATATTCATATCCTTCTTCTTCAAAATAATATCCTTCATCTGTCTGATAAGACCTCCATCTAAGCATATTCACAGTATGATCATCCCTATCTTGCTCTTGTGGCCATTCATCTTGACAAGCCTGAGTCATTGCACAATATTCAGTTTCATGAGGTCTGTGACAAGGTGAACACCATGGTGTGGTGTCAAGTGCATGAGCTCCATGTTTTTTCAATGGGTCAGGAGTCTCCTTCCAATTTTTTCTTGATACTAGCTTTCCATCTTTCCAATTAGTGTTATACGACATTTCATGTAATCTTGGTCTTTCATTTTTGTATGAATTCTCCTGCCTATTTTGGGGATTGTTAGAGTTTTGGGGAACTCTAAGTTTATCTCATTTTCCAGTCATCCCTGTAGCCTTTCTATTGTTCTTAATTTTTAATTTTGTTTTTTGTGCTTCAGTTAAACTTTTAGGGCATATGTTCCTAACTTCATACTCTATCTTTGGGTCAAAATCAGTCAGTTTAGACCCAGGTGGTATTTTATTGTATAGTTTGGAAAACCTATGATTGAAATCATAAACTTACTCATTTTGGTATTTTTGAATACTTATTAATTCATGAAGGGAAAATTCAGGGGCATACTAATTCCCATATTGTTCTAGAAATTGATTTTGAAAGCCTGCTATAGAATCATTGAGGCATCAAGTGGACTATTGAGCCAATCCCTTGCTTCTTCAATTAGGGACATCATAAATAATCTCATATTTACATCCCCATATTCCATACCAATATCCTGTATGAAGGCATTGAAATTTTTGATATGTTCTTCGATTGATATCACATTGTTCCTAGTGAATTTTGGAGTCGTATTCCTCCAACTGTTGTCAATTGGGTATGGATATAATTGGTATCCTATTAAATCAAATTGTCGACACGTTCTCAAAGGATTTTGTGGATGTGGATTCAAAGGTGGTGGATTGGGATAGTATTGGAATCCATACTCAGGTTTATGGTAGACATTTTGTTTGATGTGTTCTTGAGGGTGTACATTCTGATGTGGCACATGCTACTGATATTGTGGGGCATAATGTTGACCTGGTGGTGGATAGTGTTGGGGAACATTGCCAGCATTTTGAGGTTGGGATCTGGGTGGTGGAACATTATGTTGGACATGGTGATTTGGTTTCCCAATTGGGTTATGAGGGGTCTTTGAAATACCTGGAGCACCAACATTTTGAGATGACTATTGTGAGTTGATATTTCCTCCTTGCTTGTGGGGAGGGACATATTTTGGTGGTTTCGGTGTGTGGATACTTATTTGAGACATTTATTGGCTTAAATCCAAACTTCTCTTTATCAATTCCTCCTTTCTCTTAAGTTCTTGTTCCTGCCACTCTATATACAATTCTATCTCTCGATTAGTCATTGCATCGAAATCAGGACTAGATTGATCAATGAATCCATCTTGGTTTTCATATTCTTGTTGTGATGAGTGCCTTTGGTCATACTCATCGTGTCTTCTCTTTCTTTCTTCCTCGGCCTGGGCATTAAACTCCCTTTCCTTTTGAGGATCCAATTTGAAATTGAGGATATTGTCGCTTAGATTGTTACTTTCAGGTGGTGTTGAGAGGTTTCATTCATCGATGTGAAAAGGGCTATTAAATATTATGAAGGGTTGTTCTAATGTGTTCCCTTTATCATCACACATGACCTTTGGTTGTTTAGATGTTGCTTCACTCTTATTTATGTTAGTCTTTGTACGAGGTGATCCATGCTTGTCTATCCACCTAGTATCTTGGGACTCTCCTAATGCAAAGATATTCTTCCATCCATATTGGATGATATAAAATATCTCTGGTGTCTATTGTCTATCCTCTCTAATCTGATATTTACTTTATCAGTCATAAAATTCCTTTAGAGTCACCACCTACTTTTCATAAGTAGGAAAATGATTATGCTCTTTCCCAACGGATTCTTCACCCTTTTATGATGTTTTGGAATGACTCTATGATGGAAGGATCAAGTTAAAAATTGGATTAGTCCCCAACAGAGTCGCCAATCTCTTAGGTATCAAAAGTGCAAGTTTTGGACCTGAAGAGAGTGCTAGGCTCTTAGTACACGGTTGGCTAACGAACGAGGCAAACAAGGTTGTTTACCTCATACTATTTATGCTCTACTAAACCTAGGTGGTTGTACTTGAGTGATATGGCAGATTTTTAAGGCTATGATCTCTAATCTAAGCAATCTACTCACAATGGCACATGGGGGTGAAGTAGATGCAAGGCTAATTACTGTTTCCTATTGAGAATAATTTGAGAATCCAATGTATAAAGAAAATTTGTATGAGATTGTCTTAGAATGATCAATGCCTACACTATTGGGTGAATAGATTTGAAAGGTGGATGTAGACAAGCCTTTGTGGGATGGGTAGATCTACTTTTCAGCTTAACTCAAACAATTGGGCACTTTGAATGTGTGCACCTTGTGCAAACATGCTAGTAGGTCATTTATTTGGAGTCTTCTTAATGATCCTATTGGAAAGAGACACTGCTAATATCATTTGGTGTTGTCAGTTATGGAAACCCTAATCAATGATTGGATACACACATCGTCATTCAATTATACTGGTAGTTGGATTGAAGATAGTCAAGCTTGAACAAGGCATCCGACAGTTCAGTGTTTATCGATCTGTATGAATATTTTATGTTATTATCTTGTGTTGTGCATCTCAGGGAATGTAGTTTGGTGTATGATCTATGTTTCTATTGATTCTTAGTGGCTTGTATTGATCCATATGCGAGTTTAAAGATCCAACTAAGTATTTTTTTGTTTATCAGTGCATACAGGCTAACTTCATGGATATAACATGTCACGGATGTTTGGGAAGTAATTATTCAAGTATGTTTGTGTTCGAGCATATTTTTTTGGGTCCTATCCAAGTTGTGGCTGACCATTGTGGATACGCATTACATATTACTCATGTTTTGAGCCAACACTTGTAATTATTCTTGTGTTCTATTGATGTCAACCTATTGCGATTAAATTCTTGATCGCGGATATATATAAGTGATTGATCATGTCATTTTGGGATATGAAGAATATGTGTTGATGTGAATTGCAAATATCATAAGAGAAGAAGAGAAATTATGCATAGTTTCACTTTTGCATTAAGGATTTTGTGATGCAATTTTGAGCAGAGAAGAGAAAAAGTGTAGAATCAGTCAGAAGGATAGAAGATCGATTGTTGAGCCTAACTAGAATTGTAATCAAGCATATGTAGATGCTAATATCTCAGTTCAATCTCTCAGATGGTTTTAATCTGAACATTTTGTAAGGTAGTGTTCATGAATGCAAGTGCATTCCCAATATTGTAAACTTCATTTGAGTATACTAAAATCATATTGTGGATTGGCCATCCACCGTGGTTTTTCCCCTAACAAGGTTTTCACGTAAAAATCCTTCTGTTATGGTGTTGTGTTTATTTGCTTCATGTTTATGAATTATGATTGAATGTTGCTAATTCTTTGAAGATAAATATTAATAAAGTTAATTTTTGCACAAAACTAATTCACCCCCCGCCTCTCAGTGTAGCTCATTTCCAACAATTAGTATCAGACAAAGTTCCTCAGAAGAAGTCTAACAACTTTGGGAGATGTTGGAAAGTATTTCAATGGATTCAAACAGTCTTCAACAATAGATTTTAGTGGCCCTAGATGATCGTGATCAGTCAAAGGTTGAAGTTCAGAAATTGCAAGAAAACCTCATGGATGCTGAGAAATTCATTAAGTCTTTGAAAGACACAATCAATAAGTATAGAGAGAAGAGAAAGGAAATTTGTGATCAGATTAATCAAAATGACAACAAGAGCATTGAATATGAACAACTCATTCAAGCCTTGAAGGAAAAGACTGAAGAATGTGAAAATCTTACCAAAGATAATGTTGTCCTAAAGCATGAGATAGAGTCTATCATGATGAGAATGAAAAAAGAGGTTGAAGACAGAAAGAAGAATGAAGAGAACCTAGCATAGTCCTTGAAAGAAAAACCTGAATTATGTAGTCGATTGGACAATGAAATGGAACAATCTATAAACAATGAGGAGGTGCTTGAAAAGAAGATTGATGATCTCATAAATGAACTTGCTGTTGCAAATGAATATAAGGAAAAGTTCAAATTTAGCTCAGCCAAGCTTGATGAACTAATCAAAATTCAGAGGATAGAAGGTGACAAGCGAGGTCTTGGATATGAGGAAGGAGAAAGTTCAAAATTTGGACAAAGGAAATTAAGGAAAGGAAATCAAATGAATAAATCTAGAAGGTATCTAATAAGGCAACCTAATGCTTAGAGATTTAATGGATATTGTTTTCAGTTGCAATAAATTTGGACACATGGCTACTCGGTGTAGAAGTAGAATGAAATCAAGTGGTCCGTCATTCTTAGGTCAGTTCTTTAATTATCATAAGTTTGGTCATAAGTCAAATAAATGAAAAAATATGATGAACAAATTTCATATAAATATCAGATGCTACACATGCAATAGACTTGTCCATACTGCTAACCAATGCAGATCAAGAGGAAATATGTGGAACTAGTCTAGATAGAGAAATTTTGTGTGCTATAACTACAACAAATTTGGTCACATTTCTATATTTTGTTGGAAAATAAAATTTTTGGTAAATTAAAACAAAAACATGTAGAAGGATATCAGGGGAAAAGGAAAAGTCACTATAGATGTGATCAAGAAGTAGATGCAGAAGAAATGGGTGAAGAAAAATCCCTTTGTTGAAGGAAATTAGCCAGCACCAGAATTTGCTTCTGGTAATTCCTCCAGGAATTAGTTCCAGGCCTTTGTCCTAGGGGGAGCTCTCAACAAAATCGTTTAACCCTTTTACCAGTAACTGACACTAGATGTGGATATGTACAAAAAGTGCATAGATTCTCTATAGATGTTGTTGAACTCATTGGAGAAAGTGGTATAAAGTATTGGAGGTCCGCAGAAGCTTTATCCGTCACACGGCATAGAAACATGGTAACCGAATGAGTTAGGGTAAAAATAATTTATTGCGACAAAAAGGGTTAGGTATGCAAGTGATAAAAATTCATTTCAATCTTTCATTTGTCACTTTTCATTTTGAAGAAAAGAAGTTTGGAGATCTCTAAGGCGAACCTTGGTGGATTGAGGCAAAAATCAAGTGTGAAGGCGATTCGGTAAACAAATTTTGATCTGATGAAAAGCTATTTATCAGAAAACCCCTACGAATTTGTGAATTGGTCAAAATGAATACTCCTTTGGTAGTTGAATTCAAGGACATACCTCATCCCAAATTCAAATGGCATCCCTACAAATCTTTCAAGACAGACCTATTAGGAGAATTTTCGTCTGTTCTGCATGAAATTTTACACACTGAAGATATTAGGGCATATATTCACATGAACATTAAAGAATTAGGAAGCTCTCAACTACTGAATTTGTATATAAATCATATAATTGGAGAAGAATTTTATGTCAAACCGGAATTCAAAACCCTAGAAGAGAAGACATTCACTTAGATTGTGAAATTTTCCATATTTGAAGAGAATGAATGGGTCTAGTACATCTTGAGTCGAGTCCATGCAGAATTCATGTGGTTGAATATACCCTTCAAGATAACAAAAGAGGCTATAAGTGTTGTTATAGGTTTGAGTTCCTCTGATGGATTACCTGTTCTGAAATTGGTGAAGAATCAAACGGTCACTAATGCAACTCCTTCTAAATATGATAGAAGGGCAATGAAAATTGATGGCATTGCTGATGGTTATTAGGTACAAGATTTATCATTCCAGTCGAGACAATTTTGTGTCTGAAACAACCATTTATGCAACCTATCAAATGGTAAAGGAAAATGAAAACTATGATCTATGTGAGTTGCTGAGAAGTCAGCTCATGGAGAATCTTGGGAAGATCAAGAAAGACAAGAATGTTTTTTTCAAATATGGTAACTTGCTATTATGTATATTTTTCTACTTCATGAATGAGGTTCTTGGATTCAGAAAGATTCATTAGCAAAAGGATAAACCAATAGCCGCTCATATTAGAGATCTCTTTCACAGATTTGCAAACAATAAGACCAAGAATGCTTCTATCTGGGGATATTTCAAGATTTTTCAGAGTATGATTCATGCAAGAGAGATAATTCCTACTTCTATTATGGAGAAGTATAAGGATACAATTTGTTTTATGGTAGATATTTACTAATGCATGATGAAAGTCATTGATCCTAGAATAATCTAGATCATTCCTATGGGCTATGAAGTTGAAGAGAACATTATGGAAATGTATACACAACACCTACTAAGTAAACCTTTGGATCCAATAGAAGAGAGATTTGGTACTTATGCAGAAAAGAATATATAGGTACACAACGATCTCAAGAAACCTATGTTAACCAAAAGAGTTAGAAAAGAGGTATAAATATTTGCAGAAATTATGGGCATATCCACAAAGAAGGTAAGAGAATCCAAAAAGAAAAGAGAAGAAGTTGAACTAGCAAAGGAGGCAGCAAAAATTGAATCAGCTAGTCCGGCATCACCCTCTACCAAAACTAGGTCAACAAGGAGCTTTGTACCCCCATTCACTCCTACAACAAAGCCAATTCCTATGAAGACATCCGGTAAGGATGGAAAAAGAAAGAAAGACAAAAGAAAAAGATTCTATATAGAAATCTCTGAAGATGAAGATACAGAGTCAGATGAAGGAATTAGAGAAATAAAGCATCGACGTGCTAAGGCAGCCATAGTCTCAAAAGAGAAATCCTTTGGTGAGGAAGTCAAAACCAAGAAGAAAGAAAAAGTTGAAAAAATAGGTATGTCAGTGGAAGAAGTTGAAAAAGCTTTGGTTAAAGATGGAAATCTTAAACTGCTCTGTAAATGGTATGAAACATTTGATGAATCTGGTCAAAGAACTCTTGAGGAGGCAACAATCAAGTATTTAAATATTTTCAATAAAGTTTTTATTGAAATAATGCCTAGCTTACCTAAAAGCTTATATGAGACTTTGGAAATGAGGAGAGTCAATGCCAGAACACAAGAAGAACAAATGAGAGAAAGAATCCTTGCAGAATTGTGTCTGGTAATGTCTATGGAAGACATGCAGGCACTCCTGAATAAAGCCAAAAATGAATTCAAGAGCAAAGCAAGGTTGAATAAGCTCATGATTGGTCTAACTGATGAAGTTATAAAATGAACTAAGAAAATCTTGAGAAAGATAATGTTAAATGACATAATTGATATTGTTACTGAGGAAACAAATGTTGAAGATGTCCCATCTAGTCTAGAAGGAGAAGCATAAGAAGAAAAACTTGATACAGCTAAGGGTTCACAGATTCCTCCTGACATGGACAATACGGAATTACCTATGGAGGTTGAGACAACTGAAATTGTATATGTTGAGAAAGATGAATAAATTGAAATTCTAGAAGTTAAGCAAGAACCTACAGCTGAAGAAACAATAGTTGAGGAAAAGATAGTTGAGGTAAAGGAAGTTCAAGTGGAAGCAAGAGACACTGCAGAGGTAGTGAAGACGTTTCTGATAGAACAATAGGAAAAAAATGATCCGGAATTGATTGAAGGTCCGATTGACCTATCTACCCTATCTCCAATTCAAAAAATGAAGGTAGCATCATTCACCTAGGCAAAGGCTAGAGAAGAATTATTGAGGTCTCACATTGAGGACAATAAAGTTTTAAACCTTGCATCTTGAGCTTTGGAGAAGATGATTCCTACACATGTCAAAGATCCATCTGGTTCCTCCTCCAGTGAACTGAAAAAGCTTATCAACTCTGTAAGTACTCACTTTGAGTCACTTGAGAAATCAGCTATGGTTAAAGTGTAGAAAGAATTTGATGTCAAGAGGTTTGTTTAGTGGGTTGAAAGAAATGATTGCTAAATATAAAACCTTTTTAGCCACATGTGTGAAGAATGCACAAAATTCTCTTCCTAAAGGTGGAAAGATTTACAAATCATGCCTGTCTTTGTCAAAATTTATTGAGGCCAATGAAAAGAAGGTTAAGGATCTAGAAAAACAGTTAACTATTATTTCTGAAACTTTTGATCCTTTAGCCGGTGGTGTTGCAAAGAAAGAAGGTCATTTAATATATCTACTTGACAAAATAAGGAGTTTGAAGCATGAAAATGACAGATTTGTGGAGAACGCATGTGAACTAAGAGGTCTAGTTGGTCCAAAGATTGAGATAATGTCAAGTGCACTAAAGGAAGGTGATGATACTATGGCAGTTAGTGATCCAGTGAACTTGGAGTCTACAGAGACACAATCCTACTTAATATGTGGTCACATAACAATCTCGGAGAGTCTCAAAAGGGTCTAGGACGCAAATTTGATCCAGCTGAAGAAAGATTTTGCAGATATTTCCTAGTTTATGTAAGTTAAAGAAGCATCTTTGTATATATGAAGTCTTCTCATAACAATTTTGTTTGATCTTTTTTGGGTATGTGGATCCCTGCCTTTTCAATTGATTTCAAAGGGGGATAATAGTAGAGTGAAAAATGTATAATCATCTCAGGGGGAGAGTTGTATTTTTGGAATTTTGGAGATGGCAATGCAATTCATGTTGGTATTGATCTGACACTTAGTCATTTTTCACTAAGTGTTGCCATAAAAGCCAAAGGGGGATATTGTTGGAAAGAGACACTGCTAATATAATTTGGTGTTGTCATTGATGGAAATCCTAATCAATTATTGGATACGCGCATCATCATTCAATCATATTGGAAGATAGATTGAAGATAGTCAAGCTTGAACAGGGCATCCGACAGTTCAATGTTCATCGATCCATATGAATATTTTATGTTATTATCTCATGTTGCGCATCTCATGGAATGTTGTTTGGTGTATGATATTTTCTTCTATTGATTCTAGTGGCTCGTATTGACCCATATGTGAGTTTGAAGATCCAGTTGAGTAATTTTTTGTTTATCAATGGATAAAGGCCGACTTCATGGATATAACATGTCATAGATGTTTGGGAAGTAATTATTCAAGTATTTTTGTGTTTGAGCATATTTGTTTGGATCCTAGCCAAGTTGTGGCCAACCGTTGTGGATACACATTACATATTACTCATGTTTTTAGTCGACGGTTGTAATTATTCTTGTGTTCTATTGATGTCGACCTATTGCGATTAAATTATTGATTGTGGATATATATAAGTGACTGATCATGTCATTTTGGGATACAAAGAAGATGTGTTGATGTGAATTGTGAATATCAGAAGAGCAGAACAGCGATTATGCATAGTTTCACTTGTGCATTAAGGATATTATGATGCAAGTTTGAGTAGAGTAGAGCAGAAGTGCAGAATCATTCAGAAGGATAGAAGATCGATTGTTGAGCCTAACTGGAACTGCAATCAAGCATATGTAGATGCTAATATCTTAGTTTAATCTCTCAGATGGTTTTAATTTGAACATTTTGTAAGGCAGTGAGCCTTCCTTCTTGAGGATTGAGCTCTAGGTAGTGTGCCTGAATGCAAGTGCATTCCCCATATTGTAAACTTCATTTGAGTATACTCAGATCATATTGTGGATTGGCCATCCATTGTGGTTTTTCCCCTGACAAGGTTTCCACGTAAAAATCCTTGTGTTATGGTGTTATTTTTATTTTCTTCATGCTTATGCATTATGGTTGAATGTTGCTAACGCTTTGAAGATAAATATTAATAAAGTTAATTTTTGCACAACACTGATTCACCCCCCCTCTTAGTGTAGCTTGTTTCCAATAGATCCTAGTGATATCCCCTTATGCTACTATGAATTTGTGAAAGGATCTAATTCAAATTTGAAAGGAAACCAATTAAGATGATCTTTTAAAAGGACTTTAATCCAAATAGGAAGCTATTAAATCAGAACTCTTAAAAGGAATTTTAATTCTGCTGTACACAGAAACCAATTAGCGAGACCACACAACTACAAAAAATGTGTATTGAAAAATTAAATGTATATCCACACACTCAATTTGAATAACATAAACAACCACTTTGGAGACAGCCAAATAACATATAAGCATATAAATCCACACAATAGTTGAATACTTGAAAGAAAATCAGTATTTATGTGTAACCTTCTCCATTATATTAATCTTCAAATGATATGAAATATAATAGGAGTTTCTGACATGAAATGGATGGGCAAGATTTTTCAATCTATCTTCTTACTATGCCTACTCTAAATGAAAAATGATGTCATGATGATCTCCTTCAATCATCACATGTTGAACATATATAGCAATATCTTGAAGAGGGTATACCTCTTCATAAGTTTCTTTCGGAATTAACAACAATAAAACATTAAAAATTAAGCTCTAATGAGCCACAAATGAACTTGTCTTATATGATCTAAATATTTTTTACTCAAGTGTGTGTCAACATCCTCTGTAGGATTCCTCACAGAAATTTCCATAATGACCATCCTCTCCAAATGCTCACAGGATTCTTCTAATGTTGGACCTTCATTCTTAGCTGCTTCCAAGGCTCCCTATAGTATTAGCTGGCATTATTTCATCCATTCACTTTGACCTTTTAGTTCTCCATTATCTCTTAACAATGTAGACACACCTTCTTGTGAAGCATCAATAAACTCCTTGGCATCTGCTTGAAGTTCCTTATAATAGTCCTTATGTTTCCTCACCATGTCTTCAACAGTTGTAATGGCTCCAGTATCAAAAGTGTTCCTCTTTTGTATCTCTTGGAGCTTTTCCTGAAGCCTATCATTTATCCTTTTATGTTCTTGAATGGCAGTGTGATTTTGGGAATGATTTTCCTAGAACTTATCCATCCAAACCATTGGTGTGCCTCTTCTGAAATAGTGCATAAAGTATGTCAAATCTGGCCTTGCTCACTTGAGTTTGTACTTCCTCACTTTTTTCCTTTTATTGTGAACCTTCTCCTTGAGTTATCATTCTAGTGGATCCTTTGAATGTGTCCTTGTCTGTATCTCTCAGGAAATCATTTTCTTTGAGCATTCTCCCACTATTTAACTTGTGCATATCTCGTTCTTTGATCATCATTTGAATCTGAGCTTTGTTCAATTTGGCTACATTTATGCCAATGTCAATTGTGACCACATGATCAGTTTCTCCTACTTTTAATGTCATCACATTACCAAATGCTTTCTCAGTATCAATAATAGCATATTTCTTATGTGGGAGGTATAGAGCCCAGATCATGAGAGAACTTTCATTAGGATTGTATCTTGACCCAGTGTATACCTATGTTACCCCTTCTGGACCGAGCTTGTGTTTGGCACCATTATTATGTAAAAAACTATAAAAAATAAGAGTAGAATTTAAGTCAAAACCAAGAAAGATCATCACACCAGACTCCTCTAATAGTTTTCTTCCTTTCTCTGGAGTCATGTCTTTCATTTCATTCTCTACATCCACCTTCAATGTGTTAAGCAATTGGCCTTCATTACTAGGTGTGATGTATGTGAATGATTCCCTTATTTTTTTCCCCTTTTGTTTGTATAAAAATGATTTAATTTTAAGAGACTTAATGAGCTGGTCATCCAAGGCAAAGGACTTGTAGGCCAATTGTCTAGTATTTGCATCAAATGATTCCCCAACTTCCTATTCTATGTTTGGAGGGTGATATTCTTCAATCCTCAGCTTGGGGATCTTATCAGGCTGGCCTTGGGGTTCATTTTCTTCAGAAGACTCCTCATTACCAGAGGATAACATTTCCATTTCTTGTAACTCCTTCATCTTTTGTTTCATTTCTCTATTATGCTTGTCAATTGCCAATTCGGCCTCTATTTCTTCCATATTTCTAATAATATCATCCTGAGGATATGGTATATGAACATATCCCCTTAAATTTTGTTTCTTCCTTGCAAAGTAAATAAAACCTTCGAGGTCAAATCCCTTTCTTCGTGTAGCATTTTTCATATTGAAATGTGACAACTTATCCAAAATAAAATCATATCCTTCTTTTGACACTACAGGAAAATCCCCAAAACATAATGTACTAGTCATGAATGATTATTTTTCATACGCACTCAGGTTCATGACATTGGAATAATCTAATTGCCTGAAAATATCTAGATATGCAATCATATCTAGCACAGTTTTGGGTAATAGGAAAGGTGTGTCTTCAAAACCATAAACTTTGATCATAGTGGAATCAATATAGCAATACTAGTCACCCCAATTATGACCCACAATTGGTGGTCCATTAAAAATCTCTTGATCTCATCAGACAACGAATAATTACAAGGGTGTCCATAAAACCTATATAGTGTCTTGACAAAGTGTTCCTCAAAATAAATAAAAATAGAATTTGAAATCCTACTATCCCTAATGGAGGTCCATAGTTGTATAGGTAATTGTTGACCCTCCTTATCCAACTATGAAATTTCAATTCCTCTGGCCACATCCCTAACTCTTGTCCATAGTACAATATAATGTGCATAAGAGGGGAATAATTTTTAAATTGCATTAGAGGAGAGCCATTATTGATAGTTGTTAACCCTAAGTCAATCCCTCTAGCAATGTGTGAATCATAATCGAAAGGTCTTTCATTGTGACATTGTATATCTGCAACGATCACCATTGGCCCTAGAGAAATAAATTCACGTACTTTTGTTCCCATTACTTGACCTACTGAGAAGTAAGTGTATTTTAGATAAGGCTCGAATAAATCAACATGGAAGGGAGGTCCATCAACCTCCTCAATTAGTACTAGGTTTCCATCTTGTCTAGGCATGTGTAATGGTAACCTCCATCCTTTGTAAGTAGTATTCATTCTCCAATACTCATTTTCCAAATGCTCATGCACTATGGGTTGGTCACATGTGTCATCTAGGTTGAAAAATTCACAAATTATAGTTTTGGATATATGTATGAAAGGTTCACTTTGGAAGTTGCAAATGGCCTTTAGGTCCGAGTTATAATGTTTGGCCAGAAGTCTTATGAGCTCTACATTCACAAAAATATTGAGAACAACCAGTTTTCCTAAATTGAAATTCCAAGGGTTGCAAACTAGTTTGAATCTACTTCTCTGAGAATAATGAAACATGAAAAATTCATGTCCCCTAATGGGGGTCCACACATCTCCTACATGTTTGCATTTATCTTGTAATATCTCTACATCAACCCTTTATTGTGCAGACCTTCTAGCTTTTGGTCCTGAACCAGGCAATTGATCAATGAGGTCTTGGTTTAGTTTCCTTTCATTTGATGTTTATTCCTGCCCTATTTCAATTTTCTACTTATTCTTAGACTGGCTACTTTCACCTTGTTTCTTTTTTTTTTTTAAGTTTTGCAGAACTTTCCATCTTATTTCTCCATAAGATAGCATAATTGAATGATAATCTATCAATTACAAGGATATTATGTATGCTTACTTGTATGTTTTTGAGCGCACTAAACTCCATGACTTTAACTCAATCTTTCATCCTTCGCTGCAACTTCTGAAAATTCTTTTGGTTCAATCTCTTTTCAATCAGAAATGTTCATATAAGCTTTCTTCATGCAACCATTAATGTTTTCCACTGGAAATGAATGCAACAGTCTTTTCGAATTTCAAAATGTCAGAGCGATACAAGAAGATTGCATCAGTGAAACCCTTCTAACCTCATGCCGATCTATGTGCTTTATTTGGCACCACCTTTGTTTATACATTCGTAACTGATCACCAAGATATGGCTGAATATACTTTCAATATGAAGTGTCCCTTTAGTTCTCAATATTTAATCAGGAAGACCATTTACAACTTTTATCGATGTTGTGCAACTGCCTTCTCTCTTGTTGTTCAACTCTTATTATTTTGGGGAGAGCATTGTGAAGTTTACCCAATATCGAGGTGGTCTAAGTCATTAGAAATCACTTTGATCATCGTCTGGTGTCTTTCCGATGAATTGTGACCATTCCATGTTGCCATCGGGCTGACATGTACCATCATCGAGAGAATAGAATGCATTTTCGATGTATTTGGTCTCCCCGATGTATCTCATCTACCGCTTCGTTCATTAGGATAAGTCGGTGAGACTTTCCTCGAAAACTTCTCTCATCGGCGTAACTCACATGGTCGGGGAGATCTGAGGAACTTACTCCAATCATACATGTCTATTTGATATAAAGGTTCTTCTATTTTATCGGTGAAAGTGTATATTTTTCTTCCCAATGAGGCTTCCATCGACATGGTGCACGAGCTCAGTATGACTTGAAAACTTCGCTCTGATCACCTTGCTTTTGTCGATAAGTCTTCATCGGTGAAACATTAGGTATTGTCTTCCTGATTATGCACATCCGATATCTTCGGGGCCTTCTATCATTGTAGCTTGATTCACCTCTTCTCGATATGCAAAAAATATTCAAATGAAGGGCTGCAACTTTTTGATCAGAAATACATGTATATGATCTTCCTGATAACAACCAATTATTCTCAAAGCTTTTACTCAATAATGATCAAAGAGATGCTTACATGTCAAAGGCCATACTAATGGGATCATTAGTTAACAGGGGTTATAAAATGGATCTGGTCACACAAATTTCAACAATTTGTATTGATCATAAAATTAAGGTGTGGCAAATTTTTGTGGTACATGGAAGATAGGTGGGTGAAGGCTAGTGAAAAAATGTGAGATTTTTCCAGTTCTAACAACTTACTAGCCCTTTGTTCAACCATTCTTGTACTTGTTTCTTCATTTCTTCATTTTCCCTTGGAGTCATCCTATAAGTTGCTTTGTTCAATAAATTGGCTCTTGGAATAAGATCTATATGATGGCTAATGCTTCTCACTAGAGGTAATTCATTGGGTAAGTCATCCACGATAATATCAACAAACTCATTCAACAAATTTTGAATTTCTTCAAGCAAATCATTCAACTTTGTGCTAGTAATGACTGCCCTTGGCTTACCAATTAGTGCAAAACTTACCTCCTCATTTCTCATTTGATGCAAGAATTATTTTCCACTTACCATCAATACTTTCCAACGGGCTTCCTCAGCTACATTCTCATCCTTAAGAGGTATGAGTGTGTGCTTTTTTCCATCCTTTTCAAAAGTATATGTAGTACTCCTTCCATTATGAATTGCCTTCTTGTCAAACTGCGAAGGCCTACCTAAGAGAAAATGACAAACATCCATTGGCATAACATCACATATTACCTGGTCTCTGTAACTTCCTATTTGAAACTCCACCTGACATTGTTCATTTACCAATATTTGATGTCCTTTTTGCAACCAAGGCACCTTATATGGAGTTGGATGTGTTGTCTTTTTTAGGCCTAATTTATCAACCATTTCAGTTTACACAAGGTTGTCAGTACTTCCACTATCAATAATAACCTTACAACATTTACCTTTAGTCTTGCAGGTAGTTCTGAGCAATGCTTTTCTTTGAGCAAGCTCTTGGATTTCTTTGTTAGGCTTTAGCAAGACTCGTTTCATGGGCAATGACTCTCCAACTTCAGGCGTGTCTTCATGAATAGATGATTTTGCATTCTCCTCTTCAGCTTGAACAATATGTGCACTCCTCTGGCTTGTGGTAGGATTCTCTTGACACTCATAAGATCTATGACCATGTTTATTACATTTAAAACATTTGCCAAAAAATCCTCTACCTCTACCTCTTGAATAAGGTCTTCTTCCTCTAAAAGAATCATTACCTCTTGAGGATTGTTCTGGTGATATGAGCCACTAGATTCTTCTTTTTGAATTTGTAGCTAACTTTGTTGTCCTCTACCTTTGAAACTTCTACCTTTACCCCTTGAATTTTGTGTTTGTTTTATGGATAATTTATCTTCTACCTAAGAGCACACAGGTAAGCTTCTTCAACTATCCTTAGAGACAAAAGGCTGATTTAATCTTGAATATTATATCTCAATCCATTGAGATATTGAGCCACCTTCTCAAGATCATCTTCAATGTGACCAACTCTAATGGTCAACCTATAAAATTCTTCTGTATAATCTTTAACTAACATCTTTTTTTTCTAAAATTTTGTACTTTCATAAAAAGACTAAGTTGATAATCTTTGGGCATGGATTTACCTTTTAATTTAGCCACCATCCTATCCCAGCTCTTGATCTTGGGTTTGCCTTTCTTTCCTCTTTCATCTTGTACTCCATCTCACCAAAGGGGTGCATGACCCTTCAGTCTGGTTACTGCAAAATTTACCTTCTTGTTATCATCTACATTCTCGTACTCAAAATATTTATCCATAGCACTGATCCAATCAATCAGCTCCTCAACATTCAGGCTGCCTTCATACATGGGTACCTCCAATTTTGGTTTGGAACTTGCTCCCAAAATTGCTTTAAAAACTCTTGCTTCAGTTCCTTTTACTTCAAACTCTGCCTCTTCTTCTTGAGGTTCTTCCTCTCCATCGCTGACATCTCTCATGTCAACTCCTCTTCTTTGTGCAAGCTCCATTGCCTGCAATCATGCTTGAATGTTCCTCATCTCTTCCGAAAAAAAATCATTTGCAGCTGGTCTTCCTCAACCTCGTCCTCTTCCACGGACTCTGAATGCCATCTCTTGACAAAGAAAATCTTCTCTCACACCTACAAGAACTATATCCTGCTCTGCTAACAACGGTGTAGGGCTGAAAAACAATTTATTGTTCATATGCAAATTCATGAATTAAAATTCCAATTTGAAAAAAAAAAAAGGATTTTTTTTTGTTTTTAAAACCCGTCATACTTCTGCTTATAACAGCTTTTTCATCAAATAGGATTTCCCAAAATCATTTATGGGTTTTGTTCTACACATTACCAGCTTTCCAAATCATTTTAAATTTATCGATTTCATTAAGAAACAAGAAAGTTACAACCATTTTACTATGACGTTTTTCTCTTGGCAGCAACCTTTCACAGTCACGACTTCTCTTTTTGAAATTGGCAACTTAACTTTACAAATTGCCAGTTTTAAATTATCTGCAACTTTACTTCTTTCTCTTATGATCTCTTTTTTTTTTATTACAACTTGCAAACCCACATTGGATAGAAAAATAAATAAATAAATGCAAACACTAACTAGCTTCATACTATTATTTCTCTTGCATTCTGCGATCACTATGATAGCTACAGTGTCTTCAATTTTATAAATCCTACATTCCATTGGCTGTGGTGTCTATCAAATAATTGCAATCAAAACTCATTCTGAATTTAGTGATTTCTCTTTTGGTTGATGCAGCGGTAGGCTAGTACAACTTCAAAAAAAAATTGTGATTCCCTTTTTTTCTCAGGGCTTTTCACAAATCAAAATTGCAAGAGGATGTACTTATTTATTCCTATCAGGCAACGAGTTCTTCAAACAGATCCCTCTTAACCTGCAACCACGCTTTCATTCGCCCTCTCAAAGGCTGCAAATCTTTCTTTATTGGGAAACCCACAATCTTTACATGATCTTCTCCAGCTTAGCTCTGATAATATGGCATGATCTAGCTCTGATACCAAAAATGATAGCGAAATGCATAGCACAGAAACTTCAAACTTGTTTAAGAAATTCACACAGCAATATTCGACACAATCATCTAGAAAATCTGGAAAGGATATAGCTATCAAATATTCTAATTAATGAGAGTTTTGTACATATTATTCTGTTTGCACAGTAACTCTCCTTATCCTCAGGCTACCACATTGCCTATCTTTTATACTGAATAATAGGCTAAGTTAAGACTCAAACTAATCTGAACAAATTCATTGTATTTGGAAAACTAAAATAACAATCCCTACAATTCCTCTAACTTCCTATCTTCTAGTTGAAACAAATTGATTCGGAGGATTGTAATGAACTTACAACCTCACATTAATTTATCTAGAAACGAATTAGAATAAAACCAAACAAATATGATGGGCTGCATCAAATTAGTACATATTTAAGAGGTAAAGATCATTTACATTTATTCTCTTAATCTACTTAGTTAACATATGCATTAATTTCTTTCACATAAATATAAACCATACATGCAAGTATGATATATATTTAGCTAATGCATACACATATAAGTGTTGATAAAGTTATCATTTATTTAACATGTAAAATATAGTAATAAAGAAAACTAAGAACACCATAATTTTTATCTAGGTCCAATTTTTAAAATGTAAACATAATAATCTGAAAATGGATATATTTTTTAACATTAAGGGATAATGTTAGATAGTGAGTAGCTTCCTTGATGTACTTCTATTATAGGAACTAAAACAACTATCAAATGGAGTCAAAACTTGGATATTTTTACATATTTAGATTCCTTTTGTAAAGATAACTTTAAAGAAGTAGTATTGCATTATGATTCCATATGAGGAAGCTATGGATTTGGGAAGTTGTGAATATGACATAGTTGTCTTAGCAACACAATTTGCTACAAAATATACCTAACTTGTGCTAAAATAAACTCTATTTTTGTCAAAGTGTTGTTAAAGTGTAGTGTTAGTATTGTTGAAATGGGAAATGATATATATCGTTAGTACATATTAACAAATATGAGGTCCAAATATCAATCCAAATAGAGAAAAAAAGGGTGGGTTATACTTTCTTTAAAATCAACCACACTTTTTAAAATGGGTGTATTAAATTCACTTTTCATTTTCTCTACCAATGTATAACAAATGAATTATCATAATTTCACTCAACAATTCATGGAGTACACACACTAATATGTTTCATCAACATTTTAATGTAAATAAAGGATACTTTCCTTTAAATCTATTATCAAGCTACAAGAATGAATCCAATAAAAGGAAGGCATTAGAATAGTACTCACCACCCTACCTATTTACATAATCAAGCACATATCTAGTCAGCCCCCAAGCTATAGGAAAAAAGTGTCATGGACCAACAATACTCATGGTTTAACAAAATGACCTCACAAGGGTTTCGTAGGATAAATATAGACACACATGATCTCTCATTAGTTTTTTCATAGCCAAACCACTCGTAGTTAGACTCAAAGAAGAAATGGAAAAGGTTTCTAAAAAAATTTGAAGGCACAACAAGCTCCACTAATGGAGTCTTCTTCCTCCAATCAAGAACACTCATTTTTACATCAAACCACACAAAGGCTACACATACTTGTAAGATGGGGAAAATCAAATAGTATTAGATTAAGTGACAGCCAACACTCCTAAACTATAATCCCAATCTAAACAAGAGAATACAAACAAAGAGAGCAATCAAAATAAAAATAAATGAAATAAAACACTCCCCTTTGAAGTTGATTATTTCTCTTGTCTCTCCTATTTCTTCTTATGCTAATATTGCCCTTAGATTTGTTGTTGAAGTTGTGCAAATACTTGCAAATAGTATGCAAGAAAGTTGGAGATAATTAGCTGTCAAATTGAAAATGGAGGGGAAGGGTTGCTTTTATAGACGACCATTCGAATGGACGGACGAGATTGATCTTCCAGAAAGATTCTAAGATCAACGGATGAGGATTCATGAGAGGGAAGTTACGAAATGGATGGCCAAGATCTAGTTTCTAGAAAGATGCCAAGATCTACGGTTGAAAATTGATGCAACCAGAATATGCCATGCATGGAAAAGATATGATGCCGATGGCTATGACACCTGACAGCTATGACAGATATGCAGGACATGCAGGACATGCAGACTATGACATGAAATAATGACAGGGGATTTTTGACCAAAATAGAGGGATAAATAATTTATTTTAAATTATTTATTCGAAAATGGAAGAGGATGACAAGTGGCAAATAAATAATTTATTTTAAATTATTTATTTGGAGGAAATGAAAAAGGAGATTTAATTAAATTCATAAATTTAATTAAAGGAATAAATAGAAATTGAATATGGATAATTGATTTAAATCAATTATTTAAAGGAGAAGAATGACACATAATTAAATAATTTCGTCAATTATTTAATTATAGAAGAATAAAAGGTCAAATAATAATTATTATTTGACTATAGACATGTGATAAAAGATAAATAATTAAATAAATAATGATTTATTTAATTATTGAAGAAAGGGGTATTAGTGACGCAATTAAATAATTTTAATTGATCAAGATAGAAATGAAAAGGTGAATCAATTAAATAATTAAAAACTATTTAATTAATAAAGGAATATGATCGAACATAATAGAATAATTAAAATTATTCAATTATTGAAAGATGATGACTAGGAAAAATGATGCTCATAGACTTAGGACATTTTTCAGTGTCTACATTTTGCCCCTCTTTGACATAATGTAGTTCATCGCATTGTGTCAAAGAAATTTAATTCTGAAATATGCCCCAGTGTAAAGAGAAAGGGGAAGGATGACCAAGAGGGTTGTGGTATGCCCCCTCGAGAGGACATGTGGGTTCAAAGAACATGAATGTGCTCTTGAAATGGAAGATAAGACTAAAGGATGAAGGATAGAAGAAATGTTAGCATGAAAAGGGGAAAGAAGATAGATAGGAAATGATAAGGGAACCAAATTTCATGCTTACATTGTTATATTTATCATCATTGGGCATCAAAAATGTCACAAATAGACCACAAACACCATAGTATGACATAAACCAAGGTGTGCAAGGTGACCATTTGGGAGAGACAAACAATCAAAAAAGACAAGGAATGCCCCAGCTCATACTAGGGACCTGATTGTCCCAGTCTTTTTGCCAAGACAAACCACAGGCGGCAAACAAAGAAAAGAGGCCATGATCCATCATCGTCCCTCTAAATCCATTGATAGGACATCCTTGAGGAGACTAGTAACATGACCCACAACCAATCAAAAAGATAAGAAAATCCAGACCAACAAAGTGTTTGCCAAGAGAGTGTTTTCCAGTGATAATGATGATTGTTTGGTTGGTTGATTAGGTTGACCAAGATGACCAATTTGATTGATAGGTTGATAAGGATTGATAAATTGATTTGATTGACCACGCTGATAAGATTGAGTGGTGTGACAAAGATGATTGATAATGATAATGCTCGGTTTCAGGAAGGACACATCCTGATTAAGGAAAGATTGATTGACAAAGTTGACAAGATTGTTTGATTGTTTGACAGAGATTTGATGAATATGACCAAGCGATGTGATGATACCCAACCGCAGGAAGGAAACATCCTGTTTAGGTAGAGGACACATTCGAGAAAGTTGACCAAGTGACAAGTCTTGACATGATACCCTGACTGCAAGAAAGACACATCCTGCTTAAGGTGAATGACAAGGTTGAGAAAGTCCAATCCCAGGAAGGATGTATCCTGATAAAAGACAAGAGATAAGACCAAATGAGACAAATGACATGATGCCCCATTCCGATATAAGACTAGTGACTTGATTGAGTTGATGATAGGATAATTGATTGATGAAAGATTTAATTTGTTTGTTGTTTCTTGATGTAGTTTGAATGATGATTGCTCTCGGATCAAGCACACGACCCAACTCGATGAACCCTAAAGGACTTGACCTAGGGGGCCTCGGGGGCTCATCGATAGATGGCCTTGCCTACGTAGCAGTGCACAGAGACCTCGTAGTTCGACACGACTTGAATTTGTCTTATTTGACAAAATACTAGGTCATGATTTTATTTGGACAACCTAAAGGGACTGACCTAATGCCTCGGGGGCTCATTTAAGATGAGTCTTGCCTACGTAGCAAACACGCAGAGGCAACGTAGTTCGACCACTCTAACAAAACTGATTCAGACTCAGACTCTATTTTTGGGATTTTTGAAGCTTTTTGATTTTTTTGGATTTTGAAATGTTTTGATTTTTTTTGGATTTTGAAATATTTTGGTTTTTTTTTGGGTTTTGAAATGTTTTGATGTTTTTTTTTTTTCAGGACATTATATGATTTTTTCAGGACATTTGATGATTTTTTTTTATTTTGAAGGTTTTAAAGGGGTGATACCATGTATTATTTCCCATGAAGATGGAAGTCAAGGAATTGCCCCCAGTTGAGTATAGGACAAATTTATTATGTGCGAGGGGAAGCGACGAATGCGATAGGTGGATATGAAAGCGAAGGATGCTAAATGTCGGTGGTTTTTGGTTCATGGAAAGGATGGCACTTTATTATGGATGAATGGACTTTATTATGGATGATAACTATAGGGATCATGAAAAATGCATGTGAAAGATATCCACAATCAACCAGGAAGGCATGCACACGAATCCAAGGACAAACATGATCTTGCCCCTAGTCAAGCTGAGAACCAATTGATAGGTGATGATGACGATGACAATGTTGTTTGATAGGGGAAGGACACATCCCGAAACAACATGAGGATGATGATTATGTGACTAAAGGATCAAGGTTCGCAACAGGGCTAGGAACAAAGCCAAGAAATGTTTTGGATGATGTGCTAGGTTACATAGCAAGATTGTATGGATTAGACTCATTGCATTTGGAATGACTAACCTTAGAAGTAGATGGGATTATGGAGGGAACTTGGATAAGTGGATTAGAATCCTTAAACCAATAATAAGGGAAACCAAGTCCAACAATAGGTATGAAAAGATAATGGGTTTCTTTTGGAAAATGATAAGAGACATGAGGATTATTGGATGGAAGAATTAGGATATGATCTCCAGGGACTATTTTGCATAGGAACAATTTGTTTTCTCCAAGATATGGGTTTGGATAAATTCTATGAAAGAAATGACATGATATTTCATGGGTAGTGTATGATCAAAGGATGGACATGTCCAAAAATTCTCCAAAGCATGATTTATGTTTGTGCCCCATTTCTTATCAAGATCAAGGTAGGTGGGAGAAGGGATGGAAACAATATGAACTAGATGGAAATGTTATGAGAAAGGCATGGGAGATGAGACAACTTGCCCCCAAGTGTAATAATCCACATAGATAATTTCTCTTACACATGACACCTGTTTGCCAGGTTTTCATCATGGTACTTATCCAAAGCGCCATAAAAATGGTTTTCACTATTAGATGAAATTTTTCTCTTTACTATTTTTTTTTCTTTCCTTTTGATGATGTCACACAAGACGCCTGCTTGCCAGGTTTTCATCAAGGTGACATATTTTTTGACTTTTTATATTGATTTGATAGTTTGGATGACTGTTGATTGTTCTGAATCTTTTGATGGTGTTGATGTAGATACTGGTGTCATGATATGCCAATAGTGACCTTTATGGAGTAATTGTCTTGTCAAAATCATAGCACTTGCATACAACTGATCGATGTCATTGTGATCCTCTCTGATACTAGTGTTGGCCTTATCAAAATATGCACATCGTGATAGAGTACCATGGGAGTCCTTATGATAAAGGGTTGCTGCCAAGATGCGATGGATTTGTGAAGTAGGATTTTTAGACTTTAGGCGAGATGCAAGATTATGATGGATGATGGTAGGTGTGGATGGAATATTTGGTGTTTTGGATGTAGCAATTTTTATTTTCCAAACTTGGGATGGTGGATGATGGAGTTTGGAATTTTGATTAGGATAGTGTTTGGAACCAACATTTTTATATGCCTTTCTTGATGACCATTTTAAAGGAGGTGGACATTTACTATATATGGGAGTCCTCTTTTCTTGTGGTTCCATATTTTGATTGACTTTTGGATTTGAAATATTTTCTTTGTTTGATCCATTTTTCTTTGGGATCCATTTTAACTTCATTTGTCCACATGAATTTTTGTTTGATTCAATGGCCTTTGACATTTGATTTTGAATTTTGGATTTATAATAAAAAAAAATTTGTTGGTTCCAAATGGAAGATTTATTCATGTTGGAATGATGGTTTATGGTGTGGATGGAAGGAGTTTTGGCAACAACCTTATGAAAAGGACTACTCATGGCCCCCATTTTGATGTTTATATTAGATAAAGTTGCCCCCAATATCAAGGAGGTACCACTAACATCATTTGATTCTCTGATTGAAGAATAACCAAGACCTTGATGTCTAGGATTTGCATAAAATTGTATTGGTTCTATAATGTCTTGCTCATGTAGACCTAGTCCTCTTCCTTGATACTGCATGCTATGACAGATTTTGTTTCCGATGAGGTATTTTTTATTTTGAAAACAAGATGCTAACCCATCATTTTGTATGTGGTTTTTGTTACTTGGAATCTCCTCATCTACAAGAAATCCTGCTTTGACAAAGGTGGATGCTCCTAATTGATAGGATGTTTTGGATTTATCATTCATCATGCTTGTTTTTTCTTGATATTTTGGCATATCAATTTGATTTGTTGTAGATTTTGTATCTTCTTCTTTGACTTGATCCATAGTAGCTTCTTTGTGTTCTCCTTTGACTTGATCAATAGTAGTTGCTTTATGCTCTTCTTTGATGTTATCCATATCATTGATTTGATTATCTTTGTGTCCAAAGGAGGTAAGTGTCTCATTTTGGGAAATGGAGGTGTTTTGTGTTTGGATGGGATCATCTTCAAATGTTTCATCATGAATGGCATAAAGGTCAATAAGAGGATCATTTTGGATTTCTTGTTCAATGGTAGGATCTTGGTCAAAAATAGGTGTATCTTGGACAACATGGTTGTGAATAGACTCTTGAACAAGGATAGGTGTATTTTGGATGCCATGATTATCTAGAAGGACTTCTTGGATGGACTTAAGGATGGGATCATGGGATGAACTACTTTGATCTTGACATGAAGGTGAAGCTATGATGTCATGCTTTGGGTTTTTATTTTGACATGTATACCAAGGTGTAGGCAATGTGATGTGGTTTTGGAGACCCTGACCAGATGTATTTTCATGACCAAATGTAGTTTGGGATGGAGTGGATGGAAATGGGCTAGTGGATGATGGACTAGGATAAGATGTGGAGGATTGGAATGGACTAGTGGATGATGGGTTATAATAGGATGTGGAGGATTGACATGGATTAGTGGAAAGTTGGTTTCCCTTGTCAAGGCTAGGATAAAAATGATTAATGGACATTTGTTGTGGATCAAGGGCATGGATTGTGCTAAGGGACTCTTGATAGTGACGGTAGATGGATGAAGGACTAAAGCTTATGGATTGTTGGTAAGAAGGGTATGTAAGTGGTTTGTATTGACGATTGAGGATTGATTGGTATTCAACTTGACTATGAAGAAGATCAAGGTAAAGTGAAGACATGGTCATGAATTTGGATTATGATGGATAAAGAAAACTTAGTGAGGACCATAAAAAAACTTGTGACCTTTGGATGGCAATGCAAGGTTCTAATGCAAAATGGATATGAAATTATGCTATTTCTTATTTTTTTGAGATTTTCAAGGATATAAGGATGCAAAGTGCCAATGTACCTAAGACCAAGATCAAGGAATGGTGGAATGATAATTACCCTATTACCAAGGATATGATATGAAAGGATGAACCTATGGGTGAATGCAACTAAAGATGTCACTAATGGAAGATTTGAACAATTTTATTTTTTTTTGGTTTTCGATAGAGGTTGTTTGATATCAAATTGGACAAGTTTGGTCTTGGGTTTTAGACTGCAAAATTTGGAATTGTTTCAAGTTGAATGTGTGTGTTTCTAGATTTGTGAAAGGTGTTTATTTATCTCAATGTCTTAAAAAAACACTTGGCAAACACAATATCTTGTCTTTGAAAATTTGAAAACATACATAATGAAGACAAGCACAACCCTAGGTTAAGCAAGGACAATATTCGTTAGATTCCACATGGGTTTCCCCAACCGCACTTATTCTTAGCATGTGAATCCAGAAGCTTGGTTGCACGGGCTCCCCCTTACAATGCAGTCACTTCTTAGGCCAACCAAGCTTCCAACCCCCATAAAACTCCCATGGCAGGTTGATCACCTCTACTAAGAACTACGAGAATGTGGATGCCTTCACAACGACCGTTGTTGCGCTAGCAAATAGAAGGATTTTGGCAACTACACAAAGGTTTTTAGTTCGGGACCCCCGTTCGAGTGGCCATACATAGGGCACAAGATTAAGCTCCATTTATGAGGCACTCCAACCTGAAGAGGTTACGTTCAATAGGGTTTTGGGGAGTACTACTTGGTCTGTATGACACATTCGCACTTGTAATCCTAGGTTTTCCCTTAAGATTCACATTTATATACTAGTCGGGGGTAGCTCAGCCAAAGAGCTCTGTTGCCGGTTTGAGTCACCTTGGGGTGAGTACTTTTTCCCACCAAGGAAGGCCTAAGTTCTAGAGGCAATAACAGTTTCTCTTACACCCAAGATCACATCAATGCGCAAGGGGAGAGGATACTTTGATTATTGCATCAAAGGGTAACACAAAATTGAAGACACTTATAAATTTTAATTACCGAATGATAATGTGAGGAGAACACACAAGACACTTTGTTCATTTTAAAAATTTAACTTGATGTGAAACAAACAAAGTTCATTTTAAGTCAATGACATGAAATGCATGTTCATTTTAACCCATGAGTGTGCATGCAATTTATGTTCATTTTAATCCCATGAAATGAAAAGCATGTTCATTTTAACCAATGAGTGTGCATGCAATTTGTTGTAGTTGTTGAAAACAAATAAAATTAATTATACTTAAAGAAATGAAAAGCTCGATTTTTGTTTCTAAAGAAACAATTTTTTTAGACTCCCTCCAAGCTGTGCCACATGCTAAAAACAAGAGATTAGTAACTCAAAAGAAAATGACACCAGCGAATTAAAATAACCATAACTTTCTCAAAACTTAACAGAATTTCAATTGGTTTATATCCATGGAAAGCTAAAACTCAAACCTTCAAAACCCAGAAATTATTTTTCCAAGATTCTACATGAAAAAATGTTATAGGCAAAAGAAAACGCGGGTTTTAACAGCTAAACTAAAAAAAACAGCAAATACTAAAATAGACATAACTTTCTCAAATCTTAACGAAATTTTAAACCGTTTGAAGTTTCAGAAAGCTGAAAACGAGGGCTACAAAACCTAGATAATTATTTTTAAAGAATTTATGTGCCCATTTTTTGTGCTCAAAAGAAGATGACAGGATTTCGTATGAATTCTTGGCTGTAACCTCCAAAACAACCAAACAAACAAGAAAACAAACGATTTTTTGCAATATTATTCGATTCACGTCGGATTCACCAATGTAAGATGGGAAAAATCAAATAGTATTAGATTAAGTGACAGCCAACACTTCTAAACTATAATCCCAATCTAAACAAGAGAATACAAACAAAGAGAGCAATCAAAATAAAAATAAATGAAATAAAACACTCCCCTTTGAAGTTGATTATTTCTCTTGTCTCTCCTATTTCTTCTTATGTTAATATTGCCCTCAGATTTGTTGTTGAAGTTGTGCAAATACCTGCAAATAGTAAGCAAGAAAGTTGGAGATAATTAACTGTCAAATTGAAAATGGAGGGGAAGAGTTGCTTTTATAGACAACCATTCGAATGGACGGATGAGATTGATCTTCCAGAAAGATTCTAAGATCAACGAATGAGGATTCATGAGAGGGAAGTTACGAAATGGATGGCCAAGATCGAGTTTCTAAAAAGATGCCAAGATCTACGGTTGAAAATTGATGCAACTAGAATATGCCATGCATGGAAAAGATATGACGCCGACGGCTATGACGCCTGACGGCTATGACAGACATGCAGGGCATGCAGACTATGACATGAAATAATGACAGGGGATCTTTGACCAAAATAGAGGGATAAATAATTTATTTTAAATTATTTATTTGGAGGAAATGAAAAAGGAGATTTAATTAAATTCATAAATTTAATTAAAGGAATAAATAGAAATTGAATATGGATAATTGATTTAAATCAATTATTTAAAGGAGAAGAATGACACATAATTAAATAATTTCGTCAATTATTTAATTATAGAAGAATAAAAGGTCAAATAATAATTATTATCTGACTATAGACATGTGATAAAAGATAAATAATTAAATAAATAATGATTTATTTAATTATTGAAGAAAGGGGTATTAGTGACGCAATTAAATAATTTTAATTGATCAAGATAGAAATGAAAAGGTGAATCAATTAAATAATTAAAAACTATTTAATTAATAAAGGAATATGATCGAACATAATAGAATAATTAAAATTATTCAATTATTGAAAGATGATGACCAAGAAAAATGATGCTCATAGACTTAGGACATTTTTCAATGTCTACAATACTTTCACAACAAAACTCACTAGATTAATCTACAAGACCATCACAAGGAAACAAAGTTTAAAGATAAACAATTCTTTGTAATATATGTCCCTAAATTTTTTGAAAATAACTCCCAACTGAAAGTAAGATGCAATGCAACGTCTTTCCCATTTTTTTATCACCCTGTTCTTGAGATGGGAAAGTTGAGAGCATACAATGTTCAAGACTATACAATTAACCAATTGCAATAAATTGAAAGGAAAGGGAACTAGGCGGCAAGCCAACTAATACCACTTATTCAACAGAGTGCTTACAATACTAAAACAAATCGTGCAACCACTTGTTCAATGGGGTGCATCCACTTATTCAGCAAGAAATATTATTACAAAATAACCACTTGTTTAGTGGGGTAAGTACATCAAAAAAAGAAATTTTAAACCCATTGGTGGTACTACTATCCAATGATTACAATATGAAATGCATAGAAATAATTTCTTTCAATGGTATTGACCATCTAATGCATTACAATGTTAGTTCATATGAACCGCAAAAACCAAAACAAGAGGATTGGCTATTGATATAAAGTGTTGATGTAAAACATTATTTTTGTAAATCTTTAGATCAATTCAATAACATGAGATGATTATATCAATAGTGTAACAATAATGGTATAACTTACATGAATGATTGTGTTAAATTGGTGCATATTTGGAAACACCTTTTTGCTATTGTACTTTGGATAAAGCATAGTTGGTACATTATTGTTGATGCTTTGAAAACTTTAAAAGAAATGAATACAAACACACCCAGTAGCATACTACTGGAGCACTTCAAATTCCATCAATTATACCCAAAAATCACTACTAAACATGATACATCAAACTAAAATGGAAATGGAAATCATCTACAGGTCTAAAAATCTTGATACTTGCTAGTAATGCACATAAGACACATACGAAAGCATAAAATCATACCCAAACTTCTAATTTTTAAAATTACATCATAAAACTCCTCAAACTATCAATAAAAATGATCTTATATCATGTTGATGTGCGATATCAAAGAGTGCAACTCTAAAATATTGAGCTAGATATTAGTGCAATAGGTACAAAGCGTTGTATGCCCCCCTAAATGTCATGAAGACTTCACAAATTGAGCTCCAAATTGATGGGAATGTCCTCTAAAGTCTTGTATGACATCATACAATAAAAAAATCACCAATAAGAGCAACACTTTTTCCTAGAAGTTACCATGCCCTCATTGCAAGTACAAGACAACATGTGGTACAACCTCACTAACAATCATTTTTCCCTTTTAATATTGTATAGCTTGTGACGCAAGAGCATTCGGGTGCATGGGCAATCTTCCAAACCCAAAAATATTTCTCTTTTCCTTTGATTTTTGTTTTGGTTGTGTTGTGTAGGCATGATTTTTCTCTTTAATTTGTTTTCCTCTCAGCCCCTCAAAGTTGGAATCATTTTAATTAAATTTGAATTTGGTTCAAAATGAGAACTGGAGGTGTTGGAATTTGTTTTTTTTTACTGATTTTTGGGAATTTCTCAAATCCCATACCCAAGAAAGTGGAGACCATTCTTGGCATATTGTAACTCCACATTACATTTAAAAATTTGAATAAAATTAAATGTGGAAGAATCTGGGCACCTAGTGCAAGAGGTAATGGAGTGAGCTAGTGGAGGTGAAAATTGGGAAAATTGCAATTAATCTGTCGGGCAAACTTAATGAGAGGAATATGCCCACGCCCAAGAGGGAAAAAAGAGGTTTGAATGCAGCCTGGAAGTAGAAAAAAAGGCAACGCCCAACCTAGAGGAGAGTTTCAATAGGTGGAAGTAAGAAAATTGAAAAAAACTTGTGAAGAAAACTTGTCTGTGAAGACAAGGGGGACGTCCAGAAGAGAAATAGGAGGATTTGGTGATTTTTTTTGTTGTTTTAATTGATTAGAGTTGTCATGTTACTATTTTGATGTTGAGGACAATTAACATGCATGTAAATGATTTTTGTGCATTTTTTGGTTCAACAGACTGTTGTTACTAGCTCTTGGAGAATGTAATAGATGAAATCAACCCATTGTTTTGAATTCCTTGTCATTATTAGTGTTGGAGAGCTTGAATTGAATGTGAAGCTTAAGTAACTTATTGCAGATTTTGAGTCATAATCAAGCATTTTTCTAAGTTGCATGTATGAAGTTGTTAGTGTGAGGATGTGGATTTGAATTTCCCTTGCATCAAATGGTATAGTTGGGGGTTCTTTGAATTTCTCTTGCATCAGCTTGCAAATTTAGACTTGCATGATTGGAATGAAAATACTAAAATCAATATAAAACCCCTCAAAATAAACTCCAAAATATATGGCCTGTGATAGATGAAATGTATGACCAACATAGGAAATTTCCTTAATCTCATTAAACACTTCAAATCTTCTGATAAAAAACTAAACTAACAAATCAAAATCTACAGCTTCAAAAGATATCAAACTCATCCATATTTGCAAACCCAAATTAAAACTCTTCTTAGCATCACAATAGTGATCTTTAAATGAAACCACACCTGCCAACTAGGGGGTTTCTCAGCCCTAAAACCAACAACTCCAAGAGGTTTTTTGTCCTCAAGAATCTTTGGAAGATACCAGGTTTTCTCCAATAGCAAAATAAAATAACATTTCCAAGTATAAACACCCCTAAATGAGCCCAAATATTAAAATATACTAATTTATTTTTTCCCTCACAAAGACCTTGTAAGAGAATTAATATTATTTTTCATATAAAAATTTCCTTAAGCCTAGGTATCCCACTTAAAAAATATCTCAACACCTTTTTAATAAGCTATTACACTAACTTGTCCCTTTGTTACTTTTCAACATTAGACAACTTAAGTGAATAATTAATAAATAACTCAATAATTAACCCAAGTTGCAAAAAACACTGAAATGGCATAGAAAACAAATTTTGATCATACCAACATGATATTGAAGACTTGGGACGATGATCAAAGGCAAGTAGGTGCCTTTCTAAAAATAGTCTGCTCCTCCAAGAACTTTGGAGAGCTCCCAAAAGGTTGAAAACTAATTTTGAAAGCATCACTAGACACACCAAGGCCAAATAAGCTCATTGTCAACAACTCTGCAAAGACTAAACCAGTATTCTCCATGAACTTTGGAGGATCCCTGAACACACCAACTAGCCTTCAGATGAACTCGAAAACTAGGATATTTTTTCACAAATTAATATTATAAAAATGGGGACATTACATTCTAAACAAATATATTTTAAGGCATCAAAATTTTCAAACCAAACCGAAGAGTCAAAAACTCCAAAAATTATTTCCTTCAAAGGAATAGATGCAAGGATCTCTACAAGATCACAATGCACAAAATAACACAAGCTACAAAAGCAAACATTCAAAGCAAAATAATACCCTCTATTTATTCTAGATTTTAAGTGAATAGGAAAGAAAATAAAATTAAAGAAATGAGGAAGAATACCTCCCTTTGCAAGAAAAGGCCACAAGATGGATATAATCTAATATTATTTTCTTCTAAGCTTTCTGGGGCAAGGCACAAAGGAGTTCATGGGTAAAGTTGCTAAATGTTGGTATTTTGGTCTAGTTGAGTCATTTTGTGTGTAATAAGGTCTTTTAAGACCATTTATATTGTTTTTAAATGGTTTGGAGTCAATTGGGTAAAATTTGTAAAAAGTTGCTCTATGTTGTAAAAAGTTGCAAAAGTTATCAAAAAGTTGTCAAAGCAACTTTGCATTTTTGGCAATTTTGGGAAGTTGAAAAGACAAGTGTTGGTTTTTGGTGGGAAAACAATTATTTATGCTTTGTAATGTCTTCAAAAACATGGGGGAACATTGGCACAAGGTTCTAGAGTTGTAAAATTGAATTTTGAATAACAAGGTCCCTTATTTTCATGTCGTTGGAAGCTTAATTTGTTCCTACAGGGACTTGTACGGCCTAGAAGTGAATAAATTTTGGTTGGAATAGATGCTGAATTTAATCCTTGTTCTTTTTCTTTTTTTTTCATCTAATTTTGTTAAGTTTTGAGTAAATTGGAGCCAATTTACTGAAAGTGGGTTGAAACCCTACCTAGGGTGTGCCTTGACTGAAAATCTTGAATTTATTACTATTCCAATGGTGAAATGTACTCTAACTTGGTGAAATGGATGTAGGTAGGTTTCTTTTAATTTTCTTGAAGTTACAGAAGCAGGGGATGAAGATTGAAGCAAATTTGTTGATGCCCTAGGTTAAAAACCTCATGATTTTGGGCATAAAATGTGAATAGGAGTTAGGTTTTGTAGAAAAGCTCTTGGGAAAAAAATTTTAATGGTTGTAATTGTTTGGGTAGACCATTTTTGACATGTCTGAGGAATTGGTGTGAATATTTGAATTCTGGGTTTTGAAAATCTCATTGTGACCCATTCAAACTGGCAAAATTAGCCCTCATTCAAAGCGTAGCAACAAATGTTTGAGAATTGTGTTACAAACAACCATACCTAATTTTCAGATATGTTAAATAAGGCCGAAATGGATACTCAAATATCTTCTTATATTTTTGATATCTCATCAGCATCAAAAGTTATGCCCATTTTAGTCAATTTGCTGCCCTACAAGGCATAGTGGAAATTTGTGAAGAAATTCAATTTGTTTGTTGTGTAAAGACTTTGGCAAAGAGTTGTTTGAGTAAGTTTTGATTTGTATATCCTTATCTACATCACTTTTAAATTTATTCACATGACACCATTAAAACTCCATTAAGCTCCAAGTAAAACCAAGGAGGAAATCCTCCATTAAACCCCAATGAAAGTTTCAACAAACTCAAAGAACCCACCCCCACATAAGAATCCCCTTCCATTGGAAGAATACCCATAATTTTCATTAAAATCTCAAAGTATCCATTGAACATTAAATCTCAACTCAATATTTTTACTCTCATCTATTTCCAAATGATAATAAAAAATGAGGGATCCCTTTTGCATAAACCTAAAAATAAGGTTAGACAACTCAAACCTAACTCACATTCATCACCAACTCATTAATGAAATTTATCTATTTCCACTTTGTTAGCTAACAAATTGGGCACCTTGAGGAAATTTGACTCTTTCCTCGAAAAGGTGCAACTATTTCCAATAGCTCTAGAAAGATCACAATTTCATTTGTAACTTTCCTTTGAATTTTAGAGGTACAACTCCCTCGTATGATATTCAATGAATTTAACTAAAACTAAATAAACACATGTATGCTTTTAACCTGAAAGTAGGAAAGGTAGAAACTTATACAATAAATATTTCTAATACCAAATGAAGAGAAAATATACTGGCACAAAGACCAATTTGAGTAAAATGAAATGGTAACTGATATATAAACCCAATATTATCTACAAAATGAAATCTATTATGAAGATAGATGCATACACTCTCACACAAGAATAAGCATAAACACCAAATATACCCAAACACATAGTTTTAAGAGTATTGAATATCTTTGTAAACTAGATGCACACAGACAACTAGAGATTTCAATTGACAGTAGTAGCAGAATTGTATTCAAAAGAAATGTAATATCAAATGTTTTCAATGATGTCTAGAGAGTATCGGTTTCAAAATAAATACATATATATAAGCAGATAAGTAATTGCTTCTTTCTTGCCCATAATTGACTAGAATTATAGTCATTTCAAGAAATAAAAGAAACTAAAAAATTAAGGCAATGGTGCTTCACTTCCAGATTCCATGGTTGTGGCGAGTCTTTTTCACAAGGCTTGAAAATCCTTAACGATAGGTAGCATCTCCTTATGTTGGGGAATAGTTACATTTCCCATCTATAACCTCCATGCCAGCTAGCTATCTCAAAAAACTTCAATTCTCTAATCATAAGTCTTCATGACCCTAGTTGCTTGAGATACGATAAGATCTAGCTTGCTGAACTTCCTCAAATGTTCAGCTTTAGAAGACTAGGAGTTGAGAAGCCCATCAACTATATTTTGGAAGTCATTACCCAATACTTTAGCATTTTCATCATTCCCATCTCCTCCCCTACTAGATTGTAATCCAAGGGCAACAAGATTCTTATGAATATCCTCTAAGATTGTGTTGCATTCAGTTCTGACCTCCTAGAGCTTCTACAAACATTGCCTCATGACTTGTAGCTTCCATTCTACATTTTTGTTCCAAATAATGCAACGAGCGTCTACAACATTGGGTATGATTTTCTCTGTGGCTAACTTCTCCATTCCAAAGCCTATCATTGCTTTGATTTCATTTGCATACTAACTCTGGGTACTTTCTTCCTTCTTTGTAGTAACTATCTCCTCTTGAATCTCATATTTTGAAGTATTCGCCCTCTAGAGACATCTAAGAGATTCAAAAATAATCTGATTGCCTCTTCTCACCAAACCACCACTCCATTCCTCGATAGCTCTGTCGAAGGTTTTGCAACTCCTAATTTTACTCATTGCTTCACTTCCTATTAAAGCCATGGGATTAAAAGATGACTTGGCTTGAGAAATCAATTGAGGAGGAAGGTCGAAGATTGATTTCAGACATTTAGTCAAAAATTGGACTTGCTTCTTCAACTCATCCTTACTCTCTTTATCCTTCTTAGACATCTCAACCATCCTTGTTGTTGATATCTGAAAGTTGTGTAGGTCCCCATCCCTGGTGGGTGGTCCCAAATTAATCCTACCAATATCAAAGTCACTTGCAGTTGCTTGAGTAACTTCCTTCTGTGCAGTGGAACGTGCAACTTCCAAACATAAATTCCTTGATCCGACATCATCAATTAGTTGAGCAGTGGTTTTCAACTTCTTAGGGTTTGGGGTCTTTTGAATCAATTGGCCCACCATATCTTTTTTTGGAAGATCCAATTGTGTTACCTTCCTTTTTCTTGATAGAGTATCTTCTAGCCAAAGAGGGGTAACAAGGACATTGGTTGCCTTAGAACTAGAGGAGTCAAATAGTGTTCTCCTCGTGGGAGGAGTATCTGTTTGGATATCCTATGATAGAAGTGGAGAAGACCTTTGTTTTAGAGGTTCACTTACCCTTCTAATAGGTGACCGATGAGATGAGAAGGAAGAACTAATATAGATGTTACCTAAGTCATCTTCTTCTCCTTTGTCTCCTTTCTCCTAGTCCAAATGGGGTAAATCAAGGAGATCTTCTCCACAAGTTGGTTTAAACACATTTCTATAAGGGGGTTCTTCATCACCATCACCTTGAGTTCTTGATGGCACTAAATGTGAAATAGCTTCGGAGATTCCCATAGTCACAAAAGGTTGACTACCGCCTCCTACAGGTTGAGTGTTTTGTTATCTAGTTTGAGGGTGGGATTTCTCTGTTTTCTTTTTAGTGACTCACTCCTAAGTCCTCTCCAAAACATCTATAGTCCTCGCTTCAATTGTTTCGTTTTCCTTATTGCTCCAATCCATAGCAGGGATGGGCCTATTTGCTATCAATTCAATAAAAATTGGGTCTACCAGGTCCGACTTGTCATCTTCAATTCCTTGTACATCCCAACCAAAACCATAAATGACTATTTTTCTTAATGAAAACCTCATCCATTTCCTTCTTATCTTGAACTCGTCAAAACTGGGAGCCCAATAATCCTCCAAAGTTGGCATATGGAAGAAACCAAGTCCTAACTTCAAATTATTCTTCACATAATCCTTGAGGTCAAAAGGAAAATGTTCATCGTAGGTTTGCAAATTATACCTAGATATTTCCTTCTCTATGTTCAGAGCATTTGACATGGGTTCACAAGTGAAAGGACCAAAACCAACTAGAAATTGTATTGTTACTCTTCTTCGCTCATGACACCTCTTGTTGACATCCACCAACTGCCTACAGACCTCGATCGTCACCAATTTTTCTTTTGGATGCCTTGGGAGTTTGGTAGGAAAACCAGTGAAACCACCAACCCTGATATAAGAGAACCTTTGAAATTGGATAAAATGGATACCATAGAAATTGACAAATTGCATGGCCTCAGGTGAAAGCCACATCTCAATTTCTCCTTGCAATTCTTTGGCCACTCGCATGGTCAAAGTATAGGATATCCTCCTATGATGAAGGAAGCTCTTGTCCAGTTGCGATTTATCAAGGTACTCAAAAATTAGTACCTAGTCATGGGGAAAATCACTTGGCCTCAAGCCTAGCCATGATTTGGTGCTTGCAATAGCATAAATTAAGAAGACATATAGAATGTCTTATTGAAAATGAAGAAAACAAGTAGATTGCGTAACCTGTCATTGATGAGTGTCGCCCAATCTAGGAATTGGCTTCCCCTGAGTATAATCTAGATGAAAAGGTACATCCATTCCTTAGAACCATAGGCATCTTCGTTTCCCCAGACTTTGTGTAACAGCATAATTATTTTGGATATCTCATCGACAAAATGGTTCATGTGTAAGTTCTGAGGCAACTGAATAAAACCTCGCCTAGGTTTTGCCAACCAATTCTTCACCATTATGTTTCGGTGATACCCCTTTTTGAGTGAGAACTCAATCTAGTTATTGGTGAAATTCAGGGTCAAGTAAGGCTCTTTTTCCAGAATTCTCAAGCATGAGGAAAAAGTGGCTCTTTGGATTTTAACCACTAACCTATTGTCCTTAGTTCTAATTTCCTGAGTATAAGTATTATAAAGCCTTATACATTCAAGAATTAGCTCTAGGAATTGGACGACCACGAGGAATGCAGTTGACTCCACCAATCCACTTTCAACTACCCTCTACGTGATGGGTGTTGGATTGGGCGCATTGAATTTTTCCGTAAGTTCATTCATATTAACCTGCCTAAGCTTGGTGTCTCTTATCTTAGGCATGCCACATGTTAACCCTGAGATACACTCATAACCCTAACACTTGATTCTTTCCATGTTGGGGCTGCTAGGGTTCGAATGGATTTTCACTGGGAAATTTGAAATGCAAGAAAAACAAGCTTGAAAACTGTAAGCTTGAAAGGAAAAGATAAGGATGTAAATACCTCAAAACAACCCTAGATTTTGAGGACAAGAATTTGCATTGGCGTGCTCTCCTTCATCACGTCTCCTAGTGTTAATGTCGCAGCTGAAAAATGTTTCTTGCATGAATTTCCTTTTAATTCCCTGCAGGAAATGTGCAAGTAGATAGGCATTAAATGAAATCCCCTTATCACGTAGGCACATGTCAGCTTTCACATCACCACTCCATTGCAACCTCTTTTCAAAAAATTTAAAAGGAACGGCTATACAAGCAAAGAAGTGGATAGTTCACATAACCTTGTAAATTGCCATTGAGGTTCATCCTTCGTTGTAAAACACCGCCTACCTTTTAATAAACCTTGACAAGTTAATTGTTTCTCTTTGGGCGGTAAATGGGGGAGTTCGATGAACTAAACAAAACACCGCCCACACTGCCTTAGCTCAAACATAGACCAAAGCGGGAGCTATAGAAGTTTGTATAAGCAGACAAAACATCGCCAGTGTATTTAAGACAAACTAGATAGGTTTCATGACAATCAAAGGGGAAGTTAGACTAACTTCACAAAACACCGCCCAAGTTACACTGTGCACTTAAAACATCGCCGACTTATGACTTAACCAAAATTTGGGAATAGGCATATTTTCCAAGGATAACCAAAAACTTAGTAACACACTTAAGGAATCCCAAGACTAAAATGGTCAACAAAAGTAACTCCCGAAGAGAGTGCACCAATAAATCAAAATAAATAAGACAATTACCATTATCGTGAACAAGTAGTTGCCAAAGTCAAAAGTGGCAACTCCACCAAATTGAATAAATATTCAAAAAAAGTAGAAATATCTTAAACAAGTCATATGAACATGTAAGGGAGACATTAACAAGGTGAAGTGAAAATAACTCCACAACGAAAATATATAAAACCTAGTTGGAGCAAATATAAACTTCCAATGATTTAATAAAAATAATCATAATATATAATTTAATAAAACCTAAAATTAATTAAAAATAAATAAAAGGAATCTAAATTATAAATTTATTAAATTGAAATAACAAACTAACTCAAAAATTCAGCCTATTTTGAGAAGTGTGGAACATATTTCAAGAAGTTCAGTAGATCCAGTACTAGTACTAGTAGATCCAGTAGCTAAGTAAGTTGTTGATAGGAAAGTATCACAAACTCACATAGAAAAGAAAATAAGTATGGAGATATAAGCATATAAACTCACATTGACACTATTTTCCTTATTATCAAAGTGACAAGGTATATCAATCTAAACATGAATGGAAACCTTATTACTCCATGAGGTGAGTGATATGGTTAATTATCCATGGAAATTTACTTCACATGCATCTCATTGGTCAATCGCCTATTTAAGTTGTACACACTCAGTGTACATGTAAAACATTATCTTGGAAATCATAGTTGAAGCAAGAGGTTAGACCAATATATCATGCTTTCATAAATGAAAATCAAGGCATGTGCAATATCATAATAATATTTTACTCAATGAATATAATCATACATTAGAGTAGGATAATAAATCATATTGTCAATGTCTTGTATAATAAGTATTACATCATAACTTAATGCACCAATCACAATTAGCTTTAATAAACACATAAATGATTCTCTATTCAGATTCATGTAGGTACTCAAGATGGCATCATAAAAGTAAAGCATGTCTCTAAACCATAACACCAATACATGGATATATTTATACACATATGATGCAAGGTATGGGTTAGCACCATACATGATCAAAGAAAATATCATATTAATAATCCAATGCACGCATAAGCATAAATGGCCTATTTATCATTTAAATCTTGAAAACATGTTGAGAATCAACATCGCTAATTGATTGGGAAATGCCAAGAGTCAAACATGGTCAAACATTATAGTGAAAGTGATAGGTTTTTTCTAAGTAAGCTACAAATGAGGATAAAAGGAGATCAAATAGAGCCTTCATCTAAGGAGTATTTTTAGTCAATACAATCAATGGATTAGCACATACATGATCATAGACATCTCACATCAATAATATAATATACATATATAGCTGTATAGTCTTATCTATCAATAAAATCTTGAAAAGATGCTACATCATTGACATCACTAATAGATTAGGACATGGCAAGATCCAAACACAAATGGATGTGTGATAAATTCTTTTGGAGTAAGATAGTGATGAGGATAAAAGGTCCAATGAAGGATGCAATAAAGGATTAATTTTAGACTTTTAGTCATGGAAGAAGGTAAGAAAATAGTGGGCATCTAAAAAGTTAGTATCAACCCTCTGAGAAGAAAAACTAGTAGGTGTTTGCAAGACAGAATGAGCTAAGTGGATATAATGAGAAATCAAGGTTTCAAAACATTTAAATAAAGTGATTTAAGTCAAGGGTCGATTAGAAAAAAATTGAGTAAAGATCATGGTTTGAGTTTAGGAGACATTTTAAAATTTTAATAAGGATAATAGCACATGAGGATGGAGTATTTCAAATATTTACACTTATTATTAGAGGAGATTTTTAAAATGCTATATGAAATAATTTGAAATTATTATATTTTTTGAAATTATAGGATTGATTTTCTTTATTTCTAATGACTCCAACTTTATTCAATTCAAAAAATAGACTGCTCCATATCAAAATTATAAATTGTCTATTAATGTGTAGATTATGTTAAAAAAATTGTGGGGATGCTTTTGTCTAGACATTACTGCTAGGGGGTGTCAGTGTCCTTGGAGAATGTGGACTCTAATTTCTAGGTGAAGACTAGTTATAAGTTGTCAAGAGAGTTCAGTATAGTTAGTATGGAACACTAGAGATGGAGTTTTAGGATTAGAAATTAGAAAAATGATATCTAAAACATGTCTAAGGAATGAACACTAAAATGACTAAAAATATAAAATGAGAATTACTAAATAGGCAATTCTTGATCTTATAGCTTTCTGCAAATATGTGACTATGTACAATTATTTATTTGATTGTGAAATCGAGGCTTGTTGTCAAGCAACACTACTAGTATCTTTTGGTTTTGTCATTGATGGAAACCCTAATTGATGATCAGATACGCACATCATCATTCGATCATACCGGCAGACAGATTGAAGATTGACAAGGGAGATCAGGGCATCCTGTAATTCAGTGTTCATTGATCTGTATGAAGATTTTCTGTTATTGTTTTGTGTTGTGCATATCAGGAAATGTTCTTTGGTATATTATCTTTGTTACTATTGAAGCGTAGTGGCTCGTATCGATCCTTGTGCGATTGAATAGATCTGGTTGACTAATTCTCTGTTTTACCAGTACTAGAGCCGACTTCATGAATGTATCATGTCGCGGATGTATGGAAAGTAATTGGTTAAGTATTTTTGTGTTTGTACATCTTTGTTTGGGTCTTAGCCAAGTTGTGGCCGACTGTTGTGGATACACATTGCATATTATTCATGATTTGAGCTGACAGATGTAAATATCCCTTTGTTCTATTGAAGCCGACATATTGTAATTGAATTCTAAGTTGTGGATATATATAAGATTGCCAGTATCATTTTAAAAGAAGTATGAAGTGTGTGTTGATGCGAATTGCGAATTAGAGCAGAGCAGAAGAGCGATAATGTGCAGTTTCACTTGCGCGTAGAGAATTTGTGTTGCAAGTATGAGCATAACAGAGCAAAAGTGCATAATCAGTCTATAGGACAAAAGATTGTATATTGTGCCTAACCAGAACTGTAATCAGGCATATGTAGATGTTATTTTTCTCAATTCAAACTCTCAAATGGTTTTAATCCGATTCTCTTTGTAAGGAAGTGAGCCTTCCCTTTGAGCAGTGAGCTCTAGGTAGTGTGCCTGAATGCAAGTGCATTCCCCATATTGTAAACTTCATTTGAGTATACTCAAATCCTATTATGGATTGGCCATCCACCATGGTTTTTCCCTTAACAGGTTTTCCACGTAAAAATCCTTGTGTTATGGTGTTGTGTTTATTTGCTTCATGTTTATGCATTATGGTTGAATGTTGCTAATTCTTTGAAGATAAAGATTAATAAAGTTAATTTTTGCACAACACTAATTCACCCCCCCTCTCAGTGTAGCTTGTTTCCAACAATTGGTATCAGAGCTAGTTCCTTGAAATAAATCTAACAACTTAGGGAGATGTTGGAAAGTGTTTAAATGGATTCAAGCAGTCTTCAACAACAGCTTTTGGTGACCCTAGATGATCTTGATCAGTCAAAAGCTGAAGTTTAGAAATTGCAAGCAAACCTCATGGATGTTGAGAAATTCATTGAGTCTTTGAAAGACACAATCAATAAGTCTAGAGAGAAGAGAAAGGAACTATGTGATCAAATTAAGTAGAATGACAGTAAGAGCATTGAAGAAGAAGAACTCAGTCAAGCCCTAAAGGAAAAGACAGAAGAATGTGAAAAGCTTACCAAAGATAATACAGTCCTAAAGCATGAGATGGAATCTATCATGATGAAGATGACCAAGGAGATTGAAGACAGAAAGAAGAATGAAGAGAACCTAGCACAGTCAATGAAAGAAAAATATGAAGTATACAGCCGATTGGATGATGAACTGCAACAATCTAAAAACAATGAAGAGGCACTTGAAAAGCAGATGGATGATCTTAGAAATGAACTTCTTGTTGCAAATGAGTACAAAGAAAATTTCAAAGTTAGCTCAGTCAAACTTGATGAACTAATTAGTAGTCAGAGGACAAATGGTGACAAGAGAGGTCTTGGATATGAAGAAGGAGAAAGTTCAAGATCTGGACAAAGGAGATTCAACCAAGGAAATCAAATGAACAAATTTGGAAGGTATTCGGTAAGGCAATCTAATGCTCGGAGATTTAATGGATACTATTTCAGTTAAAATAAATTTGGACATGTGGCTACTTAGTGTAGAAATAGAATGAAATCAAGTGGTCCATCATTCCTAGGTCAGTGCTTTAATTGTCAAAAGGTTGGTCATAAGTCAAATGAATGCAGAAATGTGATGAATCAATTTCATAGAAATATCAAATGTTATACATGCAATAGACTTGGCCATACTGCTAACCAGTGCAAATCAAGAGGAAATTAGTGCAACAACTGATCTGGACAGAGAAACGTTGTGTGCTATAACTGCAACAAAATTGGACACATTGCTACATTTTGTTGGAACAGAAAAGGTTTGGTGAATCAAAGGAAAAACATGCAGAAGGATATCAAGGGAAAAGGAAAAATCACTACAGATGTGGTCAAATAGCAGATGTAGAAGAAATGGGTGAAGAAAGATCCCTTTGTTTAAGAAAATGTGCCAGCACCAGAACCTGCTTCTGGTAATTCTTCTGCGAATCAGTCTCAAGTCTTTGGCCTAGGGGGATTTGTCAAGAAGATCTTTTAATCCCCTAACCAGTAAGTAACACCGAATGTGGATATATACAGAAGGTGCATAGATGCTCAACAAATGTTGTTGAACTCATTGGAGGAAGTGGTATGTCGTACTGGAGGTCTGCGGAAGATTTATCCATCACAATGCATAAAAACAGGGTAATCGGATGAGTTAGGGTTAAAGCATTAGGTATGCAAGTGATAAAAATTCATTTCTATTCTTCATTTGTCACTTTGTATTTTGGAGAAAATAATTTTGGAGAGCTCTAAGGCGATCTTTGGCAAATTGAGGCAAAATTCAAGCGTGGAAGTGATTCGGCAATCAAATTCCGATCCGATGAAAAATGTATTTATTAGAAGACTTTGCAAATTTGTGATTTGATCAAAAATGAATACTCCTCTAGTAGTTGAAGTCAAGGAAAAACCTCGTCCCAAATTCAAATGGCATCCTTACAAGTCTCTTGAGATAGATCTGTTAGGAGCATTTTCATCTGTTTTGTAGGGAGTATTACACACAACCATTAGGGTTTATATTCATGCGAATATCGAAGAACTAGGAAGCTCACAACTATTGAATTTGTATAATAATCACATCATAGGTGAAGATTTATGTGTGAAGCCGAAACATAAAATCCTAGAAGCAAAAAAATTTACACAAATTGTCAAATTTCCCGTCTTTGAAAAGTTGGAATGGGTTTGTTATGTTCTGAGTCGGGTCCATGATGAATTCATGTGGTTAAGCATACCATTCAAAATCACAAAGGAGGCTATCAGTGTTGTAACATGTCTAAATTCTTCTGGTGGATTACCAATTTTCAAATCTGTGAAAAATCAAACGGTTACTGATGCTACAGGCTCTAGGTATGATAGAAGGGCAATGACAATTGATAACATTGTTGATATAGATGTCAAATTTTCATCTATGGTTATTGGGTACAAGATTTATCATTCCAGGTAAGACAACTCTGTGTCCGGTAAAACAATTTATGCCGTCTATCAGATGGTGAAAGAAAATGCAGATTATGATCTCTTTGAACTAATGAGGAGTCAACTAATGGAAAATATTGCTAAGATTAAGAAAGATAAGAAAAACTATTTCAAGTATGGTAACTTGCTTTTATGCCTATTCTTTTATTTCATGGGTGAGGTTCCGAGATTTGGAAAGATTCACTGGCAAAAAGACATATCGGTAGCTACTCAAATCAGAGATCTCTTTCACAAATATGCAGACTCTAAGACAAAGAATGCCACTATCTGGGGATACTTTAAAGTTTTCGGACTATGATGCAAGCCAGAGAGAGGATTCCCACCTCCATTGTAGAGAAATACAAGGATACAATTTGTTTTATGGTAGATGTTGATCAATGTATGATGGAAGTTGTTGATCCCAGAACAATCTGGATCATGCTTATAAGGTATGAAGTTGAAGAGAAGATTTTGGATATGTATGCACAACACTTACTAAGTAAACCTCTAGATTCAACAGAAGAGAGGTTCAATACCTATGTTGAAAAGGACATACAGGTTCATAATGAGCTCAGGAAACCTGTAGTATCCAAAAGAGTTAGAAAAGAGGTAGAAGTTCTTTCAGAAAGTTGGGGCATATCCGCAGAGAAATTGAAAGAAGCTAGAAAGAAAAGGGAAGAAGCTGAAGCAACAAAACAAGTAGCTAAGGAGGTAGCAAAAACTCAATCAATTGGTCTAGTAGCACCATCTACCCGAGCTAGATCAACTAGAAACTCGGCATCCCATTCAGCCCCTGCAACAAAACCAATCCCTGTGAAAATTGAATCTAAGGGATTCAGTAAAGAAGGTAAAAGGAAGAAAGATAAGAATAAAAGAGTCTATGTGGTTGTTTCTAAGGAGGAAGTGACAGAGTTTGATGAAGAAGTCAGAGAAATCAAACATCAAGGCACTGAGGCAACAATAGTTACAAAAATCAAACCCTTTGGTGGAGATGTTCAAGCAAAGAAAAAGACAAAAAATGACAATCCAGGTATGTCAGTAGGGGAAGTTGAAAAGGCTTTAGTTAAGGATGGAAATCTCAAGCCACTTTGTAAATGGTACGAGTCTTTTGATGAGTTTGATAAAATAATTTTTGAACAAGCAACAATAAAACATATGAATATTTTCAATAGATTTTTGATTGAAATAATGCCTAATCTGCCCAAAAGTCTATATGACATTTTGGAAATGAGAAGACTCAATGCTAGAACAGAAGAAGAGCAGATGAGAGAAAGGATCCCTACAAAATTGTGTCCGGTAATGTCTATAGATGACATGCAGGCACTCTTGAATAAAGCCAAAAGGAAATTTAAAAGCAAAACAAGGGTGAACAAGCTAATGATCGATCTAACTGATGAAGTTACAAAAGAAACCAAGCAAATCCTGAGGGAGATACTGTTAAATGACAGAATTGATGTTGTAGTTGAGGAAACACATGTTGAAGATGACCCATCTGGTCCGAAAAAGGAAGCAAAAGAAGAAAATCTTGATACAGCTGAGAACACAAAAATTCCTATGGAAGTTGAGATACCTGAAAATATATCAGTTGAGGAAATGGAGATCCCTGAAGGTAAATCAAAACCTGCAACTGAGGAAACAATAGTTGAAGAGAAGAAAGATGATGTAAAAGCAATCCCAGTAGAGGCAAGAGACACTGTTGAGGTAGTGAAGAAATTTTTGGTTGATCAAAAGGAAGAAATTGATCCAAAATTGATTGAAGGTCATATTGACCTATCTACCTTGAGTTCAATCCAGAAGATGAAGGTAGCATCATTTGCTCAAGCAAAAGCCAGAGAAGAGCTACTGAAGTCACACATTGAAGATAGACTAACTGCTAAATCTTGCATCTAGAGTGTTGGAAAAGATAATTCCCTCTTATGTGAAAGATCTTATTGGTTCTTCCTCCAGTGAATTGAAAAATCTTATCAACTCAATTAGTACTCACTTTGAGTCACTTGAGAAATCAGCTATGGTGAAAGTGCATAAAGAATTTGATGTCAAAAGGTTTAGTGGACTGAAATAAATGATTGTTAAAGATAAAACCATTTTAGCCACATGTGTAAAGAATGTATAGAATGCTTTGTCAGAAGGTGGAAAGATTTACAAATCATGTTTGTCTTTTTCAAAATTTACTGAAGCTAATGAGAAAAAGGTTAAGGATCTAGAAAAATAGTTAAGTACTATTTCTGAAGCATTTGATCCTCTAACTGGTGGTGTTGGAAATATAGAAGGTGAAGTGATGTCTTTTCTTTTCAAAATAAAAAGCCTAAAGCATGAGAATGACAAAATTGTTGCAAGAGCATGTGAACTCAGAGGCATAATTGGTCCAAAAATTGAGATAATGTCAAGTGCTCTAAAGGAAGGAGAAGACACTATGGCAGTTGGTGATCCAACCAACTTGGAATCTGCAGAGACACAATCCTACCTGATCTATGGTCACATAACAATCCTGGAGAGTCTCAAAAGAGTTTGGGACACAAATTTGATCCAGCTGAAGAAAGATTTTGCAGACATTATTCAATTTATGTAAGTCAAAGAAACATTTTTGTATAACAGTTTTGATTGATTGATCCATTTTTGGTATGTGATCCTTGCCTTTGCCATTGATGTCAAAGAGGGGGAATAATGGAATGAAAAATGCATAATCATCTCAAGGGGAGAATTGTAGTTTTGAAATTTTGGGGATGGCAATGCAATTTATCTTAGTACTGATCTGACACAGTCATTTTTCACTGAGTGTTGCCATCAATGCCAAAGGGGAAGATTGTTGGCAAGAGACATTGCTAGTATCTTTTGGTGTTGTCATTGATGGCAACCCTAATCAATGATCAGATACACACATCATCATTCGATCATACTGGTAGACAGATTGAAGATTGCCAAGGGAGAACAGGGCATCTGGTAATTCAGTGTTCATCGATTTGTATGAAGATTTTTTGTTATTGTTTTGTTTTGTGCATCTCAAGAAATGTTCTTTGGTATATTATCTCTATTACTATTGAACCGTAGTGGCTCATATCGATCCTTGTGTGAGTTAGTAGATTTGGTTGACTAATTCTCTGTTTTACCAGTACTGGAGCCGACTTCATGAATGTATCATGTTGTGGATGTATGGAAAGTAATTGGTTAAGTATTTTTGTGTTTGTACATCTTTGTTTGGGTCTTAGCCAAGTTGTGGCCGATTGTTGTGGATACACATTGCATATTATTCACGATTTCAGCCAACAGATGTAAATATCCCTTTGTTCTATTGAAACCGACATATTGTAATTGAATTCTAAGTTGTGGATATATATATAAGATCATCCCTATCATTTTAAAAGAAGTATGAAGTGTGTGTTGATGCGAATTGCGAATTAGAGCAAAGCAGAAGAGCGATAATGCGCAATTTCACTTGCGCATAGAGAATTTGTGTTGCAAGTATGAGCAGAACAGAACAGAAGAGAAGTGCAAAATCAGTCTACAGGACAGAAGATTGTATGTTGTGCCTAATTGGAACTGTAATCAGGCATATGTAGATGTTATTTTTCTCAGTTCAAACTCACAGATGGTTTTAATCTAGTTCTTTTTGTAAGGTAGTGAATCTTCCCTTTGAGCAATGAGCTCTAGGCAGTGTGCCTGAATGCAAGTGCATTCCCCTTATTGTAAACTTCATTTGAGTATACTCAGATTAAATTGTGGATTGACCATCCACTGTGGTTTTTCCCCTAACAAGGTTTCCATGCAAAAATCCTTGTGTTATGGTGTTGTGTTTATTTGCTTCATGTTTATGCATTATGGTTGAATGTTATTAATACTTTGAAGATAAATGTTAATAAAATTAATTTTTGCACAACACTAATTCACCCTAGCTTGTTTCCAACAAGGCTATCCTCTTGAAGAATAGTTGCATGTACTTTCAAAAAGGTTCATCTCCCCACTCTCCCTTAGAAGAGTAGGGGCTTTTATAACATTTCAAATTCTCAACCTTTTGTTGTCTTGTTTGCACCATTTTTCCAAAAGTTTGTTATTTATGGTCTATCTTGATATGATGCTTTCTCAGTCATTTGAAACATGGACATCCTCTTGGCTTATGGCTGATAGGATCCATTTAGCCTTGATAGTACCAATTAGAAGGCTAATGAAATATACTTTTACTTAAAATTATGAATAGAAGCTTAAATGACAAAATATGGTTATTGATTGCTACTTTTACTTACATTTCTAAAGAAAATGGACAATATATTAATGAGTGTTCAACCTTTTAACCATTTAGGTTAAATGGCTCCCATGGCAGTCTAAAATTAATGAGGAAAATGTTTTGTTACATTTCTAAAGAAAAATAAATCTAGAATCGAAATGTTTAGAAATTAGTTATTTTAAATATTATAATGAAAGATTATATTTAATAGTAGTGGCTATTTTATATTGAGTAATAATTTAAGGAAAAGTATGCATATATCTTCTTAGATGGAAGAGTTATGGTGACAAATGTTCAAAAGGATATGAGTTAACTTTAATCAAGTTAATTTATTTCTACAAAGAATGACATATGTTCTTACTAGCTACCTAAGAGATATGTTTTTGAAAAGATAATTAGCATTTACAGGGTGTTGTACCCTTCACAAACGACCGAAAAGGCCAAAGGAAAACATAGTTCAAACAGAACTTGAACTATAGGCACAACCAGAAACAGCTGACAAACAGTTGTAGAAAAACAAGGGAATTAAGCAACCCCAGAAACAGAGGGGTCAAGGCTCACTCCACGAGTCTTGGGTCGAGAAGCAGCAACAGAATGGGGGAGTCCCTTCTTCCGAAGGACAACCGACCAGGGAGGCTCGGAATCACGAACCAACAGGGAAGGAGAGAGGAGCGGCTCCACCCCAATCACCACAGGAGAGGATCCATCAAGCAGCAAAGGAGGCGGCAACGGAGCAGCAAATATCAAGTCATCCAAAGGAACAATAGAGGCGTTCAACAGAGGGCGAACAGAAATAGACAGAGCAACGTCAACGGAAGCTGAAGAACAGTTAGGCACAGTCTTACCAGCATCAATAGAGCGCTCCAACAATGGTTCCACGGTAGGGAAGCCCGGTAGAGGATCAGAAACATGTTCTTCAACCTCCACAAAAGAAGCATCCGAAGGAGAGCCCACTGTGAGGTGATCCAAAAGAGCATCATTCCACCAAGTTGCAGCGCCCTTGCGACGGACATGAGGATAGGTAGAGGCCAGATGACCCACCAAAAAATATCTCCGACACCGAAAGGGGAGACCCTCATAGTCAATAAGCTGCTTCCAAGGTCTGTCCTCCACCAACAAAACAACATCCTCATGGAGAGGTTTGGAGATGTCCAAATCGACTAACATCCGAGCGACCATGGTATGCCCAAACTCCCGAGTTGTAGAATCGACCAATGGTATTGCCAATGGCTTCGAAACATATGTTAATCTAACTCAACTTAATAAAATTATTAAGTGCAATAGAATATTGTACTAACACCCCTTAAGTGTAACTTAGGGAGAAAAAGTAATGAGTCTCAACAAGAAGTGTCATGATAGGTACCCATGTACAAAGAAATCTCATGAAGGAATAGAAAGATGATTCCCACAAGACGAGGGAAGATGAACACACACACACATAGAGAGGTGGTGCAAGGACTTAGTTTCCTACAACCTCCTCCCTCACCAATAAGTAGTCGCTTGCATGAGAAATGTACGAGGGTGGATTTCTATTAGGTTTTGGAAAACTTCCACTTGAATCAAACAATATTTTTCCCTTAAGAAGAAATGTAACTATAGGTGCATTTTAAATGTTTTCAATTCACAAGAGATATAAGGAAATAGATAGAATAAAAATATCTAGCAAATGCTCCAAATTGTTCATGCATGTGCTAACATGTGTTAAGGTATCATTAGTAGTGTGAGGTACAACCATAGGATTAAACGTCTTGAAAGCATGTAGATAAGGAGAGATCATAAGAGAGTTTGTATAAACCCTTGTTACATTCAAGGAGGTGATACAACTACATGAGAGTTGTCATCAAAGATGAAAACTTCGTCATAATTTTTTTATCCAAATCCTAGAGGTGAGATTTAACAAAGAAACTTGTGGTGTATAATAGGCAAGCATCCTGGGAAGGTGTATTTGGTAGACATGAATGACTCTACAAAAGGGAGTCATTGGAAGCCTTTAGAGAAGCAACATTGATCTTTATCAAAGATGTTTTTAGTAGCTATGTGTTGTGATTTAACTATTTTTGACAATTATAGCCCCTAGATTTGGCTATTTTAGGTTCTTCAAAAGTGTCCAATCTACTTACATTAGAGAGATTTTTTTAAACCCTAAAACAAACTTGCCTAAGAAAAATTCATTCTTTTAAGTTAGATGCATATTACTCTTATCACATACAAAAATTTGGGCCTAACCTCCCTAATTTAACAACCATTTCAATATATTTGTTTAAAATTATATACTAATAAAATTAGACATTAAATCACCATGAAAATTAGATATTAATAAAAAAAAGTTAGTACCTAAATTTAAAATATATATAGTCATCGACTCTAAATTTTGATTTTGATATGGGAAAACCACCTAAGATATTACACTTCTTTCTTGTCGATTCATTAGGGCTTCTATAGAATTTTCAAGATGTCATTTCTCAAAAGTATATTCTATCTCTATAGAAACAATAGGAGGAGTATTAGTAGTAGTGTTTATAACTTTTGTTGAAAATTTGTCAATTGAGTCGTCGTCACAAGTGAGTGGAGGTACTAATAAATCTCCACTCACGTTAATTAAGGAGTCATTGCAAGTTGATGGAGGTTCTAATGGATCTCCGCACAAATATAAAATGGTAGACCAAGGAATAATAGGGAACTCTTACATAAAAATCCACAGCCTTCGTCATTGTTACTAAACCGTTGATCCCTCTCCCAAATATTACTTGGCTCCTTATTATATGTAAGCCATCTCCCCATGTTCTTTTAGAAAGATATTAAGATACACAACATTCCATTTTATTGCAGTTAACATTCAATTATACAAGGACAATAGAGACTCAAAGAATCAATTAAAACAATAGACACCAAATTGTGTGAGAATGGATTACACAAAAACACTACAAAATCAATATGAGATGGCCTTTTTTCTTTTTTAAGCCAAACAAGCCACATCGTGTAACATGACTTTTAACACATTACAAAGCACCTGATGGCCGTGATAAGGTGATTCCATGCTTCCCCTCCATAGGGAAATAGTTGATGACAAAATACTCACATTTGTTACAAGGATGTGGCTTCATCCTGACGCCTTTTCTCAAAAATCAATGCTTAATTAAAACTTCAACTGTACAACTGAATGGAAGTACAAAGTTGATTCAGAATCATGCATCCTGACCATGGGAATTTGGACTCACTGAATCTTCTTCTATGATGTATTCCCGAGAATTCCTTGAAGCAGGTAGTCTGACAAGAGCAGGCTGCGGTGTTGGACCTGTGAGTGCATATGTGAATCTTCCTGAAGAGCTTTCAATAAGGCCTGCTATACCAGCTGCAGCCGACTGAGCATTTGAGGGCAGGAAGAGATCGTGCTTTTGATCTTTGTAAGCACTCCATACCTGTAACCATATTTATAGAATATTATTTAAAGAAAGCTCACCAGAGGCTGCTTCAAACAAATATCTGAATCATCAACAATCACCCACACATTGTAATGCATCATAAATTCAACAAAATATAAAAGAAATACAGCTGTATCCTATTTTCTACAAATTTCCAGGCATGCAAACAGGAATTAAACAACTTATAAAGTACAGCAGCATTTCCTCTATCTGAGACATATTCAGACACCTAGACTTCAGAATTTGCATGAGATCAAAGCCCCTATTAAGTATGTGGACCATCTTGTTTATCTGTCCTATCCATAGCTACTTGTTTTTCTGCAAGCCCATATTAATTGATGTTATACTTCAATTACTTTCAGGAAAAACCTAGTCTGTTTCATAAGGATGCATGGATTTACGCTGTCGGAAAACTAATGGTTGTTTCTTTCTGTTCCTGTTTGGCAAGATATTATACACCTAATCCCATTCCAACCTCAATCTGTGAAGCCTACTATCATGGAGTAGTAGCTACTAGCACCCCTTTTTAGCATTTCAATCAATTGATAAATCTTCAGTATACATAGAAATCTGAAGACTATATACTGTTTCTCTTCTTACTAAAGAACCTCTTTGGGCCTTCATAAGAAAAAATTCTGCTTTGAAAAGAACTCAAATGTACACGCAAAACCAGAAAATTGCAAGTCTCTTGTGTATTTCTTTAGTTTTGTTAGCTCTTATCAACCAACTATACACTTACGGAAAAAACTAACATAATGTATATATGATGTTTCGGTTTCCATCCAGCTTAGCAACGATGATCAATGAGAAGGCAATTCTATTTTGGAAGTAGGTGCACGGGAAAGCTATGTACCTGAATGTCACTAGACAGTTGGGTTTTGAAAATGTAGACCCCATTGTATTATGCTACTAGCCACTTGGCTGAAAACCAGCCAAAATGTTCTCATTTGGCTCATAGTCTTGCCTCCTTGAGATAGGTCACTTCGTGCAAAGGAGATAAGCCATGGCACATGGTGATTGATTCCAACTGTAGGGGAGACAGTTTCTTGGAGGCCTCTTCAGAGAATGCATCTTCTACTACTAATTTTCTGTCGGCTTCATCTATCAAGGTTGCTGAGTCCCCTCCTACCATATGTGTTAGTGGTCCACAACTATACTCTTTTTTTTTCTTTCCCCGTTTTGGGCCTCTCTAGGATTTTCTCTTCCTAGAACTTTCTATTGTATACTGATGTATTTTCTGAGTCCATTGACCTACTTTTGGTCACCCATGGACATTACCCCTTCTGGAGCTCTAGGGCTGGAGATTCTTCATAATGATTAACTCTTCAGAAACTTCTGATGCTTGGACCATGCTAGAAAGAAAAAAGAAGACACCCTCAATTTAAGGTATCAAGTCAATAGCAAGATGACTCTCCATTCTCATGTTAAAAAGGGGTAGCTTAATATAATGTGTGTTTTCCCTCCGAAGTTCTTTATCTGGGATTCTTTGTTCAGCTTCATCTGGGATTATAGATATGATTCCTATATCTCAATTAATACTTAGATTTGATGCCTGCTCGCTGCTGTAACATAATAAAATTTATCTTGCTTTCTGCAGTTAATCTATAAATAACAGCATGTCAGTAATTCTAAACATCACATACTAAAGAGACTTCATTCCTGGATTTGATTGACACAATTGAAGCTTGTTTATGAAAGGCTTTCCTTCTAAGAAGTGTTTGATTCCCATTTTCTAACAGGTCCCATTTGGGGAGCTAAAAAATTCTAAAAGAATCCCAAAAAAGTACTTTTCGAAACTTAATTTTTTTTGGAAAATCGCACATTCTTCATTTGTAAATAGTGAAGCTAAAATGTGTAATTGGACAGCTAGACACAAATTTTATCATTTGGAACACTTTACCATCCATGTCCCCCTTTTTTTTAAAAGTGGGACACAATATGCTTTCACCCTAATATGGAATTCCTTTTTTAAAGCTTTCAACCATGGCATTTCCTCTGAAATTAGTTTGATGCGAAAATCAGTGGAAACTTAACATTAAATAGTAGTTCAGCAAAATACACTGCAAAACTTCTTATAACAAACAAATACGTTTTTCAGTCTGAATATTTCAATACAGTAACAATTATAACAAGTAACAATAATGAATTTCAGATTACTTGACAGATTTATTTGTATTGTAAGTAATAACTGTAATACAAACTGCATGAAAATTTTGAGAAAGAAATAAAACATATCATTTCCCTGAAAACACAATAACTAGTTAAAGTTCCTCCATTCAATAATATGTTTTACTTACATCTGACGCACTAAGTATATTGCGTACTTTTGCAGAATGAGCTCCCTCAGTTGCAAATGCGTGTAATACCTACAACATAGTTGACAAAAAGAGAATATCATTGTTAACTCATTCTGTTTTCTTAGACAAGGAAAAAAGAAGTAAAACCCTTTTCATTGGCCTTAGAAGATGCAAATGTAAACAGGAAGGATAATTTTCAAAGCAGACAGCTTGTAAACAAGGGTATATACTTTATCATTACACAAATATTTATAAGCAGTCCATTCATGTATCGTTTAAATAGAAAATATGATCATAATCTCACCAACTTCTTTCCAGTTTATAAATGCCTAAAAACATTTGAACACAAACTTCAAGCAATGACAAACTAACCTCAACTGCCAACACCCTCCCCACAGAAGCTTCAGATTCGTTCCATTTCATCTGGGCACAAAGTCCATTAGTGCCTCCAGCTCGCCAGTCAAGCAAACCCAATAGAACATCAACCAAGCCGACCCTACAGAAATTTGGAAACAGAAGTATATGGAATGTTCATTTGCAACATCTTGCAGATTCAATGGGCTTAAATTTACATAGGAAATGCAAAATAAAAGAATTTCCAGTGAGAAATTAGTTTAAAAACAGAATTTACGGTGCTAAAAAAACTTATTGGGGCACAAATACTCAAAACCATAGTTAAAAACCAGAAAACAATTCTACAGTGCTAAAAAACATTATTGGGGCACAAAAACTTATTGCAGGTAGATCAATGATATTCAATATAAAGAAAACCCAACTTTACTGAAAATCATAAATTAATTTCTTAAAAACTTCCCATACCCTTCCTGTTTAGAAATAACAATTTCTGCAACATTCTTTTTTTGGCTTTCCCCAAATCAAAAGGAGTGCTAATTCTAAAGTGGATATAATTTCTCACATTCTTTAGCATGTCTAGATGTCTGTCTGTCACTTTCTCAAGCATTTTTTGTCATTTTTAGATGTTCAATATTCATGCAAGTACAACATTATACTGGCGGCTCCACAATTTAAGCTAATTCAATAGAAATGAGTTAACAGACTTCCCAGCAACATCACAAATTAACTTTGTCAAAAAACGTTTCTCAGATCAGTGCCGACATTATTGGTGTCTTTCACCTCTTCCATAACATTCACAGTGAAGGCTATTTTCCCCAAATTAGTTTGATAAGCAGGACCTTGAGAGTTAATAGTGCATGGAGAAAATCTATTTTTCACTTTGCTTTGGTCTTTCATCCACCATAATCATGATACAGTTCTTTTCCCAATCCATATGGAGATTAGGAAAGAAAAAAAGTATAGGGTTTGAGTTTTACTGACATGCAAAAGGAAGAATAGATATATACAAGAGTTTGGCTTCTCCTCAATGACCAAACCCACAATTTTTGTCAATATAATCACAATAAAATATTAGGATCTCGAGAAAACTGTTAAGGCAGAATCAAGCTTTTGGGTATAATATGTTATTACAACCATGCTATATGTTAATAACGTAGTCTCCCAAAACCCAGTGCTCAAACTTGAGTAAGTAACGCAATAGACACATTATTAAGAGTCAAACATCTCTAGCTCAAACAGGTTCTTAACTCAGACCACAAATGCAGGACTTCATACACACCATACTACAAGAAGGTTGAAGGTGATGCACAGTATTAGTTTTCAAAACCACATTTTTAGCATGTTGCAGCATGCCAAATCAGAATCCAAGTAGCAAGTACCGGGTATATTAATCTAGGGAAAAATTTGTCAGTTGTTTAGAATTGATTGTATGGCAACAGACCACAATAATGCAGGGAAACTGAGTATGATAGGGACTGAATACATATAAAAAGTGATTTCAAAAGAATAATTCTAAAGATCCATTAAAACCTGCCAAGATCTAGAATCATTATTCAGACAAGATTTACAAGAACTATTATAGAAATAAAATAAAAAAACAAGAATCAAGGAAAATCCTGGACAGCTGACATGGAAGATGGGCTTCTACAGGCAATTGAATGAGCTAAATTAAGAATAGCGGATGCAGTACCAAGGTCAAAGAACCCAACTAAGGGCTGTCTGACCAAGAAGCTCAAACAAACACATAGATATATATGGAAGACAACATATATGGGATGTAGAAGATTTCTATTCAATTTCAGAGAACATGAATTTTACAGATTTATAGAACTTAAAAATGGCATAAGTTCAAACTTACTGTCTCAGAAGCACACTAATTTATCCCTTCTATCTCCTATGTTTCTAACCTCTGACAAGCTCTTCTTATTCCCTACTCTACTATGTTACCAACTAGATATACAAAGCGGTTCATGGAAACCCATTGCTACAATTCTAAAAATTGAGGTGACAAAACGTTTTACATTGCATTTGGATCAACAATGTGATCTAATCCTGGGCATGCCTCGTTTGTCAAGTAATCAATGGAAAACCAAGTGAATATTGGTTTTCAAATTTCCAAGGCATGGTTGATCTTTCCCATATGTGATCTCTAGTTTTATGTTCACAAGCATTCGACGGTGGTTGTCATACTATATTCTAGAATATATGCGTGTTCACTAGATCTAATGATTTGATTGGCCTACGAATGCTTGCATGGAACTAAAATCCACCAACCTAATGATGGTGTGTGTTGCTGACTAAAGATCTTGTGATTCACACTAACCCTTGATTCTTGGACACATGGCATCATCACATTATTTTGGAGATCTTTGATATATTGGCAAGCATCCAAGGGTGAAATTGCATTGATCATTGATTTGAATGTGGCTGCATCTCGTGTATTGAGGGATCCTTGGGTGGTCAGCAAGAGCAAATGTCCAATCAAAGAAGTCATTAACTGCCTCAAATGTTCTTTCATGCTTTTGAAGTGACCAGCTAATGGCTAGGGTAAACATCCAAACAAACCCAAAACTTTGTGCCAAACCAAAGCCTAAAAATTTGAGCTGTGTATTAATGCACAAACCTAGAGCCACCCTTCACTCTGAACAGTACCATGACAATTCAGTATATCTTACAAAGGCAAAGGTTTGCTTCTGTCCATGCGGCACCAGTGCCACAACCAATAACAATGGGGATTATTCAAACTTCCAAATATAAACAAGCAAAACTGCACATAAAAACTCATAACACAACTAAATCAAAACTAAACAAAAAAAGTAAAGTTAACGCTTTCTGGTTGATGCAAGATGGCTCACTCCCTTGGGATGCTCCCACATCAGATACCCTGGGTAGGAATTAAAATGTCAGCCCCTATTCATGCACCTTCTTGAAGACCTTCAATTGGATAGCCATAACTTTTGCTGATGTTAACCATTTTTTTGCTTCTTTGGCTCTATTTTTCTATTTGGCTAAGTACTCAATTTACTCCTTTTGGTCATTTTGGTGACTCTTTATCTCAGAATGCATTTTATCTCCTCCTACTTCCCTGGCATTCGTGTCTTCCAATCTAGAACTTCTAATCTTCGATTCTCTTCTTCCTTAGCTTCTACTTCTTTGTGGTAACTCTACAAGTCAGCCACATTGAAAATGGGTGAATGTCTGTCAACATGATCTCATCAGCCAGTGATCTTAAGTAACTTGCAGCATCTGATCTTCTTCCAACATAATTTGTTGTATGTTCCCCTTAGAAATCTTTCCTTCCTCAAATGAGCTAAAAAAAAATCACCTTCTTGAAATTCCTTCTTTCTTCTTCTCTAATGTGCATGCTCCTTGTATATTTGGCAGATCTTCCTTGGATACTCTTTGACTTGTTTATGCACATTATGCATGTATTCAACAAACTCTTTGTCTTCAGCACTTCTAGCACTTGTTCCAACTATGCTTTATAATTCTACAACACCTCTTCAGCTGCAACTATATACTACCTAAAATGGTCTGCTTCCAATCCTTCTATTCATTAAATCATTGTTAGCGAGCTTTGCCTATGCCAACATTAGATCACAAATCCCCTTCTTGAAATTCCTTCTTTCTTCTTCTCTAATGTGCATGCTCCTTGTATTTTTGGCAGATCTTCCTTAGATACTCTGTGACTTGTTTATACACATTATGCATGTATTCAACAAACTCTTTCACTTCAGCAGTTCTAGCACTTGTTCCAACTATGCTTTATAAGTCTACAACACCTCTTGGGCCGCAACCATATACTACCTAAAATAGTGTGGTTCCAATGCTTTTATTCCTTAAATCATTGTGGGAGAGCTTTGCCTGTGCCAATACTAGATCCCACTACTTGGCCTTATCACCTACGAAGGATCTCAGTAAATTTCCAAGAGGTTAGTTTTTACTCACGGAATGAATTCCAACGTACATAGAGAGTAAACGAGAATAACTTACAGAACATAACGTACTAAAAGATAATGCATGGAATCATCACACTTGTCTTTATTGAGAGAATGTAAGCCAATACAATCATAACATGAATAATCTTCACAATAGTACCAATTGACTACATGAATCTGAATACATATATAGTGTGCTGACGATGGTTGAAGGACCAACCATCGCGTCCCTTCATTACAGTAATTATTCCATCAGGAACTAATTCCGAAACCCACTAACTAACATGACAAGTACGTACACAACAATTACATGAAATATTAAACTAACTGAAGTCTTATTTATTACCCAAGGCCGACTAAGTACACTTTTGGCCAGCTACATCACACCCCACCCCCCCCACAAAGTAGTCGTCTTCCAGACGACTGAAAATCAAAAACTAGGGTACAAAAAGGGACTTAAGAGGAGGGAGGGTGAGAGTGTGCCTTGGATGTATGGACGAGGATGGAGTCGTAGTCGACTGCTGCTACTGGAGGCGCTGGAGCTTCTAGGTGGTTGCCTTTTGTCGCTCTCGTGCTAACTTCACCATATTCACTGCCTTGGCGAGTTTGGCTTGTGTTGCTACCAATTCGTCCCTCGTGCTCGCCAAGTCTTTGTCTTGTCCAGTCAACCGACTCTCCCTCTCCCTTGCCAGACGTCGTGCCTCCTCTAGGTACGTGTCTCTTTCAACTAACTATCTATCCTTCTCACTCAACACCTCATCCTTCGCTGCCAACATTCATGCATGCTCTGCCGTCACCTAAGCCAGCTGCTCCTATGACTTGCGGAACTACTTCGTGCAACTCTGGGTTTGCCTATGCTAGAGCCTTGTCTTGTGTATTTGTGGCCTCGTCCATGAGGAGTGCTAGTTGGAACCACCGTAAGATGTCTCGGTAGCACTGCTCCATACCATGGAGCGCTGTTAGGATCCCGTCCCAACCCTAGGGGTGCCAGTTGGCTAAGAAGTACCCCCGTTTTCCTTTTCCATCGTCTAGAAGACGACTACTTTTGTGGGGGGGATGATGTAGTCGGCCATAGTCGATCATCAGTCGTAGTCGGTCATAGTCAGTCATAGTTAATTATATTTAAATAAGACTATAGTTAGTTTATAATATTTCATATACTTTTGTACATGTTTCGGGAAGACTAATTCCCTGACTATTGATTAGTTGTTGTCATGAAGCGTCATGACGGTTGGTTCCTCAACCACCGCCAGTAGCTATATGTACTTGAGTCAGTATACTCGAGAGACATTATGTTGGTACTTATGATATTAAGTTACATGTTACATTTTGATGTTACTTCATGCCATTGTTCTTGTCCCAACCCCATGAGTTGTTCGCATGTTGGGTACTTGACTTTATCAGACCATTGAAAGTAAGTCAATTGCATCGGTGCTAATACATAGTGGTTGCCACAGAGTACCTGACGAAGTGGCCAGAGGCTCAACCATTGCCTGACAACATAGCATAGAGTACGACGAGATTCATCTACGAACAGATATTAACACGGTATGGAATTCCAATTCAGATTACCAGTGACTGTGGAGGAGACTTTGTCAACCACGTCATTCGGTTGATGACGACGGAATTTTGAATCTTCCATAACTTGTCGAGCCTGTACTACCCACGAGCCAACGGCCAAGCGGAGTCCACAAACAAAGTGTTGGTGTCAATCATTCAGAAGTCGTGTGGCGTGGAAGAACCTAACTGGGAAGAGAGGTTACCTGCCATACTATGGGCATACCGTACAACGTACAAGGTGACAACCAAGCACACGCCATTTCAGTTAATGTACAGACAAGAAGCGATGGTGCCAATGGAGTACATTTTGTCGAGCCTAAGGATAGCTTTTGAGAACCGACTAGGCGACACAGAGAGTCTCAAGGAATGATTGTACCAACTCAATAAACTTGATGAGTGAAGAGTAATGGCACAATGGGCGATGGAAACCATGCAGAGGAGAAGGAAATTCTAGCATGACAAACATCTCCAGCGGATGAATTTTCGAACAGGACAATTAGTTCTAAAGTATAACGGTAGTAACAAAATCAAACCAAGGAAGTTCAAGGTTCGGTGGCTTGAGCCATTTAAAATCCGAGAGGTTTGCGATAATGGGTCCATAAGGTTGGAAAATTTGGACAGGTCATTACTGCTAGAAGCCATTAACGGGTTGAAGTTGAAATTGTACTAGGAGAGGAAGGAGAAGAGAGATACAGTTGCCATCAACATGCTTGAATATGCCACCAAGGAAGACTAGCCTATGCAGAAGGAGGAAGCCACCAGAGAACAAGACTGGGGTTTAGGCAGTAGTGGGTATGTTGCAGAAGAGGACTAGGCTGCATCAAGCAAGGACAAGATCATTGAAGAAAGGCTAGCAAATAAGAAACTCAAAGGTATTGCAGTACCCTGGGTGCACAAGCATCTAATGAATGCGGTGTTCGGAACACCTGCCTTGTGGTGACGTATAAGGGGACATTGGAATTACCAAGCCACATATGAAGGCATAAGGATGGGGTACCTCGCCAAGGAACTGGAGAGGAAGCACAAAGAGAGAAGGAAGAGAAGGCTGTGAAAGAATGGAGGGAGCACCAACCAAGTGACAGTGACAAAGACGAAGAATGGTAGGATGACAAGCAATGGAGCATATGCAGAGAAGATCGAACTGTGTCTGAAGACAATTATAATGACCCAGGATACTTTTGTGACACATGTTGATGGATTTACGGAAGATGTACTTAAGTATATGTGCACAAATAGGCGAGAGACACCAAGGGTAGTGAAGGTGGTGACGAAGGACAGGCTATGGAGAGTCATACCAAATCTAGTCGGGCCACTGATAGTGGACGGAGAGGACGTGACATGGTACCAATAGTACAGCAGGTGATACGTCGATGGCAGTTTTAAAGGCATAGGTCCCACCCCACTGGTAGACAAGTGGTTCAATGTAAAATTCATGGGTGCGTGTTTCGAGGAAGAGTGTTATAAAAGTCCTTCGTACACCTATAAATGGCACTGCGCCTCGAAGTTGGAAGTTTGGAAAGGCGAGGAAAGTAGAGGTGAAAATAAAAAATGATAGAGAAAGATAATAGAAAAAAGCAGAAATTTGAGAGAGAAAAAGGAGACAAGGAGAAAAAAGAAAGAGACGAGGAAAGAGAAAAAAGAGACGAGAGAGAAAAAAGAGACGAGGAGAGAAAAAAGACGAGAGAGAAAAAAGAGACAAGGAGAGAGAAAAAGAGACATTGGCCAAGAGGGAGTGAGTATTGGCTGAGAGGTACCCCCGTTTTTGTTTTTTGTCGTCTAGAAGATGACTACTTTTGTGGGGGGGACGATGTAGTCGATCATAGTCGGTCATCGGTCGTAGTTGGTCATAGTTGGCCGCAATTAATTATATTTAAATAAGACTATAGTTAGTTTATAATATTTCATATACTTTTGTACATGTTTCGGGAAGACTAATTCCCCGACAACTAATTAGTTGTTGTCATGAAGCATCATGACGGTTGGTTCCTCAACCACCGCCAACGGCTATTTGTACTTGATTCAGTCATAGTAATGAAACTTGGACTCGGATAGGGTGACTCGACTCGAGACTCTGCACCCGGACTCGACAAAATGAAAAACCCTAGAAATTTAGAGATTTTTAAGCATTTAAAACTTGTTTCAAGCACCCTTTTATTGAATAAACTTTAAAGACACAATAACATCATTAAATAGAAGCAAATTTGATCACATACACAAGTATACATCAATCACATAAGTATAAAGTACACAAATTGTAGCTAAGTTGCTGAAAGAAATAGCACACTTAGATATATAAATATAGTCAAATGCATAGTTTACATACTCAGAATCGGAGAGTACTTGGCAAGCCCAAAAATTTTGATTCGGGAAAAAATCGGAAAATACTCGAGAAATTCTCGGCAAATACTCAGCAAATGTGTGTGGATATTTATGTATGTGTATACTTAGGACTGCACTGTGCACACATACATATCTATAAACATACACAAGATGCCAAGTTTGCATGCATATACACACACAGACATATTTATACACACAAACATGCCAAGTTTGTGGGTTTTTTGTGAGCTACTAGCGATTACTTGATAATTTGACGAGAGAAAATCCATCTACATACTACCCAAGAGTAAAAGCAAAAATTACTCAGCATGCAATTTTTTTGGAGATTACTCGGCTACTCGGAGAGTAATCGGAGAGTATGTAATCTATGGTCAAATGTATACAAAACTCATGGAATATGAAATCCATGACATCAAATGTTCCAAACAAATATGAAATATCAAAACAATAACTACAAGTCTATGGCTCAAAGGAGTCTACATCCTTCCTACGAAGGCATCTAAGGTGGGTCCTAGATGATGTAGCAACTGCAGCCATAGTCTCTACTTGTGACTCCATGCCACCCTCACCAACATTAGTTGTGGATGTGTTTGCTCATGCTTTAGCCTCCTCCTCTGCCATGGCTATAGCCTCAGCCTCTCTATCTACCTAGTCAACCCAATCAAGGTCCTCGTCACTAACACAAGTATACATCGATCATATAAGTATAAACACAAATTGTAGTTGAGCTGCTCAAGGAAATAGCACACTTAGATATATAGTCAAAGACTCGAATGTATACAAAACTCATCGAATATGAAATCCATGACATCAAATGTTCCAAACAAATATGAAATATCAAAAGATCCAAAACAATAACTAGAAGTCTATTGCTCAAAGGAGCCTGAATCCTCAGACACGAATGTGTCTAAGATAGGTCCTGGATGATGCAGTAACCATAATCTCAAGTATCAGAGCGATTTCCCTAATGGGGTTGAGGGGCAATGCCCTTTGTGGGGGTCTAGGCGCAATGCCTCTAGTGGGGTCAAGGGGCAGCACCCCTTGCGGGGGTATAGGGGCAGCACCCCTCGCGGGGGTTTCGAGGCAGTGCCCCCAGTGGGGTCAAGGGGCAACGCCCCCCTTGTGGGGGTCTGGGGAAACGCCCCCAGCGGGGTCAAGGGGCAGCGCCCCTTGCGGGGGTTTGGGGGAACGCCCCCAATGGGGTTGAGGGGCAGTGCCCCTTGTGGGCATCTAGGGGCAGCACCCCCAGTGGGGTCAAGGGGCAACGCCCCTTGTGGGGATTTGGGGGCAACGCCCCCAACAGAGTTGAGGGGCAACGCCCCTCGCAAGGTCCCGAGGCAACACCCAAATTAAGAACTCCAAAACCATACAAACCTTCATGGCGTACATCATTTTGCATTCGCAATAAGTAAAAAAAAAACAAGTTTTAACTTTAAATTTCATGTAATTTTTTGCACTTTTCAAACCCTGCCTGTCAAGTCCTACTGACGAGACTCGCCTGGACTCAACGAGTCTAGCCAAGACTCGGCCGAGTCTGGTGGATTCGCCCCCAAGACTCGGCCAGGGTGACTTGACTCGCGAGTTGCCGAGTCCTAGCGAGTACTAGCAAGTCTCATTTCAAACTCAATTAGTATAGTCAGGAGACATTATGTTGGTACTTATGATATTATGTTACATGTTGTTACATTCTGATGTTACATTCTAGTACGGCTAATTGTACTTGGTTACCGTGAATAATAAATGAAGTACTATTTTGCTGTGCAATATGCATTCATGATTGTTCATACTTGTCTATGTTTTGTTGATTCATGTTTACTCTTGTAGTACATTGTGAGTACTCCAGTGAGTAAACAGTTAGTTGACTACCTTAGTAAATCCATTAGCCGGTGGTTGGTAACTCGAACTAAATTTCAACTTAGAGCCCAATTTCTTCCACAATATTCTCCAAAAATGACCAACAAATTTGGAATCTTTTTTTCGAAACTATGCCTTTAAGGCTTTAAGCAATCTATGCAACCTCACTATTTCCTTGAAAAATAGAATTGCAATACTAGAATCATCACTAGTTTTTTGGCAAGTAATGAAATGTGTAATTTTGGAAATCCTATGAACAACAAAGATTGAATTATTGCCCCCTAGGTTCTTGGCAATCCCAATACAAAACCCATGCCGATATTCTCCCAATGTCTCTATAGTATAGGCAATGGTGGATATAGTCCAATATTCTTGCAATTTGGTATGCATAGCATATCTGCACAAACTTCTATATATCAGCTCCCATTTTCCACCATAATAGCCTTCTCTCAACAATGCCAAAGTTCTTTCAACTCTAAAATGTAAAGCTAACCCTCTATTCTTTTCTTTAATCAAGACCTCTCATTTCACTTTGAAGTATACATAATAGTTTCTTTCTAAATAGTAGTCCATCTTGGACAAATTAGTGCAACCACAATGATTTACCTTTGCCACAGTGTTGAGATTCAGATTTTGAGAATACTCGACAAGATGTTTTGTGACTTTGACGCAAACTCAATGTAAAAACTCAACCAAAAACCAATAATTAAATTAAAAATATATGAAAGAATATTTTAATGGTTTATATTTTTAGTTTCAAGTTGATTTTCTTTCACAAACTCAATTACCTACGACAATTGAGACTTGCAAGTCTTGGTCGTAGACTCATCAAGCTTGACCCAAACTAGGATCCACAAGTCCTCATTGAGACTCAACACTACGGTCCTTATTGACTAGATTCTGGTATGTACTCCAAGCATCCTTGAAATTCATGTCTTCGAGACAACTCTTTCATTCAATCATTGTGAACAATAGAATTTTTTTGCTCAAGGAAGCAACTACTCTATTGGACTTCCCACTTTTGTGCTTCCAGAGAAATGGATAACTATAAAGAAACGCTTCCCACATCAAACATCCCTAATTCAACTTGCCTTGACCATTCATGAATCGTAATGCTTTGTGGCTTGTAAACTCCTTTGGCAACAAGTAATGCCTCCACTTCTTCAATTCTTGTACAATGGCATATAAATCTTGTGCATAGACCAAGTACTTTCGCTAACATCATTTAGCTTCTCACTAAAGTATGATATTGGTCTTCCTTTTTGGCTCAATATTGTGTAAATTGTTTTACCACTAGCATCACAATTGACTTGAAAGACTTTATCAAAATCTGGTTGCACTAACACTAGGTTCTTCATGGCCTTCTACTTCAACAACCCAAAACTCTTCTCAATAGCAACTGTCCACTTGACCTCCTTGTGATAACCCCTCATGGTCTTAGTAATGGGTGTGCATATACCACTAATGTTATGAATGAACTTCAAGTAAAATCAAGCTAAGCCATGAAAGATTATGTGCTCAACCATACTTATGCTTGTGAACCACTCAAGAATTGTCTTCACCTTCTCTTGATCCATCCCTAATCCATATTGAAAATCACAAAGCTTAGATATGTTGATCAATATCCAACCGCACAAGTTTTAGGAAACCTATGCACACCTTCGCAACACTGTGTGTCAACACACACAACTTAATAGAAATTTGCACTAGAACACAATCTTTGATAGCATCACATGCACCCTACATGCATGTCACTAAAACATCACACACCATTGTGGATGACTCAACACATTTTTTGTGTCACCTATAAGATCTTGCACAATCAACATTTGTTTATACATGGCATCAACATAAGGTTTTTCCTTCAACCATGAGATTGAAAGGCCAAATGTCAAGGAACTCAACCACCAAGCGATTGGAAGGTCAAGCAATTCAGGACATGAATCATTTTATCTTCCCAACATGTGTTGTAAGAATACTCTATATATAAGCATTTCATCCTCCATGAGAAAAATCAGATAACAAAATAGTTTAGGCAAGCCAATTTGATGTGTTCACCCCTTTCTAGTGGCCAAAATTCTCATTACTTGCCTTGCTATCTATAATTTCAGCTTTTGCCCTACTCAATTTTGTTTGGATAGGATTAGCACATATTTGCTAAAAGCCTAAAAGTCTTTTGCTCTCTTTGATTGCGTGTTGGGTTACTTGTGTTTTTGGTTGCTCTATGCATAATTTATATACTTGTCTTTCACTAAGATTGCTTTGTCCCCCAAACCACCTAAGATCCAAATCATTGGTATTAGAGAAATGTTTCGCAAATACCCATACAAACACATGCATAACAAGATAAGGTTGCCTACTCAAATCAACTTTTGAGCATCTAGACAAACATCACAACAACAATAAAATGTTTGAAAGCAAAGAAGTGAACATCAAAGTTGTCCCTTAATGTTTGAAAGATGATCAACAATGCCCACAAGACACAATGCCAAGAGTTCTTTAGACAATTCCATGAACTTGTGCCAACTTTGATCAATGTTGCATTGTTCAAAAAATATGCATGTTCCCATGCAACATCAAAGCCCTTTCAAAGAGCAAGTCAGCTTGGACATCCCAACATTCAAAGGTAAAATTGATGTCACAACATTGAATAACTAGGTGTGCCAATTGGAAGCATATTTTTCCATTAACAATTTTATTGACACTACAAAGATTTCTTTTGTGGTGCTGAAGATGACCATTTCAATCTCCTAGGTTGCAAACACTTATGATCTAGATCCCAAGTGGTTGTGAGTATAAACCAATGTTGGGGAAAGATAGGATTATAGATTATGCACAAGACAACTAGAAACAAAATTAATCCAACACACAATTGAAGAAAGTGGAAGACTTTTAGCAAATATGTGAAATTTTTAATTCAAACAAAAAGGAATACAGACAATTGGAACTTATAAATAGCAAGTCAAGGAATGAGAATTCTTCCTTGGTACAATAAGGAGGTAGTGTCCTTGGTTGCCAATTTCCTTTGTAGTGGGGTTGGTTATGCACTCTTGAAGACATATTCTTTGAATAGATCATTTCTTTTGTAGTTGCAGTTTCTAACCTCGAGGCTTTTTGGATTGCATCTTGAAGAGATGTGGGGTCAAGGGCGCTCAACAAACCATGGATTGATTATGATAGCCCTTCGATAAATAGGTATGTTAGCCTTCTCTCGGTAATCCTAGGTACCATGACTAAGATCTTTTGAAATTCGGCCATATAATCTTCTACGAATCTTTGTTGTTTCAATTAGGTTAGTACTTTGAAGTGCCTTTCAAGGTGCTTTTGATCAAATCGATTTATGAGCTTTTGTGTAAATTTATCGTAGGATGTCATATTTTGGTGCCCTTGGGTAATAATGCAATGATGCCACCAATCGTGTGCAACCCCTCCTAAATGTAAAATGGAAAATTTGATAGCATCTTCTTCAATCATGGGACTAAGCGAGAAATAGGTATCCAATTTTTGGACCCATGAATGTGTAGTGACCTTTCCTGATCCATCAAAGTTGGGAAGATTCATTTTACTCACCTTTTGGCGTAAGTCTTTATTTGGTTGTCTTCTTTCCTTTCTACAAGTAGTTCATGATCTTGCATCACAATATGCCTCAAATGGGATATTTCTCCTAATTTCAGGGTCCATCCTTGAGTAGGCCCCACCATATTCGTCAAAGTCATTAATTGGTGGATTGGTTTCTTCTTCTTCTCTTGTTGGCCCTTCCCTAGGTAGGAATGAGGGTCTTGTTAACCTAGGTGTTGACCCTAGTGGTGATCTATTGTTATTTTTTGAATGATTAGAGTTGCCATCCCTCCCATTGGTTTGGTTGGGTCTAAGAGCATTGATTTTGTTATTCATGTTTTGTAGGGTTTGGAGGAGTACTTGAGTTGTCCTCTCATTTTGTTCCATGAAGGCACGGGTTGTCCTCTTGTTCTATTCCATGAAGGCCCTCAATTCATTTCCTAGTTGTTCACCCATTTTGTTGCTTTGAGTTGGGTTGATTCTTGCTGCAAGTTTCCTTCTTTCTCTTTCCAATGCCCTTCGAGTCCTTTGGCTTAATTGCATAAACTATTCTTCTTGATCCTCAGGATGGCAATATCAAAGCTTTGCTACCAATTGTAATATCCCCTTTTGGGATATTCCTAAATTTAGGCCTGCAAATCAATAATAATCACTAAAAATTAATATTAGCAATACAACTTTACAGTTATATTCAGATTAATATATAAAATAGTATAATATTGAGAACAATACACCATAGCTCAAACATCATAATAGTTAGATCCATAGCTCATATCATCATAATAGTATAATATTGTGATGAAGAGGTGGATTCTGCTGAGAGTTGTGTGATCGATCACAACGCTGATCCATCTTCCTTACAGGAGGATTGCAGGGCGTCATCTAGTGGGAAAATTGGTTTTCATGCTGTTATGTTTTCCCCTTCTGAAAGCAAATCAGAAAATTCATTTTATGCAGCGGATCGTGATCAACACTCTAATGAGCCACAAGGATGGAAGGATCAGCTAGAGGTCACTAGAGATAAGGTTCATCAAACCTTATCACACCTTGATTGCATGGTGAGGTGTGCTCACCATTTTTCTTTCAGCCCACTCACATTTGATTGGACTATGATGCAAAAGACACGCAAGTGTGAGATGGATGGTTGGTATGAGGTGTTTCCTTTTGTGGATGAAGGAGACAAAACTTACAAGTGTTTGAAGCTGCTTCGACAAGGTAATTATGCTATTGGAATACAAGTTATAGGGGCAGACTTTGAGCAGTTTGGCATTCCTGGTGTAGTTAGAATGGTGCAGCAGGAACCATCAGGAGTCAAGAAGGACAAATTCTGAATTTGTCAATGGGTTCCAGGTGGAGTACACTCGTGGAGGGGTATGGTACCTAGAGTTTATTATAGTGGGTTGCTTCACCAACTTCAGCTTGGTGAAGAATATATCAAAGTCGTGCAACAGAGATCAGCAAGTGATGTGTATGGTAGACTTCCAATTGTGTTGCAGGCTTTGGGATCTTCTATGCTTGGAAATATACTTCTTCTACTTTTCTCTACTTTTCTCTAGTGGTTTGGGATCCTGGCATTCAAGATGGGCCTAGTTGTTCAAGTGAGGATTGCTTGGGGACAAGCAATCTTGGGGAGGGCGGACTGTAATGTCCCCTTTTTTCCGGGATCTGTATCTTTGCAATGGTTAGCCTACTATCTGGTTACCGTAGGCTAATGAATGTTTAGGGGACCCTTTGAGGGGATTCAGGGTCTTCAACAGGCTTGCGTATTCATTCCTGCATATTCAGCTCAATGATCCAGTTGGTTGGTAGGCCTTCCGAAGGCAATTCAGGACTTACCATTTATACTTGCTATTTATAGCAAATTATACCAGGTTCAATGGTTTCACGCCTACAGAGAGGTTTTGTGTCGGAGGCACTGTCAAGGGATTATTGTCAGTTTTGGTCAAGAATGGGCACTTTAATTAAATTACTAAAGTCGAATTACTTTAATAATGTTATATTATTAAAGTGACTTTGTAATTTAATGTTGTAAAGTAACTTTAATAAAGAACTTTATAATATGGCGTTATAAGGGGATAAGGTGACTTTAATTTTAAAAGATTATATTTTAAGTTACTTTATGATTTCAATTTAAAAGGCACATCTTTCAAGAAAGCAAATATTAAATTTAATGTGCAAAAGGCCAAAAGGGCGTTGGATTTGAGAACGCATTATTTGATATTGCATTTAAAAGTGAAATGCCAAGATTAGGGCATAGGGTTTGGAGAAGGATAAAAAGCAAAGAAGAAGATCATTTTCTTTATCCAAGTTGTCATTTGCAAATTGAAGAAAGTCGAGCACAAGGTTGCAGGTATGAAGTTTCAAGCTATTCAGAGGATGGAAACCCTCAAATAAGACGAGTCTACAAGTGTGAAAGATCACCCAAGGTCTTTTTGTTTGGATGGTTTCACATAGAGATCATCATCTAAGCATTCAAAGATTTAATTTGGTAGATTCAATCAGCAATTTCAGTATTTCATCAGCAAATTAGAAATAAGATAGAGGTCAAATCAGCAGTTGCATATTCAGGGGTTTACAGAGTTTCCAAGGTTCAGTGTGAAGATTGTTGATATGCTGTTGATTCCGAGTATGGATTTTATGTATTTCCTAAAGCATTAATAAAATCTAGTTATTTTGTCTCTTGCATTTGTTTGGAATTATTCTTCTGCAAAATTCTATATTGTTTGTATTGTTGGCAAAATTAAAGTAACCAGGTCAAGGTGGGTTATTACAATCACTAATGACTAGCCCAAGGCATATTCCAATAACCAATCATATTAGGAATTCTCTAAAAATATTTACAAACTGCAATCTCCAAGATGGTTGTCCTTGTATTCTAAGAGCATGGGTGGATCCTTGTCCATCCATTTCGAGGTGGCGTACTTGAGAAGACCCTCAAGCTCAAGAGCACTCATACGCCTCCCAAACCCACGAGCATTGCATCTTGAGAGTGGCGTACTCCAAAAGTCTCTCTCAAGCCCAAAAGCACTCATCCACCTCCTGGCCCACGAGCATGGTAGGATCTCGAGTCCACACCATCCCTCAATCCACCTTGGAGGCACTCCATCCTCCTTGATCAAACCCAGGAGTACTTATTCGCCTCCCAACCCACGAGCGTTGCATCTCAGGGTGGCATGATTGATAAGATGCATGAAGACTGCTTCCCTCAACAAGCCCAAGAGCACTCATACACCTCCCGACCCCACAAGCACTACATCTCAAGAGTGGCATACTTGATGAAGGCAAAGCTGGTACTTCCCATCTCGTGATATGAGCAACTTACAAGGATATGGGAAAAATATGGACAAGAGTCCAAGTGATACTCCATGGAATTTAGTATTTTGAGTGACTGCAGTATTAGGCAAGCAGACCACAAGTTTTTAAGGTGACTAAAAGGATGTTACTATTGGAGTGGCTTCAAAGTCCAATGTGCCCCACCAGTGCTTGAGGCCATTCAATGGTAAACAAGATAGCAGGATTTTGCAAAACAGCTCAGTTGTAAACAGGTGCCTACAATCAGTAAGCTGGAGACAGAGATGGGAGTATACTGGCAACCAAGATGGGTCTCAAGCAAAGTAGCAAGGTTCATGGATTTCTACATAATTAATCAGTAGTAACAGAATAAATCAGTGAGTGACACTTCCACGGGACCTTATCCCTAAAAATCCTGATGAGTTTGATGGTCTGGTGTTTCAGCAATGCTTTAAAGTGCAACCATACAAAACAGCAGCTAGCAGCAATATGTTTATTAAATAATAAATATACATCCATGAAGCACTCACTTTAGTCCTTGGGCAACAAGTGCATCTCGAGCTCGATTTCCAGCTACAACTACACGTTTCAGAGTTTCAAGTGCCAATATGCTCCCTCCTTGCCATCCTATTGCTTTCATTAGAAGTGGAACAACCTGTAAACAGATCAATGTGCAAAGAAACAAAGTAATTATAATGTCATATCTAAATATTCAATATTCTATTAAATTTCATGTCTATTTTGAAAGCAATAATTTATCAAAATGCTCACCATAAAATAATGAAGTAATAGATGGCAAGATCACAAATGCCAAATATTTAAAACCTTAGAATACTTCTATATAAGACAGAGAACTCTCAATGCTGAAAATGCCTTCCAGTAAACTTCATTATCCCAGCAAACCAAAATGGGATTATTTCAAGTGAATCATTAACTATTTCATAGCCACATTCTCACAAAGAAAGCTTTGATCCTAAATAGAAATGGCAAATTATACAAAGAATATGTGAGCAAGAGTGAAGTGGAACAGTACAAATTTATCAGATAGGCACACTTTCATTAATATTCAAAAGAAATAGAACTTGATGGATTAATTTATTTTTGTGAGAACCAACAACCTATCAAAAACAATCACAAGATCCTCTATGCCATTACAGTTAATCTACAGTTGAACTTGAAAAGTTTAAATCTCCTAATCTCCATGTACAAAAAGCCATTAGTGTTGAAATAATCCTCCTTCCAGCTACGTGTATCAAGTGGCATCCATCATACCAGACTGGTAAAAAAAACTAATAGAATCGTAGAGGACTTTCCCAATGGACAGATAACATATACCCTGTTTTGACTCATCAAAAGCTACAAGGAAAAGCGTGCCCCTTAGAGCACCTTATTGCAAATTGAATTCTGTTTCCACTCTTTTCCCTGGGTAGTTTGTTTTTATTTTAACACCAATGTTTGAAGTTTTAGTATTATACCCTAATCAGTTTTCCCCTCAGACTAATATATAAGAAAGCATATACAACAATTGCATTATTTGTTTTCTCTATCATAATTTAATGAATTAAGCAATTCAAGTAAGCAAAAACATAACTTTGTGCAGTTCACATGTGGGAAAAACATGCTTGCTCACGTGACTGTATTGCGTGCAGTAAGTACCAGTGTGGCCAAAATTAGTATTCAAAAGACTTAATAACCATTCCACATCTTACCTGAGGAGTGCCTGTGCTTGTAGTCGCCATTGCTTCAGCACAGGTGGTGCTTGCAGCAAGCTGATGTAGTACTCGTAAGCAACTAAGACGAACTCGTTCTTGCAATGTTTGCACGCTTAAGGTCCTTTTTCCCTCTTCAGGTTCCCAGAACTCACCAGATTGAGATTGATTTACATTTCCCACATCGTCTGATGCCATTGTTTCTCTCCTTCCTTCATATGCCATGGCTGTAACAAGCTTTGGAACATACCCAAGAAATCCAACATGATCTGACAAAGTAGGGTGAACTCTTAACAATGATACAAGAGCTGCAGAGAGCAGCAAAGGAAGCTCTGGATCAGCAGGCTGCATTTCTTTTGCATAATGGGTTGCAGCAACTGCAGAGACGTATTGATCTAATAGCCCTTCCAAGAATCTTTTAGGGTTCCTCAATGGGAACTTTGGATCTTTCAAGAACAGGCGGACATAAACACCACCAACCTGTCAACAACGGTAATAGCACAAGAAAGCTTCATTCAATTACTAATTTCATTAGTGTTTGTCTCCTTCCATAAGATCACAGATTTGAAAGTACAGGCTTTTTTATCCTTTGACATGCTAGTCTAGGTTTATAAGAGAAGAAGATATAACCTGTGGCTCATCTCTCATTTCCTGATGTCCAGATGCATGCTCTGGAAGATCCCAATCTACCACACGGCCTTTTATCTGTTCACGATATAGATCTGATGCCATCGTTGCAATCTGTGCTCCAAGTGAGGCTGCCATAGCTGGTGTCCATACCAATTCTGGTGTCTCTGAAGTCTGCTCAAGAGCCATAACTACAGCTTCACCGGGTCCATCTCTTATTGCTGAAACTAAACCATCTGGGAAAAACCTGGCCAATGTTATTGCCACTCGAGGGCCATGCATTGGTTGGCCAACAAGCTTTCCCAACAAAGATGCAGCAGCTGCTCGTTGTTGTAAAGGAATCTCTTCTGCAAGGCAGTTATTTTAAGATTAAAAAAGTATATCAGATTCAAATAAAAGGTAAGGCATTATTGAATCATGAACTTATCCGTGAACCTTACCATTTATGAAAATGTTAACCAAAGAGAAAAAAAATGCATTACTTAAAACAGTTGACAGAAATTCAAAAGGTTTTCATGCAAACTAAAGTATTTCAAGAAATCAATGGTGTAGGATGAATGAAGCCCACTTATAACCCTAAACATTAATAACATACACCACTGCAATGGTCGTTACAAATGCCTACCAGAGATATACAGCAAGCCCATGTTGATATTCTGTGAACCTACTAAACTACTACCTAAAAGAGTGTAAGTCATATCACCTTCAACAAAAATTAAATTAACACCAAATTTTAAAACAAACTTTAGAAATGAGTCATATCACCACAAAGTTCAGTGGAAGGCTCATTCCACTGTACAGCATATGTCAACATTTCATTAAACTATGATAAAATATGCATACAAGCAGACTTGCATTGACATCAAAATAAAATTTGTATAGATATGGCTATTTTTCAAGGACCTCTAATTTGGATATTGTTATATACGATACTCAATAATAGCTTTTATTATTATTATTATTATATAAGTGGTGACATTTTTGATAGCACATGATTCTATCAATGCTTTTGTTTCGATGACAAAATTATAAGTACAAACATTTTGGACTATAGTAGCAATCACCAATGAGTATATTGCCACTCACACCCACTTGGCATCGTCAATATATTTATTACACATGGACTTTTTCAGCTGTGCAAACAGAATGCCAACTTTCAAGAATCTCAAATTGATAGACAGTTGGAAGAGTTTCAGACATGAACCATTACACCTTCCTCTTCTTGTTTGTAACTGTAATGTAACATACATACTCATCCATCTCTTCACACTGCAAGAGGATGGATAATCCAGATCCTTATTCCTTGATGCACTATCTCTAACATCTATTGTACCCTATTCATTTACGATTGTGAATAGAAATAGAATACTGTAATGTCCCCTTTTCCTAGGCTAGTATCTTTTGCAGAGGTTGGTCCATCTCTTGGTCCCCGTGGATAACAGGGTGGTTAGGGGGCCCTTTGTGGGCATTTGCAGACTCGTTCAGTCAACCCTTTTGAGCGTAGTCAATGGTTTTCCCAACTCAGTATTACCAGGGGTTATCGCAATGTGTTTTCCGAGGCTCATTCAGGCGATTGGACCATACTTACTATTTATAGTAAGTCACTGAGGTCTCTAGTATGGTCAGTGGCAGAGTTACTATTTTGGGCATGTTGGCATATTTATATCCTGCTTCTATCTTGGCATGATTATGGTCCAAGTTGTTAAGTATTAATAATGTCAAATCATTTTAATGTGTTATTAATAAATTAAAAGGACTTCATATTAAAAGGGGATATAGGTGAATTTTAAAGTATAATTTATAATATAAGTTAAAGTGTCAATTTTAAAAAGGAAGATATAAGTGACTTTTAAAAGGATGTTATATTATAAAGTTGTGTGCCAAAATTAAAAGAATGGAAGGCAGGAAATTAAATTAAATGAAATATCAAATATATTTCAAATGTGAATTTGGGCGTGGAGTTTGGGAAAAATATAAAAAGGCATAGAGAGCTTATTTTGCACATTCATGTTGAAGAAGAAATTTTGATAAGGGTTTTGCAGGACGACTGGAGAGTCTAGAAATACTCAGCTTCACTGAGGACAAAAACCCTTGTGAGGAATAGCACGGTACAGGAGTGAAAGATCTCTCAAGCCTGCTCGCAGACAACTCTAATTCAATGCATTGTGCTTAATCGTTTGCAGGAAGTTTCAAATCACAGTTTGGAGAAATATCAAGACATTGCAGGTGTATTGAATATATTCACAAGTGTGAAGGTACTTACAGGAGGTTTGAACTATTTCAGGGTTTGGTTACATTTTTAGAGATAGTCGGGCAACGGATGCTGGGGTTGCCTGCAGGAGATATTAATTTGTACCGCTGCTGCTATTATTCCACGCCTAACTGAGCCATTAGCCAGCCGTACCACTTTGGATCAGTTTGCAACGATTCAAAGAGAATCCAAGAGGCGTTATAACTTATGAGGGCGTGAGGATTCAACACAGGAGGTGAAGGATGCATAGAGTTTATAAGAGGATGGAGTGAGTACAGACCCATATATCTGCCCACGTTGCAATTGAGAAGCCAGTCGATGTCCAGAACACCTGTTGCAGACCTACAGTCATACAAGGCGTGGGGTTTTGGTGATTAACTGCCCTGTTTGGTGTCACCTGTAGCTGCTTATGAAGACGTGGTACTTGGCAGGTGGATGCATGAAGTACTGTGTGCTTGGAAATCAGAATTAACACCTTTCCCAGGCGTGACAATGCTGCTGCATACAGAGTTAGCTTTCAGCCATCAAGTCTGTCTTGCAACAAGCGTATTACTCTCAGGAACAGCCGTCCATTTCAGAGTTATCAAAGTGGTATTTTAATTATTATGCTCTGTACTTGCATCTGAGTTTGCATAGCTTTGTTACTGTTATTGCTCAGAAATATAAAGGAATATTGTAGCTGTCTTATGGAATGTAATGCATATTTCCTTAGTATGAAGTAATGCAAAAGCGACGTCGTTTATTCCCGAGTTTGTTATTCAAAGAAAAGCAAATATCAAACCATTGAAAACACCAATTCAGTTATTATGCTATCTATTTGACAAAATGACAATGTGTCACATTGAAATATAAAAAAATATCAAAAAATCAGAGAGTCCAAACTCCATCCGGAGTGGGACATTACAAATACATATTTGCTATAGTCTTCCACTTGCATGTATCAATTGTGTGTTCCTTTATTAATCTTCCTTTGCATAATTTATAACCCTATCTTTCTCAAGATTGGTTTGTCCCCACTTGGAATATAAACCAGTGGTATCAAAGCAATATTATTAGATGAACATTGCAGCAAGAGTAAAACAGTTGATGAAAAAATGTCAAGAGGTGTAATCAACAAAGCTTTTGATACACAATGCTAGGAACTCTTCATACAATTCTGCAAATTCATGTGCCAACTTGGATTAATGTCACAATACACCAAATATCTTGTTATATGGAATTATACACCACATAGTCCTTTCCAAAAATTTCTTGGGTTCTAACCTACAGCACCCCAAAAAATATCCTACTACAAACCACTGCACTTGGAGTTGCACACAAAGGAGCAGGAAGAGGATAGAGTGCAAATATTTCTACAACAAATACAAAGTGCTTACTAAAAAGTTCAACAGATTCTCTTCCACCAGCAACAGAAATGCAAAGAGCACTACAACGCACACGTCAATCATTCAAAGTTGGTGACAAAGTCTAATTGGATCTTCAAAGTGATTGCTTCAAAAGTCCACACTAGAAGATGAAGCCTCTACAATATAGTCCATACAACATTCTACATGTAGCTGGTGACAACATATTTATTCTTGATCTCCAACAATACTTGGGTTTGGCAATAGTGTTCAATGTAGAACTCCTAAGGCCATACTTTCCTCATCTTGAGAACACATCAGCTCAACATACTTTAGACTTGGATCTTGAGCACTTGAGCACAACCGTGTAGAAAGAGATCATTCCAACTACCATAATCCATTCTCACCAATGTTCACATCATTTGTTTAGAACTTTAATCATTTGTTTAGAACTTTAGAGTATCAATGGCAAAGTAGTATGTAGATCAAGCCAATTGGTACAATCTTTAGCAATTTTGTGTTTAGTTTCCATTGCTCGTCGAAGATGCAATGGGGGCCATCACTAGTAAAGAAAGGGAAAATGATCAAAGCATAGTTGTGCAAGCCACCAGGAACATCACACTCACTTTGACAGTCTTTGGAACTCTCATGCGCTCCTTCCAAACACATGCACCTTGTGTGCAGCGCATGGTGTCATCATGAGCTAGAACACAAGACTCCATTCAGGTCATTGCTCCATCACACACTACCATGCATGTCTTCACATAGCTTAACACACACACAAAGCATCATCAACTGATATGTTACATGTGGACTACATATCAATGGGAAGGCTAAGTCAACCATCAAGGTCTCAAACTGACAGACAATTGGAAGGTGGCAATTTAGGAAATGACTTGTTACACCTTCCTCTTCTTGTTTGTAACTATAAAGTAACATACATATTTGTTCATCTCTTCATATTGAAAGAGGCCAAATGATTGAATAGTTGGAGGCAAACCATTTTGAGGTGTGAATCCCTTTCTAGTAATAGAAATCCTCATTCCTTGTGATGCCATCTATACCATTTATTTTCCTTATCATAGCTGGAAAACTTGGACTCGGCAAAAACTCGACAGACCCAAAATTTGCGACTTGGCAAAAAACTCAACAACTTAAAAAAATTGCTTAAATTTATTTAAAAACATTTTTTTTTGCAAAATTCAAAGACAAAATATATCCAATGTGTCCATAAATGAGTACAAAAGTGTTTTCTATTAAATTTTATTCATTTGTATACAAATTAAGTACAAAATCGCATCATCATGCGAAACCCTGATACAATAGTTACCTGGCAACTATTATGAATTTATAATAATTGTCTTTGAAAATCATCATCATAATTCATATATTGCATATTACAAAATTTGACATCTTCCTCTGTCCTAGTCTAGTTAAAACTTGGGGAGAGATTTTAATCTTTGCACATTGTTGTAGTCTAGTGAAAACTTGAGGAGACTTGAGGAGAAGTTCTAATCAAATGATATTATGATAGTGATAAAGATAATCGTCTAAGTTGTCAATTCTAGTCTCCACTCTCAAATCCCCTCATTGTAATCAAATTTCTTATATGATAAGAGATCCCAATAACTATGGGGGTCTAGGAGTGGAGATCTCAATGGGGTCGAGGGGCAATGCCCCTTGAGGGGATTTGGGGGCAACGCCCCCAACAGGATCAAGGGGCAATGCCCCTCATGGGGGTCTAGGGGCAACACCCCCAGTGAGGTCAAGGGTCAACGCCCCTCATGGGGATTTGGGGGCAATGCCCCTAGCGAGGTCGAGGGGCAATGCCCCTTGTAGGATCCATATTAAGGCCTTTGAAACCACATAAAACTTCTTGTCGTACACCATTTCACAATTTTATCACTTAAGGGAGAAATTAGGTATTTAACACTTTTTTATGAAAAATATTTACTCTTCAAGTGCTATGTGAGGAAGTGTGAGGTGTATTCATGCATTTATAGGGTGAAATCGTGAGTTTTCTTACTATTTTCTTCAAAAAAAAATTGTGTTTTTTTTGTGTTTCATATGTTTGATGTATCTAGTGAGTTTTTTTGTCAAGTTTTTCAAGACTTGTCGAGTTTTTGGCAAGTCTACCAACTATGGTCCTTATTCATTTCTAACTTCTAAGTGTAAATAGAAGTAGCATATATATTTCCTAGTCTTTCGCTTGCATATATCAATTGTGTGTTGATTTACTAATCTCTTATTTTCCTTCGCATAATCTATAAACTTGTCTTTCTCAAAATCAATTTGTCCCCCAAGCCACCTCAAATCTAGATCATCAGTTATATAGATTTTGGTGCCAACAAGGATATGTCTTTTGATAAGTCTTTGTTAAGGAGCATGATGGTACTTTCCTTGAAGAGTTTGTGTACTCAAGTGATGACAAATCACATGAAATTCAAGGAATTAGCACTAATCCTATTAGTTTTCCTGGTGGAGGAATTATTTAGATCAAGATTGTCCTTGATGTTCCTAGACTTGCCAAGAATCTATTTTTTGTTTCTATTGTTACTAATCAAAAAATTATTATGGAATTTAATTATAGTTCTTGTGCTATTACTAGTTTTGTTGATAATGTACCAAGCATGATTTGTAAAAGTGTTTGTGATGGACTATACAAACTTGAGGCTGGATTTGTAGACTATAAATCCTTTATTGTTGAAGGGAGAGCTCAAACTACCCTATGGCATTGAAGGTTTGCTTACTTGAACCTTGATGGTCTAAAGAGAATGCAATCTATGGTTAAAGGTACGCCAAAGTTTACAATTGTTGTGTAATGTCCCTTACCCGGACTTGCCCTAAAATCCGTTTGCCTGCCATAGAATTTGCTTGTTGATTAGGTTTAGGGTTTCTTCTTTCCAAAAGAATGTCCCTTTAATACAATAACCCTAGATTGGAATCTGTATTCATCACATTAACAACATACTTGTTAGCATTAATATATAGACATCCAAAATCAGACAATCATAAATACATATTGATAAACATGAGAAGTCACTCAGCCCATCAGGAGAGGAGAATCCCTAAGGGCCTACGGTCTACCACCTTCCAATGCCCAACCCGTATCTCGAGCCTATGGGGCAGAATGCCAAGGTGGGACCCTCACCCCTCCATGACCCAACCCTTGCAATGGGCCTGTGGGGCAGACTGCCCAACCCTTGTTATGGGCCTGTGGGGCAAAACTGCCCAACCCATGGGCCTGTGGGGCAAACTGCCCAACCCTTGCTTTGGGCCTATGGGGCGGAACCTGGGTGAGGTTTTTAGACGAACCACTTAAGTTATGACTTAGCTCTCCTGGCGGGATTACAAACACAATTCAGACAATCAATATGCAGTCATTAGTACTTCATTTGTATTTACACATATTATGCAATAAGAGTATTTAATATGATCAAACAGTTCCTTGAATCCTAATATGAAGGTATATCATAATACAAAACTAAACTAAGCAATATTCATGTTTACGTGTTCATTATGTTCGTTTGCAATTCATCATAGCTTGTAAGTTCAATATTAGCAGAAATCAAATACAAATGCAAATTAATCATCATTAAAGTCATATCTATAGAAGATAAACCATTGGGCCTTTGATTAGTAAAAGACTACACAGTTCGCCTAAGTTCAATGCCAATTTCGAGTATAATGAATCTATTTCCAAATTCGATATCAAGAAGGCATGGTTCCAACACATCAAAGGGGACTATGCGCATTCCAATGAATAAGGCATATCAATTATTTTTAATAATACATAGAACGGTTGGGCATACAAGGTTCATGCAACATTGTTATGTCAGATTGAGGACAACTAAATATTAAAGCTAAGTGAGTACTCTCACCTGAATTGCGATGCCTCTCCTGATATAGGACCTGTTTTGTCTTCCCATGTCTCTTTATTCCTTAATCACCTTCCTTCAATTGATTGATCATAGGATAAGATCATATACAAATAAATATTAATTTATTCATTTTTATATTAAGATTGTAATTACTTATAAGGCTCAATAATTGCTGCAAGCATCATTATTGCACAATAGTATATATATTAATGTTTGTTATCCACATGCCTGATGTACTTATCAAATATCCTTATTTAGATATTTATCAACCGTAATATATTTAAATATATTAATCATAATATATTTAAATATGCTTATAAAGCTTCAACTATTATTTAAATTACTAATATATATTGATCCTTATTAATAACTAAATTCATAACTATAACTAATAATTCTTATTTCCTATATTAATAGTTAATAACACTTACCACTGTTTGTGATCAGATTTTAGAGAATATAATTCCCTGATAGAATATATTCTCTTTCCTTTCTTACGTATTTTCCTTCATTCCATATTCCTATTCCTCAGATAATGGTATACTAATATATTAGCTGCTATCTCTGAGTTATTTATTTTATTTCTGTTCTTACTTTCTGTTCATGTTTCTGCCTTTATCTCTCTTTTTTCTCAAAAATATATTTCAGATTTATTTATTTTTCCATTCTATTCTCTATTTCCTTATATGCCTGATCCTTCCCCTTATTCGATGCCTTACTTGTCATATATATCTGACCCGAACCCCTCAAGGACACAACTCTTCATTATTTCTATTGGTATTGCTGCACCCTCTCAAAGTGGCGTGTCTTTTCCTATGCGGCCACTTCTCCTACTAACCATTTGCTCACTACTTATGTTTAATAATTATTATGTCTTTCCTAAGGGTCGTTGCTCATGTTTTGTCTCATTAACAATTATTATGTTCTTAGGAATCGTTGTTTTATGTGGTGTCAATAATAGTGATGATCAGTTTATTACTCATAGTCTTTAATTATTATTTTTATTTTTATTATCATGATACTTTGAAATAAATAATATTTAATGGTTCTTATAATAAATGGTATTTATGAGTCAAGATAATTGCAAAATATATATATATATATATATATATATATATTTGTTATGATAATGATATTGATTATATTCTTATGAATATTATTTTTATTATTATAATACTTATAATTATTAATGTTAAATATTTTGTTTCACATTAGGATGTTCGTATTATAATTATAACGTTATTTTTATGATAATTAAAAATATTAATTTGCTACCGTTTTAATATGTAATCTATTTATTCCTTCGTATTTTGATGTTAGATTTTTTTGTGTCATAATTTCGGGGACATGACATGTTGAAATAGGGATATGTGATGCATGTTCCATGGGTAAGCATTCCAGATATCCTTATACTTCTAGTGAAAAAGATCATAAGGGAGGTATTCTTGATCTCATTCATTCAAACGTTTCTACCCCTATCTCCACTCTATCCATCCCTATATTTCTTTATTTTGTTATATTCATTTATGATGCTTCCAAAAATGTTGGATTTATTTTCTTCAAGAGAAATTAGAAGTTTTTTATATGTTTAGTGAATTCAAGTCTCTAGTTGAAAATCGGTCAAGTTAAAGAATTAAAATCTTAAAAAGACCAGTAATGGAACCGACGAATTGTTTAATAGTTTGGCAATTGTGCTATAAAACTAGATTAATAAGGAGAATAGTGTTCCCTATACTCCTGAATGAATGACTTCGCTGAAAGGAAAACTAGAAGCATTATTAAGAAATCTAGATGTATGCTTGAACAGCTTGACTTGTCAAAGTACCTATGGGAAAAACATGTAATATTTTTATTTACACTCTTAACAGGTTTTCTCATAGAGTACTTGAGGAAAAGAATCCAAAAGAAGTATCTAAGTTACCGGATTCGCACCCGGAGGCCTCGAACCCAGTCCGAGTTCGAACCCGGTACGGGTTCGCCTGCGGGTGCGTCCTGGGTACGCACAGGGTGCACGACTAGGCCTGTGGGTTCTCCCAGGTGCGCGCTTGTGCGCACCCGGGAAAACCCACAGGCCTAGTTGCGCACCCTGTGCGTACCCAGGACGCACCCAGTCAATTGGTGCGTGGACCCGAAGGTACCAGGCACGTACCCGGTCATACCTCGAAGAACCCACGGCCCAAAACTTATAAAAAACATTTTTTTTATTATTATTTTGTCTCCTAACCCTAATCCAGCCCAATATGAGGTGCGCCATGGAGTTTTGTATGGTTTCAAAAGCCTTAAATTGGTGCTAGCGGTGGGGGCGCTGCCCCTCGACCCCTGTACCGACAGGGAGCACGCCAGTGTCCCCGGACCCCGCGAGGGGCACTGCCCCTCGACCCCACTTGCTCGACCCCATTGGGGGCGTTGTCCCCAAACCCCCACAAGGGGCGTTGCCCCTCAACCCCATTGGAGACATTGCCCTCAAACTCCCATTGAATTTAATTGGTACTCTCCAAATCCAAGTTTCCATAGTTTTCCTACAAGTCTTCATCTATAATATCGCATTTAAGGCTTTTGAAACCATACAAAACTCCATGTCGCACCTCATTTTTATGGGAAAGAGGAAGATGTAAATTTGTAAAATATATCAATATAGTATTTACTTTCAGTTTTACAAAAACAATTTTCTATTTTCATTTTGCTTAAAAATATCAACATCAACGCATTCCACATGAGGATGCCATTTTGTACCCAATTTGCTTTCAAATCAGTCAAATACAACTATGAATTGACATTTAATATTTATCTTTGGCATTTGGCATTGATCAATGATCAAGTATCATACTATGAAATGATTTAGTTTTACAATTCTGTATATTTCTCTTCTTTTTTTTGTATATATAATACATATATATATATATATATATATATATATATATATATATATACATGTACCCATACGTACCCAAACCCCTAAAAAAAATTTCACGTACCCACGTACCGGGTTCTCGTACCCGAACCCGTCCTCGAACCCGAACCGGTAACTTAGATTTACAAATATTCTAATATCAATAGATAATTTAGAGCCTTCAGTTGTCCTGTTTATGCTCATCTACCTGCAGATAGAATAAGTTAGATGTCACAAGTACGAGAGGTTTGATGGTTGGCTATGGTAATGAAGCTAAGAGTTACAGAACTTTTGTTCTTACCGATAGAAAGGCCATACTTTGCAAAGATGATCTAATTGAAGAGATTGGTTTTGAATCTAATCCTACCTCTTCTACATCAAAGAAGATTGATAAGGAAAAGGTATAATTTATTCACCTGTTTCCGATCCTTCTTCTAATCAAGGCGGTGCTTCTTCTCATCCTCATATAGAGACTATTTCAAGATTCTAGAATTTCTGAGCCTAATATAGAGACTATTGCTCATCCTCACAGATCAGATAGATCTACTAAACGTATTCCTCCTCAAAGGTGTGAAGCTAATTTTATGCTGCTTTATTGCTTTCTTCAATTGATTCCACTCCAAATTCTTGAAGGCATCAAAGTCGGAAAAGCAAGAATAACAAAGCTCTCTATGGGCTCATTCAAGCACCAAGAGCATGTTACACTCACATTGATGACTGGTTTGCTGCCAAAGGTTTCTGTTTTAATAAATCAGATGCAGATTCTAATCTTTACATTCTCGAAAATCAAGAAAGGCTTGTTTTGGTTGTGTAAATTAATTACTTGATCTTGAAAAATGAGAACTTGATTTCTCAGTTAAAATTTGAACTTGCAAAAGAATTTGACATGATAGATTTGGTTGAACTTCATTATTATTTCAGATTGGAGATGAGACATTTGGATTGCAGAATAGTGGTTTCATAAGTCAAGTATTCTCTTGAAATTTTTAAGAAATTCAAAATAAGATTGTAACTTCATATGTATTCTCATGGACCCTTTGTCAAAACTATGAGTAGATGATATTGGTAAGGAAGTTGATGCTACCTTATCTAGACAACATGTCCGGCACCTTCTTTACTTATGTCATACTAGGCATAACCTTGCTTTTGCGATGAATACAATAAGTCAGTTTATGCAGAATCCCAAAGATATTCGTTGGAGAGCAGGAAAAACAATTCCCAAATATCTTGACAGCACACTTTGCTATGGATTATCTTGTGCTTAAAATGTTGATCCATGTTATGTTGGATTTGTTGATTCAGCTTTGGCAGAAGATATTAACTTAGAAAACCCACAACTAGTTTTTGTTTTTCTCTTGGTTCTGGTATTATTTCTGTTGATGAATTGTAGCTTAGGTCAGATATTAACAATGATTGCTATAAGCATCATCATCGTTTATATAAGACCAATTGCTCTTCATATTTAATATTTCTAAAATAAGTAAAATCGAATTTTATAATGCATGTATTAAATCGAAGTTAAATAAATGATGTTAGAAATTCACATTGAATAAAATCGGAATCCACATAATATATATCCGCCATGTGTGAGGGCGGTTATGTGTGTTAAATGTGTTAACCAAATGATGATCGGTTGTAGAGGAAACCCGCGCGCCCAAAGGGACACGTCCTCTCAAGAGACGCATCCCTTGGGGGGCGGGTCTCCCCACATACTTATAGTGGTTCCTTCCTTGATATGCAAACATCGAAATTTATTAATGTTCTGCAATCAGCACATTCAGCAAAAGAGAAGAAATCTGGAAATCGTATTTACTTAGAATTTCAGTCTTCAGTTTTAACCTTAGATTTTAGGATCCTATTTTATGCAGATTTGATTACATTTACAATTTCATAAAGCAGTAAGAGGAAAAAATGTGTTGCCTTATCATATACAGAGACTGAATATGTTGTTGTTGCTTCAACTAGCTGTGAAGCTATTTGATTGAAAAAATTATTATATGAGTTGCAAATCATTGAGGATGCTCCTATTCTATTTTTCTGTGACAATCAATCTTGTATGAAAGTCACTGCTAATCTAATTTTTCATGACAAATCAAAGCATATAGAAATTAGATCACTTCCTTTGAGACATTGTCAATAAAGGAGATATTGAATTGATACATTACCGCTTACTAATATTTTTACCAAGACTTTGCCTAAAACAAAACATAAATATTTAAGACAAGGACTTGGCTTTGAAGATCTTGACACGCAATCGAAGAATTTAATATTCATTCAACATTCAAACCAAAAGGGAGAGTTGAACATTGAGTGGTCATCAAGCTTTATTCATAAAGTCAATGTATTCTCTAAGCCATTTGAATTATAAAGTCATTAGAGAATTAGTTTATTCTTTCTGTAAATGTTAATCAAATCTTATCAAATTGAATCCTAAAAGGACCTATGGAAATTCCAAGTCTGAAATTTTGTGTAAGAATTCTAAGTCAGATTTTACTTCTTGTATTTCAAATGTACTGATTGCAGAACATTTATCGATTTCGATATTTTGCAAATAAGGAATGAACTACCTTTTGTATGAGGGAGACACACCTCAAGGAGAGACGCGTCTCATGAGAGGACGTGTCTCCACATGGGACGTGTCCCTTGGGCGTGCGACCTCCCTTAACAGCCCATAATCATACAATGTTTCTCATAAACACCAATGCATGCTTTAACAAGCAGCGATTATATAAGATGCATTCCGATTTGATTCAATTGCAAATTTCGATTATCATTACCAGAAATTTGAATAACTTATTTTAAGGTTTTATATTTTAAGAGTAGGTCGATTAAATATAAATGATGATGATGCATAAATGCAATCATCATTTATATCTGACCGATGCTATCTTAAATCAACACTCCCTCTTAGCTAGGGAAGATATTCCAAAAACAAATAAGTGGGGATATCACCTTCACACATGATATCGAAGATATGATATGTTTTCTCAATATTGTCAAGTCCCATGACATTCTTCATAACACATATTCATTATGGTATGTGCACTGACATCAAGTCACATGATGTCTACCATAATAAATCATGGCATATCCACGAATATATAATTATCCACCATGATTATCTCTTAAGGATCACAATGATCTTCAACTGACATCAAGTCTCACGATATCCATCAAAGTGTCCAAGAGATACTATCATGACATGTCCACAGATATCAAGTCCCATGATATCTATCATGATAGTTCAACACATCATTGTAGAGTCGTCACTTTACAATGTCACATACAAGTGTTCATTATTAGAAAGATCGTCACCTTTCAATAATGTACACAGGGGGAGCGGGCCCATAAGGTCATGGAGTTACATACATGACAAAAGAGTTTACACATTAAACATCTTTAAATATATTAGTACAACTTATAAACAATTTGAATTTCAAACATAATATCAAATTACATTTCAGCCATACCAAGTTTCTTCCTGAAGTGTTCAACCTTGACTCTGGAGAGAGGTTTGGTGAGAATGTCTGCAGTTTGATCATTTGTACTAATATACTCCAACTGGATTACATTCCTTTCTACCATATCTCTTACATAATGGTAGGGGATCTCAATATGTTTAGATCTATCATGGAATACTGGATTTACAGAGAGCTTAATGAAACTCTGATTATCACAATGAATGATAGTAGGATTCAAGGGTTCACCAAAGAGTCCCACAAGCAATTTTCAGAGCCAAACTGCTTCTCTTGCCCCCATAGAGGCTGTAATGTATTCAACTTTTGTCGAGCTTTGTGCTACTGAAGACTGTTTTCTGCAGATCCAAGAGATCATAGCCGATCCTAAACTGAAGCAACATCCTGATGTGCTTTTCCGATCAGTTACACTTCCAGCCCAATCTGAATCAGAGTATCCATGTAGATCTAATTGGTCATTTTTGTAAAGAAGACCATATCCAATAGTGCCTTGAAGATATCTCAATATATGTTTCACAGCCATAAGGTGAATTTCCTTTGGCTCACACATAAGCTGCCTAAGAGCATTCACTGCATAGCAAATATCAGGTCTAGTGTTAACCAGGTACATCAATGATCCAATCATTTGTCTATATAGGGTTGAATCTGCACACTTAGATTTTGTTGTTGCTTCTTTCAGTTTGTGAAGGTTGGTTTCCATAGGTGTAGACATGGGTCTACAATCCAACATTCCAAATCTCTTCAAAATATCAATAATATACTTTCCTTGATTTAATATGATGCTATCTGATTTTTGCCAAACTTTCGAACCTAGGAAGTAGTGTAAAATGCCCAAGTCTTTCATGTCAAATTCTGAAATTAGATCCTTCTTTCCTTGAGCAATGAGGTGATCTTCTCCTGTTATCAGCAGGTCATCAACATATAAAATAATTATTAACATATCACCTTTAATTACCTTAAAGTAAAGATTTGGGTCTGCATCATTCTTGGAAAATCCTAATCCCAAGAGGTAGTTGTCAATTCTTTCATACCATGCCCTGGGAGCCTGTTTAAGTCCATCGAGTGCTTTCTTTAGTCTGCATACATGTGAGTCAGTTTTATGTATCACAAAACCTTCAGGCTATTCTAGATAGACTTCCTCTTCAATGGTCCCATTTAGGAAGGCAGTTTTCACATCCATCTGATGAATCTTCCAGCCTTTAGCTACTGCAATGGCTATCATTGCTCTCATAGACGTGTAATGGGCAACAAGTGCAAATGTTTCTTCATAATCAACGCCTTCCTTTTGTGAAAAGCCTCTGGCCACAAAACGTGCCTTATGTTTTTCTATACTACCATCAGCAGCATGTTTGATTTTGAAGAGCCATTTAGAAGAGACAATAGATTTCTCTTTTGGTCTAGGCACTATATCCCATACATCATTTTTTAGAATGGATTGATACTCTTCCGTCATAGCGTCCTTCCATATTCGATGTCTAAAGGCTTCTGGAACACTGGTGGGTTCTGAATTTATGATGTCATTCATTAGAGCAACATAGCTTGAGAACCGTTTGGGTCTTGCATGATTCTCAGCTTCTTTGATCATCTTTCTAGCCCAAAGTGGCCTCTTCTTAACGTTGTCATTTGTATTCTCATCTGAAGTAGATAGAAGTTCATTTGGCATTCCCTCGGGATACTCCCTCTGAATCTCAAGGGTAGGATCCTCTTTTAAGGCTCTAGGTGAATAAGTTTCTATCTCATTTGAACTTCTTGCCCTTTTGAATGCAATGTCTTCTTCAAAGATGACATCTCTGCTCAATTCAGTTTGTTTCTGCCCGGGTATGAATATCTTGTAGGCTTTGGAGGTTTCACTATATCCCACAAATACCCCTTTCTTTCTGGAAGGTTCTAGTTTGAATCTCTTCTCTTTGGGCACATGAATATAGACAAGGCAACCAAAAATCCTAAAGTGACTAATATCAGGTTTTAGACCAGTAAATGCTTATTCAGGAGTTTTGTTATCTAGATGAGAATGTGGACATCTATTTTGGATGTAGACAGCAATTCTAGAGGCTTCTGCCCAGAATGAGGGTTGTAGGCTACTATAAACTCCCTCTTAATCCTAGCATTCATGTAGAATTCCTTAAAGATTTCAAAGGTGTATTCTTTCCCATTGTCTGTCCTTAAAATTTTGATTTTCTTCCCAGAGAAGTTTTCAGTAAGAGCTTTGAACTCCTTGAACCTTTTAATGACGATGAGGTGGAAAGAAATGATGGAAGAGAGAGAAAGGTGGTACGAATGGGTGGATGGGTGAAGAAAAAGAAAATAAATCCAAATCTTCTTAGAGAAGTCATCTATAAATATGACATAGTATAGGAAGCCTACTTTGGAGGGTACAGACATGGGTCCACATAAATCAGAGTGAACCAGTTCTAACACATTTTGGGTTTTACTCAAGCTATTGTGAAAGGATCCCTTTGTATTCTTTCCTAGGGCACAACCTTTACAAGCTCCTTCATGAGTTGGTTTTAACTTGATAATCCTGTTACAAGTTTTTCCACAGAGGGTAGGGCACGGAAATGAAGGTGTCCTAATCTTCTATGACAAATTTCATTTGAATCAGAAGTATCAAGGGTAAGGGCTTGCTTGACTTCAATGCATAGTTTATAAAGATAACTTTGTCTTATACCTATGGTTTGAGCTTTCTTTATGGTTGAGTTTTTAGGCCATGCTAGAACTTTCCCATCCATGAAAGTAACCCTTTATCCATTGTTTTCAAGAGCAGAGATGGATATTAGATTCCTCTTTATTCTAGGTACAAATAAGACTCCAGTGAGTTGAAGGGAGAGACCAGATTTCAATTTGATGGAGCAAGTTCCAACCCCCTTTTACAGGGTGTGCAGAATCATCCCCAATGGTTACCTCTTCATCAATCTCTTCAGTCATAGTGTCTAAGTGTTCTCTGAACCCTATGATGTGCCTTGAAGAACCACTATCAATTACCCAGTTGTTGGTATTGTTAGATACTTGACTTGATAAGGCTGGATAGAATACAAATTTCTCAGATTTATGGTCTGAATTTGACTTTCCTACTTTAGCAAAGGATGCTTGTTGTTTTGATCTGTCAGGGCACTTCATTGCATAGTGGCCATATTGATCACGTCTAAAACATTGTACTTGAGAGATGTCTTTCCTCTTCTTGGATGATCCTTTTCCATAGGAATTTCTCTTTCTCTTAAATGATCCTTTCCCGTAAGAGTTTTTCTTACTCCTTTTATTAGATGTTGCGTTGAGCACATGAATGTCTTCATCTATGTTCTTTTGTTTGTTTTCTTTTGTTGAGAGTCTTGTTTCCTCTTGTAGGCAGTCTGTTCTTAGCCTATCAAACTTGGGGAGTTTAGATCTCGCACTTATTCCTTGAACAAATGACTCCCATGAGTTTGGTAGGCCTCCTAGTGCAATTAGAGTTAACTCTTTGCTATCAATTTGATATCCAATTGTAGATAATTGATCCCTTAGTTCAATGATCCTCATGAAGTATGCATTAATGGTTTCTCCTTTGTTTATTTGGACATTGTTGATTTGCCTCTTTAATGCAAGAGTCCTACTGGTGTTGTTTATCTCATAGGTGCTCTCAAGGGATTTGAACATTAGATATGCAGTTTCATGTTTTGCTAAAATGGGTACTATATGATCCCTAACTGCATCTACTAAGATTTTCATGGCCTTTTCATTGTTCTCAATCCATTGAGTTTTCTCTAGATCATCCTCAGGTTCCCTCTTGTTTTCTCTCACAAATGAGTCTAACTTATTTTCTTTAAGAATCGTCATTATTCTGAATTTCCATGATGTGAAGTTGTTTGCTCCTTCAAGGCGATCTTCAAATCTGATCACACTTGACATTATGAAGAATGTGATGTAAATTCGATTTCTCAAAAATACGAATTTTTCCTAAGTAATCTAATATCTAGATTTGATTTTGATTCACTCAACTTGGCTCTAATACCATGTAAATGTTAATCAAATCTTATCAAATTGAATCCTAAAAGGACCTATGGAAATTCTAAGTCTGAAATTCTGTGTAAGAATTCTATGTCAGATTTTACTTCTTGTATTTCGAATGTACTGATTGCAACATTTATTGATTTCGATATTTTGCAAATAAAGAATGAACTACCTTTTGTATGAGGGAGACACGCCTCAAGGAGAGACGTGTCTCATGAGAGGACGTGTCCCTTGGGCGTGCGACCTCCCTTAACAGCCCATAATCATACAATGTTTTTCATAAACACCAATGCGTGCTTTAACAAGCAGCGATTATATAAGATGCATTCCGATTTGATTCAATTGCAAATTTCGATTATCATTACCAAAAATTTGAATAACTTATTTGAAGGTTTTATATTTTAAGAGTAGGTCGATTAAATATAAATGATGATGATGCATATATGCAATCATCATTTATATCTGACTGATGCTATCTTAAATCAACACTTTCATATTTCTTATTCTAGATATTCTAAGATTAGCTTCCTTTATTAGCTTTGTTAGCTTACTTCACGTATTTCTATACATTGGAACTTCATTTCAGTTTATTGACATCAGAGTTTTTGAATAAAATATAAAAGCAATCTTTGCTTCTTAAATTATTTTTGAGTTTTCTTCATGGTTACTGCAAATTAGTCTAGAGCTGATCTAAAGTAAATTAATTTTTGGCGTTATTCTTTTAGTTTGAGATCGTAGAAGTTTTGTTTAAAGATATTGTTTTAATTTTGAGAGTCTTTCAGATATTATTATCTGGAAACTAGAAGAATGGCTTGCAAAGTCAATCTGTTTTCATGAAGCTTTAGATTGTTCAATAATCTCTCTTCAAATTTAGGAGAAAAGTTAAACTAATAACTTCCTAGTCTTCCCATTTCTTTTGCCATGTTTATATCTTGGAGGGTGGCCATATAGATTGAATCCTGTATAATTATTAATAAGTCAAATTTCTAGAAATTTGGAGGAATGATATCAAATATAACTAAATGCCCTAGAGATACGGAAAACTTCAGCTATTGCTTTACAGCACAAAAGTGCATCTTCAACACCCCTTCTGTTTCATTGATCGTCTAGTATCCTTCCACTCTTGGCTCAGTATTATGAAGGTTTTTCCTTTCTTAGAAAATCATTCAGCAGAGCAGTTGCTTTAAGGATTCCTCCTGATCTTACAAGCAATTCCAGGGGCGATCCAAAGGATTTAGGGTCCAATCACACTGCTTCAAATATAAAGGGGATAAGATTTCCCATCTTTCTCCTTTCATGAATTCCCCATGTTTGATTAACCCTGGGCAAAGTTGGAGAGTTGGGTTTCTGGTGACAGCTTTGCTGTGGAGGATCACCAAGTTTCAGAACCATCGATGGCAGAGAACCAACATTTTTCAGGGTTGTTTAAGATAGTAAAGCAACACTCTTCAAGGTCCTTTAAAGTAGCAAATTATAGCAACAATGAGCAGAGGCATCGTAAAAGAGAAGCAACTACCCTATCTGATAGGCCGGTAGTGCTCAGTTGATCAAATGGAGACCAAACTCCCTCTTCAGTCCTGGAGCCCTTCTAGCCTCACCTCCATCGACAAGTCCCTAGGGAAACATGTCTCAATGGTAAGAAAAACTCATCTTTCTTCGCTCAAATTTTACTTCTTCTTCAGCAGCAAAAAAGAATAATTCTCCCAGACAAGCAACTTAGTGAAAAGAGCAGAGTTACAATATCAACATATGATTCATAATTTGTCTTTATCTCCTACCCTTAAAGATCTTAAGCACACATCTGAGGATTGTCTTTCTCCACCCAGAACATTCTGTTCTCTCCTTTTAAGAAGGCTATTTTTCCCTCTCCAGTCAGGAAGGAATTATTGCCTTCTCTAGAAGAAATTCTAGAAGTTACAAGTCAAAGGTGTGAGTATCTTGTGGTTGAGGACTCTGATAATTTAACGACAATCCGCAAGAAGGAATCTTCCTATAAGGTTCAGGGCAAATGTCAAATGGTCCTTTGGTCTCATTTGAGAAAAGGTTATAAAATTTAAAGTTTGTTCCTGTCAGGAATGGTTCAATTCAGGTTTGTTTAGTTTTGGCAGTTTGAGATGCTTGGTTTAGGCAAGCTCTTGGATTTTATGGTTGTAATTCTCTTTTGCCAGTTAATATAAAGGGAGTGTGAGCTGCTTTCTTCAACTGATGTATCAAAAAAAAAGTCAAATTTCTAATCAATTAACTCCCAATGAAACCAGTTGATCTGTTCGGCATATTCAGAATTTTAGTCACATACATTGTTGCTTATCAAATAGATCAAATGAAACAACTTGAGTATGTAATAATTTAGTACAAACAAGAAGGTTATAAATTCACCTTGAACAGGCAAAAGAAGCTGTAGAATATACATTACACCTCCATGTTTAGCTGAAGCCCATGCAAGCTCTGAGGTACTAGCCAGAGAATAAAGAACATGAAGAGCACCAGGCCTACAGGATGGAGCACAGTGCAATAGTTGTAACAAGAGAAGTAGACTTTCCCGGTCTGCAACCATGGCCTCCATGCACGGAGCATATGTCGTCAAACGAGATAAAACATTGAGGGAGAGTTGAGGAACTTCTCCACTTGAAGCATTTGTATCAACAAAACATTCAAACAGAGGTATAAGCTGATCTTTTGCAGTAAACAGAGCAGCCAGCCCTGGATTGGAAGTAAGTAAATTCTGCAATTACATAAGAATGGGTGAATGGAATTTATCTAATTATACAGCATAATAAATAGATGTTCTACTGCTGAAAGTTTCAATTGAACAGCAACAAAAACACCTTACCTGGAGTGATGTCAACCCAATTGACAGATCTTTAACCAAACTCCTGCCTTCAGATACATTGTCGCCAGCCAATTTCATCATAGATTCTTCTTGTCCCGTACACTCTTCTTGGTTTGTGTCTTCAACAATCTCAACTGGTTTAGAGCTATTCATTGGAGGTTCATTGTTGTTCGTTAACTCTGCATTCATGTTAGAGTCCTGAATGTTCTTCCTTTCATCTACAAGCTTCCAGAGAAACTGGAGAAGAGCAACACAAAATGATTCTGGTTGGCTAATCTGAAAATTCGGTTGCTCATTGTATACTCTCAAATAGACATTGCCAACTTGTATCTCTTTTGAGAGTGCCTGATATTTGAAAAGTTGTGCTTCTTGCATATCATAAGAACCATCAGGGCACTGGCATGCCTTCTGTTGATCTATAAACTTTAACAGCTCTGCCCGTGTAGCTGAGTTCCAAATAATCTGCAAAAGGATCCGAAAATAAATGGTCAATTAGATGTAATAATTACAGGCAGTCACCCAGATGGGATATTAATTGCAACACTGACATTTTTAAACATGTAACAAAGAGAATTTGTGGATACCAGAATCCCTTGCTACCAGAGATTTTAAAGTCTACAATCTCTAGCTAGTGTTGTTTTTATTCGTGAATGTAGAACACTCTCCAGTTTGTTAATACAACTTCTCAAAGTAATAAATGAGCCAAAAGGATGTTATGTAAATATTGAAAAAAGTTGCAGAAAATAAACAAACAGGTAAAAAGTTAAAAGAAAACTGCAATAGAAGTGATGTTATGCTTTTAATAAACATAACAAATGAAACAGCAACGATCAACCAAAGCAGCAAAAAGTAAACATGAGATAGATCAATGGTCAACCAATAATCAATGGAAGCAGCAAAATGGCTAAAGATTAAAGGTGTTATAAATAAGATTTTCATTGATACTGATCACCAAATTTCTACTTGTATAATTTCACTATACATTCAACACAGCCTCTCTTCCAACATGCAAATGCCTAAAACAACAGGATTATAGTGATTTTCTAGCAGAATTTTATTTGTATATATTTCACTGTACCTTTCACACTTTGAAGCATTCCTGGTATAAGCATCATTTGATTGTGCATTCATCTTGAGGTGATTTGACTCTATTCTTGCAGATGCTTGTATTTAAACTTTCACTATTAAGTATTGACAAAAGAGAACTACAAATATATCTGATGCAGGATCCTTACAATTTGTGACCCTAATATGATAAATAAATTTGTGTGGCAATACCTCCACATGATAAAACAATTAAGATTATTGAAGTTTCTCATTACTCTTAAACATAGTTGCCACCTAGCACCCCAAAGTAATTATCTACCGATGGTCAAGAGTATCAAGCACAACTGAAAATAATATCAAAAGATTTCATAGCCATTTGAGATGATGGGTTATCACAAGGATGTACATGGCAAAGTAAAAATTGATAAATTAGAGAGCCCATATTATTAGCAAGCAAAACTTGAAAGCTCACTTTGCAGCCTACACAAAACCCGAAGAATAAAATGGCAGTCTAATGAAAATATTTATGCATTATCAGAGAAAGAAGATGAAGCAGCCAAGGGTAGCTGTATGGCGGAGCCAAACTCTTCTTGTAATTTATCTGCATGCTTCCCAGACAATTCATGTGATAGATGTTGTAACTGAAGGAGCATTCTCTTTTTGCTGCCCAGAATGGATTGTTCTGTTTCCAGTTTGCTCTTTGGCACAAAATCTATCATGCAAACTGATTGGAACTGGTGGAAAAGTGTTGCCAATGGCAGTAAGGCATCTTTGACACCAGAAGATATGTAGTCTGATAAAATCTGAGTTGCTGTTTAGGAGACAATCTATCATGCAAACTGATTGAAACTGCTAGAAAAATGTTGCCAATGACAGTAAGGCATGTTTCACATCCAGAGGATATGTAGTCTGATCAAGTCTGAGACTCAATGGGGAATCTAAAAAAAAAATTTAGAAGCTGGTGATCCCACAATACTGTCAAATCTGTCTCATTCTGTCACAATTGTTCTGAACCCCTTTAAAGGTGTTTCTAAATCTTCCCTTGCCAAACTTTTAATAATACAGCACTGGTACTGACATTTTTGTTAACATAAGGCATATTCAATTGTTTTGTTCTGCATTTAATTTGTTTCTTTCCTCAATTTCTCATCCTCTTAATTTTGTTTTTGACAACTAAATCTTATCTAACATCATGGAATAGATAATTATATCAATTTAACACGATAACAAGAGAAACCTCTCCCTACAATCTCAGAAAGGCTAGCATATGAGCCTGCACCCCAAATGCCAATGACTAAATTTATACAAAAAAATCGAGTTTAACAAGCAAAGTCAACTCCTCCTAGAGCAATCACTGAGAGATGAGGGACACAGATTAAAAGTTGCCTTGCATCTTGACTTCCACAGAAATCCAATTAACATTTGCAGCATCAGTAATCCAAGTGCCTCCTAGGAGAGATACTCATGAAGAGAGGGAAGCATTGAATAAATAATTAAATTCTCAGTATGCTTTGTCTTGAAGACATCCATACATAACATATAGAAAGCACTATGAACAATAACCACAAAATCTATAGTGCTAGTGTAGGTTTTTGTTTTCATTTCATTTAGGTGTTATGTATTTTTCCCAAACTTCTATTTAATTTGCTTAGGTTAATAAGAGTGGGTCATAAAATAAGTTGTTGACATCTTCCATAGAGTAGCTACCCCCTATTTTAGGTGTTTGGAAGTTACATTTCCTATTGGTCGGCTTGCCTCCTCACTATTCTATACGTACTCACTAACCTGGTATCTTTTTGCATGTCATCGTGAGCCTTTGGTTTATGCATTTTTCCTTAAGCCATTCTTGTAAGATTTTTGCATGTTGTCTCTCATTCATTGAGCTCTTTCTACTCTGCTATTTCAATTCTCATATAATTTATCAAATAGGGTTTATATGATTATCCTTGCACCAAATCTGGGTTATTTTTGTTTTGCACAAATTTTAGCATGGTATCAAAACCCATTGTGTTTTAGAATAGATCAATCCATTTCCTAGTTTAAGAGACTTGAGAGTGTGAATCAATGCGCATGTACTCTTCTAAAAAACATAGTCTGCTCTTCACTTGCATCCTTAAATGATCAAAAGAATTAGAACCATTTGAAAGAAGAAACAATATTCTAAGGGTTTCATCTTGGCTTTTGGGATTCCAGGTGTGAAGTAATTTTTGGTGATTTGCGCAATACTTTTGGCTGCACCATTCTGTCTAGAAAGCTTGAAAAAACCAAATTAGGCTTTCGTTTCACTTTAATCAGAACCACGGAAGCTAAGCCACCATTTGGGTTTTTCTTGTGTATGTTTTTCTTGGTTTTTGCAGGTTTCATGATTTTCAAGGCATCCTTGCTAAACTTTGATTGCACCAATGCAATTGGTGACATAGGAAACCCTAAAATTGATTATAAATTTTTCGAAATCCAAGTCAAATGGTCCAGCAGGTGTTGTTTTAAGTCTTGACACTATTCACAAGTACAAATTCCATAAAGTGGTATAACTATACACTATGTACAAGTCCTTTGGCAGCAACCCCAAGTTTGGCAGCAGATTTGGCAATTCTATTTATTTGGCAAGATTCCCGCAATCTGGTAGCCCTCTAAAGTCATCTTGTAGTCTTCTACATTAGGCAAGATTTTTGGCAGAACAGCTATATTTGATAGATTCCACTAAATCAAGTTAAATTTTCTAGATTTAGCAACTACTAAATTGGCTTTTAGGGGAAGCTGCACCATTGAGCTTTTCTATTTTGAAGGCCAACTTCAGAGACTCATATCCTAATCTGGAGGTGTATTCAAGTGCAATTTGTTTTGATTCAAGCTATTTCTCGCTGGCTATACATGTGGTTAGTTTTTGAATTTACTGCTCCCATTTTCAAAAATTTAAGTTTTACTAGTAATCATGCTGAGCTATCTTGTTTTTTGGAATTTGTGATGCTCATAACTTTCTCATACAAACTCATTGTTTAGCCCTGATTTTTTATGTAGCTATTTTTCTGACCTCTATGCAGTAGTGTAGTTTACTTGTTCCTATTCTATTAACAGATTGTACTTTCAGCATATTTGTCCATTTTGGACTCTATAAAACTCAAACTGTATTAGTTTTGCATTGTAAAACATACTGGGAATAAGTGTAAAATTATGTGATTGTTGGGGCCTCATCGCAGCAATTAGGAACAGGGGGGTTTAATGCACTGAGAATATTGTAATTATGAAATAAGATAAAATTCGGTTCTGCAAGGTTTGCAAATATGTTTTCACGCATTTCATTTCACTCTTCTGTGGTCACCACAGAGAAAGGAAACTATTTGTCCGAGAAATAAGGGATAAAGAACCATTGCTTGGAGGACTATCTACTACCATATCTCCTTAGATTCATTCCCAAGCCAAATGATTATTAACAAAAGCGTGGATAGTTTAACAATGACGGCATGGTTTACAACTTGTTTTACCATTTTTTAAGATATCCTACATCACATAAAGCACATTGAGTACCCTTTCATCGATTGGAGCATCATCTAACAATGATTTTAATTTGGAGGGCCTAGCATATGTGGATGATACTGATCCTCTTTCTTTCAATGCCCCATCTACAATTGAGGGCATTCCTTTAATGACCTATTGCTTCAATAGAGTTCAAAGCCAATTCTTTAAGAGCTTCTTGTGATTCTATGCAGCAAGACTATATCTATCTTCTAGATTCACCTCATTGGGGAAAATTCCTGCCATACATCTCTTGTTTGTTTATTGAGTCTCATCTTCTGGATCTGAATGGCACTTTGAGCACCTCATTTTCCTCTTTAATAATAGTACCTTTGTGGGCATCTTCATCTTTAGCACTTATTTTGTCCCCTACTTTACATGGTTTTGAGTTGTCGCCTTCTCCAATTAGGCCTAGGACTCCTAATCAAATAGTGGCACATCTCAGCACTATACAAGAAAAGACATGTACCCTCTTATTCTTTGACAGAATGGGAAGACATACATGCACCCATGGGCCTAATTCTTCTTAAGAGAAGAAAAAATGTCAAACAACAATTGATCTTCTTTAGCATTCAGCTCCAATGCGGGAGGCTACACATTGGGGGGCTGTACTCTCTCTACTTTGGGGGATCTTTCCTCTCTCCTTTTCATTTTTTTTTTAAAGGGGGTGCTTATTCTCTATGGGGGGGATTATATGTACATGGATACTTCATCAAGTTACACATTTGTTGAGACCCATCTTTCACCCATCTAAGTTGTGTTTAAGGGGGTTGCAATTGTAGGTTTATATTTTCATTTCATTTAGGTGTGAAGTATTTTTCCTACACTTTTATTTAGCTTGCTTAGGTTATTAGGAGTGGGTCATAAAGTGAACTGTCATGATCTTCCATAGAATAACTCCCCCTATTTTAAGTATTGGGCAGTTACATTTCCTGTTGGTTGGTTTGCCTCCTCACCATTCTATATGCATTCCCATGCATTGCATGTTTTCACATTTTGTTGTGAGTCTTTGGTTTATGCATATTGCTTTGAACCATGGTTGTTGGGAGACGTGTCCCTTGACCCTTGAGACGTGTCTCGGGAACTTGGACGCGTCTCCAGTACCAAAGACATACCCAGAGACACCTCCTACCACCTGGAAACGCGATGTGCAGTCTCCCGAGTCTCTTGAAGTCTCTCGTTGTGAAAAATGGCATCTCCCGTGAAATTATGCCGAGTGATATTCTGTTTTACTGCACTGAAATTCCATAGAGAATAACATATTCTGTTGGATCCTGTCTTGATCTCATATCAAAGGTATGAAAGTCATTTTCTTTGTCCCATGGAACAATCCCATGCATTGATAGAAACTTTCAGAGTAGAGAATTTGTTAGTCATCATTGATCAGAATCTAAGCTTATGGGAAATGTATAATGAAGATCTGTTTTTAAAGAATATGTTGAACTTTATAAAGAAGATCAAATGTGGTGGCTTTTGGAATGAAGGTTGTATAAAACCAGGTTACAAACTTACAAGCATACATGGGATTGGTTCAATCAATAGGAATGCTTTCATAAGAATTTGAACAAAAATAAAGATGACAATAGAGTAATGCTTCATCTCCTTTTATAATTGTGTGAATTTCATAGGAGAGAGGCTTGGGAAAAGAGAGCGGAAAAAGCTACATGTAACTTACAAGAATATTGATATGGCACTTGTGCCCTTGTCAATTGTCACAATACATGTGCCCTTGTTTTGAAAGTTCAATGTCATGATATCTTCTATAAATTATTAATTTTTTAATTTTTATTTATATTAAAAAAAGATGGCATCTCCGAGTACCCTCGTCTCCTATTTTCAAAAAAAGTCGTACCAATACCAATACCAGTCTCCCATATACCTGTACCAATACCTGTACCAATCTCCCGTACCAGTACCTGTACCAATCTCCCGGCAACCATGCTTTGAACCATTCTTGTATTGTAAGATTTTTGTATGTTCTCTCTCATTCATGGAATCCCTCTCTATTCCATTATTTTGACTCTCGTATCATTTACCAAGGTATTTCCATAATCAGCATTTAGATAAACAAGACATTGGAGAACTCAAAATATAATAACTTCATAAAGCCTGATTGAAGCCATCTTTCAAAATCCATCAATGATCAAAAATCTTAATCAAGAGCTACATGAACAAATCATCATACTGCTCTCCACCAAGAGCATCAACATGAACCTTTGTTCATCAGAACTAGACACGATAGTAACAACCACTTGCACTAAAATATGCTGTGCCATACACATTCTCCCTGGTGACCAAGTGATGAAAGATGTGAAAGGTTAGACACAGAAGTGTCGAAGTTAAATTGCTCTAGCTCTATATCCCAAAAAACAGTAGATTCTTACCTGTAGTTGGTTTTTTATGCAATAGGAGGGGCAAGTTGGAATGAACAAAGACCAAATCCTTTGACATAATTGCTGCCAACCTATTACTTCTAACCAAGTAGCTAGAAATACACTGGGTTAGTTAAGTTAGTTTTCTTTTCATTTGGTTTGTTCTGTTTTTCTTTAACTTTCAGCAGTTTGTCAAAAGTTCACCTCAGAAAGACCAAAAAATGCTATTGAAAAAGAATCAAACCCAGAATCAGAGCCAGAATTAGAACACTTCCAATACAGAGAGAGGATGCATAGAATCAGAATCAGAATCGAAGTTCATTATCAAACATAACAGCCTACATAAAATGTGTAGACTGCTAAAATATGAGGAGGAAAAAGGAGGGGTTGATGAGCCATCAAGGCTGGGTTCTTCACATACACAACTTGATCCTATCACTATGTATGAGGCACCTATTGAGGCTCCTGCTGAAGAAATTGTAGCTATACCATCCACTTCTAAAACACCTACAAAACGGTAGCAGACTTTTTTAAGTTTTAGCAGTAGACAAAATTTATCATTTATCATTTTTATTCATATTGAAACTTAAAATTCATATGTATTTAGAGGTTCAACTCATTGTTTCATTTTTGTCTATGATATGTATTAAAATCCATTTTTATTTATATATGATGGAAATCAGTAATATGTGTGTTTTTGAAAAATATTTTTAAAAATTTATGTATTTTCAAATGTTCAATAAATTTTCCGAGTTATTGCCGAGTTTTTGCCGAGTCTCAAGTTTTTAAAAATTTTGGGCCTGCCAAGTAATTGCCAAGTCTGAGTTTTTCAACTATGGCATAAACCTAAGTTACCGGTTCGGGTTCGGGTACAAGAACCCTGTACGTGGGTACATGAAAAAAAAAATTAGGGGTTTGGGTACGTATGGGTACGTGTGTGTATATATATATATACAAAAAAATAAGAGAAATATAAAGAATTGTAAAACTAAATCATTTCATAGTATGATACTTGATCATTGATCAATGCCAAATGCCAAAGATAAATATTAAATGCCAATTGATAGTTGAAAAATATTCAAATACGCCTTATCAATGATATCATATACGTCTATGTTCACGATTCCAATGGAAATCATCACAATTACTGAATTACAAAATGTAGTTCATGAAAGTTGAAACATGATTCAATGTTCATTGTTCAATGTTCATCAATCATTAGAAGGATTATCAAAAAAATAATCGTGACTTGGATTTTCAGCAGCTTCAACTTCAAGATCATCATCATTTGAACCCAAAGCGGTTCCACTTCCAACACCATGTAGTATAACATGATCATCATTATCATCCACATCATCCATAGTGGCTCTAACAAGATCCTGAATGGTTGCATCCAAGTCAGCAGACTCGGGTGCTACATCCCAAAGCTTCGCTGCCCCCTGCTTGTATCGGGGCTCCTTACGTGACAGAAGACACAAATTGGAATGAATATACGCCAAGTCTTCAGCTCTTTTTGCAGCCAACCAGTTACGCAAATGTTTGAGTGTTAAAAGACCTCATATTGGGCTTTTTTAGGGTTAGGAGAAAAAAATAATAATTAAAAAAATGTATTTAATAAGTTTTTGGGCCCGCTTTTTAAGTGTTGGGCCGTGGGTTCTCCTAGGTTCGCCCAGGTTCGTCGTTGATACGCCCGGGTCCGCATACCACAGTGCTGGGCATGCACTCTGTGCGCACCCAGCACGTACCCACAGGCGAACCCGAACCGAGTTCGAGGCCTATGGGTACGAACCCTGCAACATAGGCATAAACTATCAAAACAAATAACTCCACACTACTTACTCATACAAGGAGCCAATTACTCATTGATCCTGCTTTCTACATATGAGATGTGTTATATTTCTTTTCATGCATTAGTTATCATGTATTGTAGTACATACAATAACATTTCTATATTTCAAAAACAAATTTCATCATTTCTCTTAGAAAATCTCCTTTTACTTCAGCTACCTGCAGTTCCTTAATTTTTAATTTTGGCTATGGAGTTGTGAGATCATTTTCTAAAAACCATTTCTCACAATCAGCCCTGAAAGAACTTTTCTCAATAAAATGTCATTTAACAGGTAAATCAACTGCCCTATTCAACAATTCAGGTAGAACTGTCAGGATTACCGTTCAGCTCAATTGTATAAAGACACAACTCTGGACCATCTGCCGTAGTTGTGTTTCATTCACAACAGCTACTGGCATACAGATAAGTGCATATACAGTTCCCTTCTGCAGCTTCTCAAATAATCCATTTGAGAGCTCATGGTACAACTACTCTTGCATCAACCAACAGCTATTTCAACTTCCCTTCCCATTGTAATTAAGTAGTTTTTGTTGATGTTGTCAGTTCACTTTTCTGCATTTTGTTCTCCATGGCCAAAACATCTGCAGCTTTTCTAAGTTTGAGTGGCAAATTTAAATACTATTAAACCTTTTCTTTCACAGTTGCAGGCATATGGCTTCTGCTCTGAGAAGTTGGCAGGCTAGAACATTTTTATTAACTTGATTGTTCATCATCTCTTGTTATCCATAAAAAAAGAATGAATGTACTCATTATCAAAAAGATGAATGTGCTCATTATCAAGAAGAAGATGATCCTTGTAACCAGATGAATGTACTCATTTGCAGTAACAGGCAGCTTTTCACAGCTTTGGCCAGGTCAAGTTTCTTTGGACCACTATTGCACGTAGGATGTGCCCTGAGATCTAACCACAACAGAAAGAAAAATAATGCTGCCAAAGTTTCTTATATTAGGAACGCACTGATATCACCAATGTCATGCAGTTAGCTGCAAATTTCACTCTGGTGTCACAAGTGGTCGGATTGTCCACACTGTTTCATATGTTTTCCCCAGCTTGAACATCCTTCTTGTGACTAATTAGCTGAGAATGAAGAGCAATCCTTGTGACATGTGTTCAAACTTTTTCATTAAACATTAGTAGTATGCCTTTCCTGTAAGAGTCATCTTGCCTGTGTCATCTTTTATGCATTTTTCCTTGAAAGCCTAAAAAAAGATTTGATCTGATAAGTGCTTTATTATTACAATAGGCTCTTTAGCAGCTCATAGCAGGGAAAATATCCAAATTAAAAAAAAAAACACATTTTCCACCTCTCTCTCTCTCTCTCTCTCTCTCTCTCTCTCACACACACACACACACCTTAATTGAACATAATCAAAAATTTATATATTAAGTTATAAATACTTTAGTTGAAAATGTCATTTTCCATCTTTTTGCTCAAACATTGTTTCCTGTGTTATTCAAATATTGTATTAATTTTTTTACAAACATGGATACTACAATTTTGATATGCATAGAGAGCACAGACCCATGAATTTTGATTTCATGATCACATGAGCCACGGAACAACATTTTAATACAATACTGTTGATGTTATAAGCAACTTAGGGCTGCACTTCCAGTGCACATACTTCAAGGAGAAAGCATAAATTAAATGATAGCCTTCCGGGTATTTAATTTATATCGTCAATGTGTAATAAACATAAAGGGGCCAACCCTATTTAGGTTCGCATGTTTTGTTTTACATTGGGCCGACCTCCATTGTATTTAATATATTTATATATTCTCCCAAGGGAGCCGACCTAATTGAGGAGGTGCCTCAATTGTATATATACAAGGTCACTCCTTGTCATTTCACATTCAAGTTCATTCATTATAATTCGCAGCCTAGAAGAAGTTCGCACTTTTGTAGCAGCAGTCCGATTTCAAGGAAGAACATATTCATTTGTATCTTTTGCATCTAGGAGAGGTGCGACTATTCATTGTATCTATTTTGGCCATTGCTGGGCCTGAGTTGTAAGCAGATTTCTGCTCTTGGTTCTATATTATATAAGAGGATTATTTGTTGGGTTTTTCTCCCTCAAGTGGAGGGTTTTCCCAGGGTATCTTGTTGTGTTTGTTATCTCATGTGTTGCAATATCTTAAGTACTTTCAGTTATATGATCTGATCTAAGAAACACTAAGATGGTATCAAAGTGGGTTTGAAAAAGATCGTGATCAGATTTATTTTGCAGCACTCACTTTAATCTTTTTCAGTCTATCTCCTATTTAAAATTTCAAGATGGTGAATGGTCTGAAAATCGAGGATAGACTCGAAGGAGTTTCTAACTACACATCATGGAGGTTCAGGATCATGCTCACATTGGAAAAGAATGATTTGGCTGAGTTTGTGAAAACAAAAGTTCCCGAACCTGAGGAGGAAGAAGAGAAGTTGCAGTGGAGGAAGAAAGATACTAGGGCAAAGAAAGTGTTGGTTGATTCCGTCAAGGATCATGTTGTACCGATTGTCTTCAAGTTGGATACAGCAAGGGAGATGTTTACAACTTTGGAAGAGATGTATGAAATCAACAACACCAGTCGAGCACTTGCTTTGAAGCAACAACTTCATCACGTTAAGATGGCGGAAGAAGAATTTGTCATCACCTACTTCATGAAGATTTCCGAGTTGAGAGATTGGCTCTCTACCTTTGGTCATATTGTTGATGACAAGGATTTGACCATGTTGGCTCTTAATGGTCTTCCTTCATCTTGGGAGTCTCACATTCAAGGAATTAGTGCGAGATCGGAACTTTCCAAGTTTGATTGATTAAGGGCAGACTGCATTCAAGTACCTCTTCAGCAGTTGGGTTCTAAATTGCTCAAGTCAACCTAGATTGGCAGCTCCGCAAACCTATTCAAATCTGGAATACGGTAGAAGAGGACAACCCTGAATCTCTACAAAGGTGTGGGTTGGAAACCATTTCTCTAAAGGCAAGCATTGCAGGCAATGAGGTCAAGTGGTTGATGCAAGAGATTGAAGATTCAAAGGGAGCCTAGTGAACCTAAAGAAGATGGTTGTGTTGCTCTACATGTTGTTTCAGTTGAGGCCTGCAATGATATCCTAGTTCAACAAGAAGCATACCACTATAACAGAGATATGGTATCAAGGAAAGATATTCAATTGAGGTATATCAGCACTGATGAGCAGATGACAGTCATTCTCATCAAGCATCTCCTTTAGGATAATGGTTGTGTACCTTCGAGACAAGCTTGATATGGTGGAGAATGAAGCCCTAGCTGAGAGGGAGTCTCAGTATTAGTGATCTTCAAAATTGTTAATCTCTATTAAGAGAGATTTGAGGTGCAAGCCCTTGATAATGCATTTCTCTATTGAGAGAGATTTGAGGTGCAAGCCCTTGATAATGCATTTCTCTTTGAGATTTGAGGTGAAAGCCCTTGTTTCCACCCTCTGGGAGAGCCATGGTGGATGTCATGTGTGTGACTCCATGACAGCATCACGTGAGGGAATCTGTGATGATTTACTTGTACTTGTGTTTCACCCTCTGGGGGAGGCATGGTGAAAGTCACATTGAGGTGACAACAAAACATTAAGTGATGAGCACTTGTACATACCATCTATGGAGGTAGCCATGATGGTTGATATCACGATGAGGTGATATCCTATTTGTTTTCACATTGAGATGATGTGTCTTGTGCAGCTGGAAGTATCATCCCTAGCTGAGAGGGAGTGTTGATATTATAAGCAGCTTAGGGCTGCACTTCCAACGCACATACTTCAAGGAGAAAGCATAAATTAAATGATAGTCTTCCGGGTATTTAATTTATATTGTTAATGTGTAATAAACATAAAGGGGCCGACCTTATTCAGGTTCACATGTTTTGTTTTACATTGGGCCGACCTCCATTGTATTTAATATATTTATATATTCTCCCAAGGGAGCCGACCTAATTGAGGAGGTGCCTCAATTGTATATATACAAGGTCACTCCTTGTCATTTCACATTCAAGTTCATTCATTATAATTCGCAGCCTAGAAGAAGTTCGCACTTTTGTAGCAGCAGTCCGATTTCAAGGAAGAACATATTCATTTGTATCTTTTGCATCTAGGAGAGGTGCGACTATTCATTGTATCTATTTTGGCCATTGCTGGGCCTGAGTTGTAAGCAGATTTCTGCTCTTGGTTCTATATTATATAAGAGGATTATTTGTTGGGTTTTTCTCCCTCAAGTGGAGGGTTTTCCCAGGGTATCTTGCTGTGTTTGTTATCTCATGTGTTGCAATATTTTAAGTACTTTCAGTTATATGATCTGATCTAAGAAACACTAACAAATACAAGCATTTGTTGGATCAACTTCCAGATTTAGAATATTAAACAGACAACCCTACACCACCAAAATGAAATATATGAGCAAAAGATATATGCAGACTTGTTAGGATCCCCCACCCTCAAAGAAAAATAATAATAATGAACTTCGAGGAAAAATCCTACCTCTGGTGACTCCAAGTTTGAATTGAGGTTAGATAGGAGTTCCTTTGATAAGTTCTCATTGAGCATATCTGCAAGTTTTGGTGTCATTAAGGCTTTCAATGAACTGGCAGCACTAGGGTTGTATGGTGTTATAGGTTCATCCCCACAAAATCCAGCAAGTCTTGCGAGTGCTTGGGCTGCTAGTTTAGCATGTGTGTTCTTCGCAATCTGCACACTACTCCCAACACCATGTGCTTCTCCATCTCTTCTCTCTTCAGCAGTGGTGTCATACTGTAAAAGCAATGGTAGAAGATACCTGATTCATGAACCAGGGCACAAAATTATAATGACAGCAACACATATCACATGTATAAGAAAAATGGTGAGAAGAAAACAGAATTGGTAAACATAATTTGAGATTTACAACTTACTGAAGCCTAACAAACCCTACATAAAAAATTATAGTGTTTCCTCTTTGAGAAGCAATAGATTACAACAATAAATATCCTTGAAAATTTACATTTTCCTAGAATATGGAGAACATCCAAACTTAAACAAAGAAGCCAACCAAAATATTTATCTTCCAGAAGAGCTGTGTTCTGTCAAGTTTTCTTATTCAGGTCCAACTTCTAGACCCCCATTCAGTGACAAACTGGATCCTAAGATAAGTTACATTTGCTGACATTATAGATTCAATATTTGCTGATCATCACAGGGTCAATATGTAGTTTTAACTTTTAAAATTTACCCAATTGTTAAGAAAAACGATGTATTTGGGTTGGCCAATCTAAAATGAATTAGCATTCTCAAATTTGGTCAATTAACTAAAATGTCTAGGCCTGTTATAGTAAAACTATCAAATTATTATCATTTTATAACTATTGTTATTATTATTACTATATCACCTCTGTTCAGGTTATTCGTAGTGATCTTCACTGGCCAGCACTTTTGCTTCCTTATTAGAAATTACTAGAAACAGTCACATATCTCTATCTCAATATCCTCATCAAACAACCAGAAAAAAGTTTTCAAAAACTAGTCAGAATTGGCTTTATAACATAGCAGCAACAAAAAATTTTAAAAAGTTAAGCCATACTTCCAAGATCATGCATGAATTCATCCCCACCAGATGCAACTCACCCATTTACAATAGCTTGGAGCAGTCTGGAGCAAAACAGACAAGGCACCATGCAAGTGCACACCAAACTGATACATAAGGATCAAGGAAAATCGTACTTCATCAAAGAAGTCACTCCCAGAAGATGCAGCTATTCCAAACTATAAAGTTTTGTCAGCAAGATGAAATTGTTGATCCCTATAGGGGCAATTTTGAAACTGCCTGATCTGGAGCCCAGGTTGAGTCCTAGTGGACAACTCGCTATATGAGGATTTTGATCAAGATATTTGTGTGTGCAAAAGTCTTGTAAGACAAAATAGTATAAAGATTAAGACAACTATAGAACTGAAATAGTAAATGTATATTTATTTATCTATTTGCCCTGTACATGGCATATTCTTCAGAAATATGTACAACTGCTATCTTCTAATCTTTCTGCCTATATGTCTACCTATATCTTATGCTAAGCTATTTTATACATATGTATATATAGATTACATGTTGTAAGGCTGAGAGTTGCTATGGAAGTGGAACCATTTCCATCTCTGACTCGTCATCTCTCAATGGTTGTGTAGTGTTGAGCCATTTGCAGGTGGGTGTGTAATGTGTTTGCAGATGACCTGGCACAATGCAAGCCTTAGGGGTGCCATCAAAATTGTCACATTGACTACATTATCCTAAGTCCAAAATGTGAAGCTCAAACAACATGGTGAGAAGCAATGCAAATAACTTTGTGGTTTGGCTTAGAGGTGTATTGCAACTTGATAAAGCCAAGGTTGAAACTGTAGAAAATTTGGTGGAAGTATGGTTGCCACAAGAGTGTCTGATCCTGTGTAGAGTGCTGTGCTCCAGTATTTGAGTATGTGCAGCACTTGCTAGAGACAGATGCATGACCATGATGTTACCGCAAGCATCTGGAAGGTGCTCTAGTGTACCTCAAACCATAGAAGCATCCCACAGTACTATAAGCCATGAGAATGGTCTTGGCATTATTGCAAGGGACAATGTTGCTAGATCTACCTGTATCAATCACCCCTCCTTGTGAAGCAATAGTCCCAATTGTGTTGAGTCTTGGAGGCAGGTACAGAGCCTTGACTTTTAGTTGGTTCTCGGTGAATCATTTGGCTTGTTGTGTGAGCTGACCTACTTTGACTACTATATACACAAGCATAGAACAATACTATTAAACATGGTTTCCAAAATATGATTTGTCTTTGTATGCATAGTTGTATGGTACAATTTTCTTTGGAGTTGTTGTGGCATGTATTGAGCATGGAATCACTTCAAGAAACCAATATCTCTTAGTGCCCACTGATACAACTACGCTGTGAGGATTGGCATTGTACATACACTTGTGACTACACATGTATGGATGTCCGAGTACATTAAAGGCCTCCATTGGCACCACATGACAAATTACCTCCTAAAAAGGATGAATAGCATATAAAAAGTGGCACAGGAGAGTAAAACATATACCTTGGGTGTTGAATGTGTTGAACGATCCCAGTTTGTAAGGCTGCAAATGAAGCATGGTTGGCAAATTTAGTTGATAGATGGTGTCTACAGAAATCAGGTTCTTCATGCTACCACCATTGATCATAAAGTCTGGTGGCTGCCCTTGCACCCACATCTATGAATGGAATAGTCATTCTACAATTTTCGGTACTGTTGTTTGCAGTGTTGACTAGGGCATTGGGATCTGTGTCAATGATTCCTTCTGAGGGCTTGACATTATCATCCTCTGTTCTAGCCTATGTAAGCAAATCCTTTGAAGCATAGCACTCTACATTGAAATGATTGTTACTTTTGTATCCATTGCAGCATTTACTCGGCTTGGATACTTTTCTCTTCTCCAAAGGCACTACTTTCTTTAGCACGATGGTTGTTTACCACTTGCCATTCTACTTGAACTTCTCCTCAATGGTTGTTGCATAGTAGTAAGCTTCTCCCATTGTCTTGACAGTTGTAGGTTGTCACGATATTTGAGGACTCAATTCTACTCTGGCTCAAATGAGCCCAACCTTTAGTAGAGCTTGTGGAAAGCATTGGTGTAGAGCTGGACTAATAATCATATCCTTGCAATAATTGTGACTACAGCATGTAGCAACCAGCAAAGACATTCCTTGCAATAATTGTGATGAATGAAGAGACTTCCAAAAGTACAGCTTGATCTTCTCTTGATCCAAAGTCATTCATGGAAAAATAATAAATATGACTCTAACTGATCTAACTAGTTATCAACAGCATGTACATTAATTTTACCCTCAAACAAAGAAACATCTAGCTTTACTTGAAACCTAGGGGAGACTCAACCACCAAAAGCTTCACCTAATGATGAGATCAAAGGAACCACCCACACAAGGACTTCTGCAAATTGGTTGAATAGAAATTTCTTCTTCGATTTCACTTTTGATCATCATGTTTATCTCCTCTTGCATTGATTTGACCATTTTGAAAGAAGTCAGTAGATCGTATGATAGTTCTTGAGGTGTGAAGTTAAAGCTCAAAATATTTCAAATTTTCAATCATGTTAGATAGGCCATACAAGATGACGGTGACCAATTCTAATACCACTGATCCAAGGCATGGATTAAATCTTGATGGAGAACTCTCTAAATGAGGATCAAGATGAAGTTATGTGCGAGTGTGGAAGCTTTGTGAAACAAAATAGTGCAAAAATTAAAAGAGATATAAAACTAGAAAAATAAAAGTATTTTTAGTTATCTGTTCATCCTGTATATAGCATATTCTTCATAGAAATGTATGGCTGCTATCTTTTAATCTATCTATCTTTCTATCTGTGTCTTAAGCTAAACTAATTTACAAACATGTAAATACAAATTTCATGCTGTTAAGGCTGGGGGTCACCATGGAAGTTGAATTGTTCCTACGGAAGTGGAATTGTTTCCATGGATGACTCATCATATCCTGATGATTGTGCAGTGTTCATCTATTTGCAAGTGGTTGTATGATGTGTTAGTAGGTGACTTGGTACAGTGTGAGCCTCAGGGCTGCCACCTCGATTGTTGCACCAACTACATTCTCTGAGGTGTGAAGCTTGGGACAATGCAGTGAGAAGCAATGTGAATTAAACTTTGTAGTTTGGCCTAGAGGTGTATTGGACCTTGTTGAAGCCATGGTAGAAATTGTAGAAGGTTTGGTGAAAGCACAGTTACTGTAGGATCATCTAATCCTATCTACGGTGCTCTATGCCACTATTGGTGTATGTGTAACACTTATTGGACACGGATGCATGATCATTGTCTTATTGCAAGTATCTACGAGGTGCTCTGGTGTACCACAAACGTTATTACCTCTAAAAACAAAGTTCTAACACTTTGATTCATGATTCTCAATAATATAGATGGGTTTCGAATCGAAGTTGTCAAAGACAGTCTTGAAGTTAATGCCAACAAAAAATTCAAGTGTTGGTTCCATAATATATTAAATGCATGTTAAGATTGATTTTCAAAAGATTGTGCTAAATTTTATATGTCATCACTCTCAACATGTATCTAAGTTATATGGGTCGTCATTGTAATGTGGCTTCAAAGTCTAAGCCTTTCCAAAATGGAAGCACATGTTATAGATCAAATTAAGCCTGATCAGTTGCTACTAAGAGATGCAACCTATCACCCTGACATAACACATCCTATCAAATGTGTCCCTTAACTCACATATAAATAACCTATCACCCATTCGTTCGTTGTCACCAATCAGATTATGTATTCTATTTTATATTTCAATATGTAAATATTTGATATTTATTATGACAATTGTGTATCTATTAGATATACTACATAACACATCTAAAAACTAACAATTTACAGTGTTGTCCCCTGAATATCTCCTGGGATCCAGATCATTACACTTAATCAGTTTCAAACCTACAACCCAAAGAATATTTGATCATGTTCGACTCAAAAATTACTCTGTCCATTGTCTTTTGTCAAGAAAAAAATAGTGGAACTCCTGTATGAATATATAGTCTTTGGAACAACAATTTAAGCAAAGTGAAAGTCGAAAGGTGTGAATCACTATATCCTGAAAATATATCTCCAAAAATTGTACAGGAAACTTCTGGTACTAACCACAAAACGCCAGCCTTCAGTAAATTATCCTGCATCTCTGTTGAGGCAGACAAATGAGCAATAGTCTGAAGGGCAGCATCAACAGCAGCATTCGCAAGTTCTAATTCAGTACAGTGTACAACATCTTCAACAAATCCAGCAGAATGAAGCATCTCAACTCGTGCACTTGCAAACTGGCTAAGGCATGCAGCTGTCTGCATTACATTTGTCACAATCATTACAGCAGCTTCAGACGGTGGAGTGCTCGGCTGCACCACATACATACACCTACAAAGAAGAGTTGCCAATAGGGGCACACCACCATCCCTCACAAGCTCCTCACCATTTAGAGCAGAAGATGCACACCTGGAATGGGTGGTAAGCACAAACAGTTTCCATCAGCTGGGCTTCTGATGAGAAATCCATGCTAGATACTGAACATTGCATATAGTTACAATATAACCATTACATTAGAAAGAAGTATACTAACTTTAAAATATAAAACAATATAGATAGCTGTTCAGTATGTATAACAATATTACTCAATCAGGAAAAACTCACTCCTTTTAATGGAAACATACGACAAAGATTACCAATTAAAAGTAGTAGAAAACAACCATTACACCCTTTAAAGGGTTTCTATACAAGAAAATTACGGAATAGACAGAAATGCACCCAAATGAAAAACATTGACACATTTCCTAGGACAACTGCCTTGTGACTGTAAACCCCTCTATAAGAAAACCAAAATTTGCATGATGTAGGAAATTTAGGAAATGTCCGATTCCTTAATGATAACATAGAGAATACCTCTGATCACAGCGGCACTTGAGAAGAAAAACCTTTTAAGAGGAAAGCCTTATCAACTAAAACTTGTAAAGAGCTGATACAAAAAAAAAAAAAAATCACAGGCAAATGAATTGGAAATAGAAAAGGAAAAAAGAATGCAGAAACAGTTCAAACTAGTGGTATATATTGATTGTTTGTCAAAGAACACAGGAAAATACTCACCTTGAACAAAGAGGGAAACTGATATAATGTGCCGTTTTATAATTTTTATAATTTATCTCAATATTTAATTGACAAGATTAACTTGGAAGATCCTTTTATAATAATTTTGGGCTGTTCTAGACTGTTACCTCAAAATGTGTATATCAGAAGATCTTTATCCAAAAAAAAAGCAATATATTCATAGCTGTTATTTGGTGGCTTTCAACAACTGAGAAGAAACTTATTGTGCATTACAAATTAAGTTAATCTTACATAAAACACAATATATATAATAAACTTGAACTTGTTTATCAATCCAGAAGGCCAAATTGTAGCATTGACAAACTACCTGACTGCATAAAATAATTCTTCAGAGCAAGTATACATACGTTAACCATATGAGCTCAGAAGCAGCTACAAGAAGAGGAGCACGCTCGGAGGACAGGAAATTGTTATCATCCTTATCAACTGTTATTGCATTGAGCAACATAGGATAACCAGCATACTTGAAAGGTTCCAACACATCACCATATCTTCTATACAGTATACACTGCCCTTTCAGTAGAAGCAGTAGCCTCCAAGGTTGTGGTCCTTGCAAACCTTGCAGTGTAGCCTGCAACCCAGTAAATTTTTTGTTGTTAGAAACCTGACACTTAAAAGTGTTCAGAATTTAGCACACTGAGAAATTACTATTTAGAAAAGAGAAATATTGCATGATAACATCCAGCACCATATAGAAGCTTTAAAATCTCAATTTTAAAGATAGAACTGCAGTGGCCAAAATGTCCTGATGCTTGCTTACAAATTACAAATTAAAATTTACATCAAGCGTGTTTTTAGACTCAACCTATTTAAAAAGCATATACTATAAAATCTTCTTTTACAGGTTCCCCTTCAAGTGAGGACTGTTATCCACTTTGAATGAATTTATTTGAGCATAGCAATTGATTTTTAAATTCTAGATTTTATCTATAAAATGAGTCCGGATGAATGTACAACTTTTAAACCATGCTTAAAATATTTTTTAGATTACCTGCAGTCGTTCATAAGCTTTTTGAACAGCAACAAACTTCTCTCTTCCTTCTGGATTTTTATCAGGATGATACTTCATAGCTAATTTCCTGTACTGCCGTTTGAGTTTTTCTTCATCAATGTGTCCAATAAGCTTGTAGACACAACTGCCATCTTCCTCCTGGTCATTGTGGTGTTTCCCATCAGTGTCAACTCCCATTCCATTTTCCTCCTCTATAGGAATTTCTAATATTTTGCAAGCTTCATCTTCAGAAAGATCCAGAGGTCGTCTAGTTAGCTCCTCACGCCACATAACCAACAATGACTGCAAAAATTCCACATGTTCAACAATAGGCCAACCAGGAAACTGTATCTCATCACAAAGGTTACGGAGATAGTATCGATGGCACCACATCTCATCCTTAAGTTCTGGATATGTCACAGGAGGCATAGGAGCATATTCATACAAAGAATGGCAATGCTGAGGTAGCTTGTGTGGGAAATCACCAAGATGCTTCAGAACCTGAGCCACAAAACCAAAAACAACCATAAGTGCACTATACACTCACATGGACCAAGGCACCATAATGTCTTCAATGATGGAGCAAGTGATGATATCCTTTGTTGTTTATGAGTATGGAAGTTCTTTCCTATAACAAGAAGCTCACAGTAATATGTACGTGCTAGAAGCTTATGCATTATATCATAATAATGACATTTTATTATTGGAAATACAGTTTATGTTGTATTATAATTAGGTTGACAAAAATTGTGGCAATTTTCTGATCATATTTTATTTTAAACTAAGTTCCTAAATCAGAATCAGGTACAGTACAGATATGTGGATATGGTATGCCAGTATGTCCCAGAAGGGGCTGGGTACGTTTTGGGTCCATCCATACAAAAAACACATAAAAATCATAAATATGTAATAATTTTTACATAATATAATAATAATATAGATAAATAACATTAATAAACTAAAATGTTAATTGTCTTTAAAATTATTATAAAACAGAATTTTTAACCATTATAAAATTTGGAAATTTCAAGTTTAAAGTGAGATCACACAAGAATGTAATTGGCATGATACACTAAGGTTGATATTCAGTTTTAAAGAAATTTAATATTGCTTTGAATCTTGCCATTGAATCTTGATCTAGAATTTTTAGACTTTGTAGTCTGTTTGTCGTGCCCCAAGAGCATACAGAAATGTCAAACTCTGCCCTAGATTTTCTCCAGAAACCTGCATCCTAGTCAAAGCAAAAATAGATAAATCCCTAAAATATCAGTTGTTTGTGGTTGCTGAATTGCCCCTGTTTTCTGTGGGGCCCTTTTCCTGTTTGCTGCTCTGAGGCTCTCCTTTCCCTGTTCATCGTGAAATGGTGGTATTCCCTTGTTGCTACATATCCAACATGCGAAATGTTTTTTCTTTGTTGCTATGAGACTACACATAGAATAATGTCAATTGCACTGTTTGGGGACAAATATTTAGGTTTTCACAGGTCAAAAAATAAAATAAAATGTCTCGAAAAATTTGCCCAATGCTGGATTCAATTTGGAAACAGCTCAGAATCGCCACCAGAACTGCCTGTGTATGTGCTGCATCATTTCCAAGCAATTCTTAACTCCCAAATCCAAACCCTGCTCACTTCCACAAGCAATTTAGATACATACCAAATTCTGATATAACTCATACCTGGAAACCTGCACTTCTCAGCTACTTTAGTACAATAGATTTTTAATCATAGTTTAGTTTCATTTATTAATGAAATATATTTAGGATTTCCTTATCTATTTTCTACTTTTTATGATTTCCCTTTTAATTCAGTATGTTATCAGCACAAGGTTAATGGTTAAATGCAGTAAACTTTAGGCCCATATAATCAAGACAGCATTGATGGGTAAATTTAAATCTGTAATTCAAACAGGGGTATATGATTTATTTGATATTGGCAAAAGGAATCATGTACAATAACATAGCAGAAAAAGAAAAAACCTTCAAGTACATGAGAAACAAATTACAATCGCCTGATTCAATATTTGATATATTGGCAAAGAAAAGAGTTTAGCATAATGTCTCATAGTGAAGTTTATGGAAAGAAGCAACCACACATACATAGCAAAAAGTTAAAAGTAGAAAAACTTGACATGTAAAATAACACAGGAGTTGCAATAGATTTGCAATATGCCTGGAAACTTGAAACAAAAATTAGATTATCTTAGGTTACTTTTCTGAACAGAATAAAGAAAGAGAACAGAAAGTCAAGAGAAATATTATATCCATACTTTCGAACCACCAAGCTTTGTTATTTTGTCAAAAATGAATCTCTAGATGAGTTGACAGCTTTAAAGATATGAGAGATTACAGAAGATAGAAGGTCAAAGAAATGTTTTGTTAAAGATCCTTGATGGTAAAGCATGGAGTGATTGAAATATAGTCTATATAGTGAGTTTCACCAAAAATTGGCTTTCATGTAGACTGAATGCTGAGTTTCACCAAACATTGGCTTTCATGAAGTCAATACGCTGAGTTTCACAAAAAATTGGCTTTCTGTTTCCAAGATCACAAAACAAAATTTATTATTTAATTCTATAAATTTGTTAAAACCACAGCAATACAACAAATGTTGGCAGGAAATTACAGATGATGAGCTGTATTTTGGCACATAAAGTATCACCAACTTTGTAATTTCTATCTTGGAATATTAAGTGAAAACACGAATTGCTGCTTAAAATTGTGAAGCATATCAGGGAGAATTTCAAAAAGGAACTTGGAGAAGCTCAACAAATCAAAAGCTTGTACATAGGCGAATATATCTGACAATCTTGTCCAATAGTCTTTTAATGAATTTATTATACAAACGATGGCCTATATTTTGAAATTCATAGTAATATTTATTAATTTTGCAACATTTAGAGTTGTTAGGAAAAAGGAAATATTACAAACCTGAATATGCCAAGGACCGATAATGGTGTTGCATAGACATCTACCAGAAATGTTATATTATTGTGCAAAATTATGCAAAAGAAGACAGATCACTAAACCCTAAACTTTCCAAAAGAATGCATAGGGGAAGGAATTAATCATGGAGATTACCTGTGTATGATAAACCAATTCAAAGCATATATTTTGCACAGAAGCTGTCAGAACAGCAGTTTATCTACTGAATAGTATACAGCTATAACAATTCTTGTAATTCCACCAAAGAAAGCATGAGTGGGCAGGAAATAATAAACACTTGCATGTTTATTCTTGCAATGCACTAGCTCTTGTCCCAATATGTCGATTGGAAAGGGAGAGTATGAAATGTGTTTATTGGATATGAAGATTAAATAAAACATTCAGGCTCTTTGATCCTGCACATAAAAGTCTCTAGCTAGTCACAATGTAATTTTGACACAATTCTGAATTCCAGTCAGGTTTCCACGTTACCTATGAAAGGTTTGAGATATCCAAAAGACAAAGCGCAACATCCAAAACATCCCAGGGCAGGGATGTAATGTCCCATTCCTATACCCAACTATGGGAAAACCCTGCAGACTCTCATCCAATTCTTTATAAATAACTTTTTTTATATAATAATTAGAATAAAAGGGTGACCACTGAGCTGCAGATGGTTGAGCAACAACTTCAATCCAATTTACAAGTTTGTTTAATGTGTTGATTAGAGAGGAGGCAAATGGTGCCATTGGAAGATTCTACATTGCAACAATTTTCCACTTCATGTTACTGTTTACTATTCTTTCTAATAAAACTAGTATTTGAAAGAATGAACAGATATAATAAAATATATCTTTATTCACACATGAAGTTATTACAGAAGTAGACCAAAGATGATCAGACAAGGATCAGACTCTCTTCCCTAACTATGCAAATTTTCTTTAAAGAGTCCAATAGTTGTCAAGCAAAACACAACCATCTAACAACAAACTCCTATAACTACACAAAAGCCAACAACAATTAATACATAGTTGGATACAACCATATCAATAAAACATAATAAGGGCCTTGTATGCTGACTACATCATCTGCCCCACTCCCCCCTGTAATGTCCCATATTTTGATGTTATCTCTCAGGAGGTTTTGGCAATTTCATGAGTCTCCTTTGGAGATGAAATTGCAAAAGGTCGAATTATTCAGGAGAATCAATTATACTTGGACAATCATTGAATATCACTGTTGCTAGTCGATTCAATACAGTGGTATACTCAAAAATTATTCATTGATTGATATTTGAAGATATTTACTGTTCGGAGATTGAAGGTATTGATATTATTCAGATTTATGCCATCTGATTGCTACATTCCAGTTTGACTATTTCCTATCTTTTTTCCTATGGGGCGATAGTTATATTGGAAGTTAATCGATATATTACACAAGCATATTTATGTAATCAATATTATACTGTCACTTGTGGATATTGGAGGCCGCAATATTTGTTCTGTTCGATATCAATTAACGCCGTCACCTTCTTCCTTGTTGGCTGCTGTGAGCCTTTGATTCTCTCGCATCCTTTACTCAAGCGTTGGAGTTATATTAATGCCACAAAGGTTTGGTGTCAGACATTTGGCTATATGTGCCAACTATTATCTACCGCAACTACCAGCGTAGATTATATCGGTTAAAGGAAATTACAGTCCACTTTGGAGTTATTTGGCCCTTGCTATAGTCGGCGTTCTATCCTATAAAGGATCAATAATATTCCAGACTTCGTTTGTCCTTATTCTGGTTGACTATTCAACGAGGAAGTCAAATAAATCAAAGAGAGTGCATTATTGGGCTAACTCTCATTATCGTCGCCTTCCCTTTCCTACCACATAATGCCAAGAAAGGATGAAAAAACAAATAACATATGCAAATACCAAATGTATAATATTGAGAAACTAGTGCCAGTCTAATTACTGTTGTAGCGAACCCCCTTATATTAAATTATCAAATCAGATTTACATAAGTTTGCAAATACAACATATTCGTTTCAGCTCTTATATAATGCTTGAAATACCATCAACTATCATACCCGGTATTCAAATATGCTAGAGGCTGACCTGAAACTTAATTGACAGCAAATCTGGGAATTTTCATCAGCAACCATGAAACCTTAGCAATGGACGCCTATCTGCAGTATGAGAGTTCTCCAACATTTCAATGCACAAATCTAATAATGTATATCCAGCCGCCCTCAATGGAGATGGTATAAGGCTTAAACCCTAGGCGTTTTTTGCCATAAGTCACATGCCCCAGCCAATGATAGATGTACGGCCAGCTATAGGAAATAGTACGGCCTCCAGAAATAAATGCAGCCCTTTTGCTTAAACCCACGTGGCTGTAGGTGAAGGTGCTGGCAACAAATTTAAGCCTCTAAAGATTTACTCTTTCAATAATCTGAAAACTTCTTCCCAATACCATGTATTTTCTGAAGATATTACTCCAAATCTGCACAATGATGATTCCCACCAGCTGAGAAATGAAGCTCTAACAGCAACAATTAATCTCCAATGAATGTTCTCACAATGAACTGGAAATCAGCTCTTAAACCCTTGAAACTTCTGATATAAATCTCTACAATTAAGCACAATGAGACTTCAGATTTAAAGCCTTCAATAACAGCAAACCTCAGATGAATTCACACCCTCGGAAAGCTCAAATCCAAGAGAAGCTACACTCTCAAAGATCGAAATTACAGAGAAACCCCTGGTTTCTCCTCCAACGCCAAGCAACAAAGCCAAGTGATAAAAATATATTCATCAATGATAATGTTTCATTTGCTTTAGATGCTTTTTATACTTCCATGTAAAAAGCACGACTCCCAATGTGCTTTAAAAAATATTAAAATATATTAATCATTTGCTTTTTAAAGTGACTTTATTATATTTCATTAAATGGGCACCTCAAAAAGGTCACTTTTATAATTTGATTTTATAACATTAATGACCCCTCCTTTAATAAAGTCAACTTATATCATTAATATAATCACTTTATAATTAATTATTAATAAAGTATTACTTTATTAATAATTAAAATGTCATAACTCCAAAAATAATCATCGCTTACTGAAATTGACAGCACCAAGAGGTAATTTACTAAAACCACTGCTCAATCAAGTGCCTTACCAAAAATAGTAAGGTTGGCCTCTATCACTCAATTGACTTACTATAAATAGTAAGTGCATCAAAACGGAGCCAAAAACCTCTAAATAACATCGCCTCTGAAAATACCAAGGGTCTAGAGAGCTAAACATTGCAAACTGCTACCTGAAGAGCTCAATAACGCCCAAACTGGACCCTCTAATCCACAACACTAGCCTACGAGGGATAGATGATAGGCTAATCCTAAAAACTCTGATGCTCACAAAAAGGGGGACATTACAAAAATCCTCATCAGAAAAATACTGTTCAGTATCCCCATATTCCACGAATGTACATTCGTCCAACTCACTAACGAGTAAGAATGATTCCTTGCCTCTACAAAAATCAGAAGCTGAGAAAAAGCCATTTGCATAAGGTTGTATAGCTGCAGTAGCAATGGCACCAGGTTGTGCAACAAAAGGTGAAGGAGCAGATTCTATTATTTCATCATTCCATAAGGGTCATACAATAAAAGAAGAATAACCAATGGCTGGCCAATAGAATTTTGGATAGTCCATTCAATTGAAAACAAATCCAATGTATGTACAACAAAAAATGCAAAGTGAATGCCATGGATAGGCCACACAAGTGCAGTAGGTAAAGACCATTCAATAGAAACATTATCGTTGATAAACTTAAGGAAAACTACATAAGTATGTATGGAAAAGGAAGGCCTACGAGTAGACCATATGGTGGGAAGAAAGATGACCATTTGGAATGGTACGACAGCAAGGGCGAGATGATGAGATTATACAATGGCAGCAAGAAAGGGAGGTCATACGGCTGATAATAATTTGTTTTTATTTTTAATATGCTCTTCTTCTAGATGTCATACTCTGAGGGAATAGAATGGTCATAAAAAGGTACATGGAAAAACTTTAGGGGCAGAAGAGTTTGTCGACTGTCACCTTCACACTGCCAGCATCGTCCATTGGCGGCAGACGGACATTGAGAGTGGCAGCCTCAACACCTGGCGCATTGCCAGGGTGGGCACCATTAGCAGACGTGACTACCATATCGTCGAGTCCAGCAACCTCAGGCGACACTGTGCCACCACCAGGCTTCGCACCTACTCTGCCAGAGTCAGCAACTACACGGCCAGAGTTGGCAATAGAGACAGCACCGACCAGGGAGGGTCCGCTAGGGACATCGCCAGTGGTTTCTACCGAGCCGCCAGAAGTCCCAAGGACTTGGGGATCCATCACTCCACAGGAGCCAGTTCCCTCTACCACACCACCAGGAGTGCCAGGAGTAGCCCAGATTGATAACTGGCTAGGGGAATACGGCTTGAGAGTGGAGGTGGCCGACACACCAGAGGAGAATTCGCCAGAAGGATTGATTGGTGATACAAATGTTGCGGGCTCAGCCATTCAAACACAGGGGAGTGATATGGCGAAAATACTGAAGGGGGTGGATGCAGCAAGAGAGCCAGTGAGGGAGTAGCCAGTGACAGAGGAGGCGTACCAGCAATCGCCAGTGGCCACAGAGGGGATGGGGCCAGTAGAGGAGCAGACAGGGGCAGAGAACCTCCCTCTAGATGAGGAGGACATACCTGATGAGGAGGAGGATGAGGACAGTGCGTCTGATGGATATGTAGTGGAAATATCACAACCAGATCCATCCGACCCCTTAGGGACAGTACAGAGGTACGTGGAGGAGCTCCAGCACATGGGGCGAGTAATGATGCAGGTGGGGCACATATCGAAGGACCTCAAGATTGGTCGATCCCCATTAGTGGGCCAAGAGGTACTATGTCTCAAGGGTTTTGTACAGATGGGGTGCGAGGCGGAGTTCGCTCGTATCTTCACTAGCCAAGGGTGGCCCGCAAGTGAAACCGCAACAATGCTCAGGAACTAGAGAGGCGGACCACCTAGGATGGCATGAAGAGATGCTAGGGTCATAGAAAACCTCTATCACATCGAGCTCGCATTTCGAGATGTATTCTACAATGTGAAGAGGCAAATATTGTCAACTGAGTTGGCGGTAGCTGGAAAGGTGGAGGCCTATCGCATGCTACAGAAGGTGAAAGAGGAATCTGCCATAACCATGCAGAATCTGCAAAACCAGTTGGCAGATCAGACTCGGGTAACAGGGTCACAGGCGAACCAGATAGCCACCTTGGAGGCCAAGGTGATTAGTTTGGAGGAAGGGAATCACCAGAAGGAGGAGGCAATTAGGCGGAAGGAAGAGGAGACTCAGCAACGGGAACAGATGTGGAGTGAGAGGATCAAAAAACTAGAGGAACAATTGGCAACTACGAGCTTGGAGATAGACAAAGCCAAGAGCCAATTGATGGAGGCAGCTCACATGGTGAAGGCTGCCAGGGAACGTGAAATTCTTGTCGATCGCCAGCTGCGAGTATGCACGGAGGAAGTAAAACGACTGAAGGACCAACACTCTTCTGCTGCTACTCCCACCTCATTAGTACACCTAGGGACGCCTTCAATTCCCCCTTCCTCTCAATAAAATTTTCTTACAGCATCATTTCCTGTTTTGTTGTCTAGTCGCCTGGAAGGCGACTTATTTTGTGGGGGGGATGATGTAAGTGGCTAAATATCCTTAGCGTAGTCGGCCGCAGTCGGCCAAGTTAGTATAATGCAATAAAACTATAGTCTTAATGAGAATATTGGTTGACATGTACTCTCGAGTAATTAAGTCCCGATTAGTTGTAGCGGGCTGTTATGGAACGTCACGACGGTTGGTTGCTCAACCAACCGTCGAATGTTATATGTACTTCACTTTGTAGTCGGGAGGGAGACACTACTATTGTTGTCATTATGATTATGATTCCATGATTGATAGCACAGATATACTGGTGATTGTACATGGTGATATTTACTGGATATGAATACAAACATCTTATGGTTCTATCATATTGTATTGTTTTGTTTTGTATGTTACATATAGTTCCGTTTACATGCTGTGTAAGTAGTACATTGATATAGACACTCCGCGAGGTAAACAGGTCGCACTGTAGATTGGTGTATCATATAGTACCAAAAGATAGGCCCTTATTGTTTATTCCAATATGCTACTTCATATTTGGCCATATCATGGTAAAGGAAGGACTTTAATAATTTAATTTTTTAACATTTGTCTTTCCTGCCTATTTAAAAAAGCATGATTGTTTATTATTATTTTTTCATTTTGCTGCTATGGGCCCCACTTAGTATTTTCTTGTTTGACTTCAACATTTTTTTCTATCCAACCCATTGTATGACACTTTTCCCTTCATTATTTTTTTGTATGACCCGCTAGATGATATTTTTCCCTTTTCCATAAATTTCTTTGGAAGTTTGCTCTAAATCTAAGTTCAATGTCATCCAATCCATGGAAAAAGATGCAACATAGGTAGGGCCCTTTGTAACATTCATTAGCACAACCAATACCTATAGGCTCAAATCAAATACTTTTTAATATTATTTTGAGTCGTGCCTTCATTAATTTTGCTAGTTGCCTTCAAAATTGCTATAGGAGCATCCATGTCAATCAAATGCAAAGCTTTTGGCCTTTGAGAATAAACTATAAACTCCAAACCATGTACTTTGTCCAACAAATGAACTATTCAAGAATTCATAAAATACCAACTTTCCTCAAAATGAATTGGTTGTTTCATGTCATTGTGTAAGCCTTGTGTTGCTTCATTAATTTCCCTAGCTTCAATAAAATTGCAAGTCGACAAAAATACTTCATAGTCATCCATTTGCCAATGCAACAAACCACAAATGGATTTCATTTTACCTTCTAAACACAACTTCAATTCAAAAATTAATTCAGCATTCAGCTCCATCAAACCCTTATCATGTTTTTCTATCCATTCTTCTTCAAAGTTTGAATTTGAGAAATCTAAGGAATCCAAGGAAGCTACTTCCTCACTTACTACTTAGTTCTTCAACTTGATTATATACTTCCTACCCTTGTTTTCAATGAAGAGAGTATCCCTTTCCCAATTATGATCAGCTTTGGTTGCTACCAACCATCCCAACCCAATAGTGAATCATTCACTTTCTTCCATAATGAAATGACCACAAAATTTAATAAAATTGTTTTTCCATTAAGTACCTTTTGGGCCATTAAAATTCCAAGTACCTTGATTCCTTGTTCATTTGTACTCGTAATTGAAAAGTTGGGCGGCAAATGGTCGACTTGCCCAAAATTCTCCAAGTATCTTCCAAAAGTACATTCACACCAAACCCGCCATCAACAATTGTATTAGTGAGATTCATCCTGAGGATGCCATATCATTTCAAAGTTCAAGAATGCTTTGTAGTATTGTACTAAATCCATTACTTCAATTGGTATAGTAGTTTGAAGTACTTTCCTTACAATAGTTTTTTCTAATTTCAATTAACTAGTTACTATACTTGCATTTGCATTTGAGTGGGAACATTTGTTATCAATAGGATGCTCCACTTTGGCTCTAGCTTCACTAAGTCTTTCTTCTTCATGCATGGGTCCATGTATACAACTTACTTTGCTTGGGCTTGAGTAATGGCCAATATTTCGTTATGCCTTTCTACATCAATCATGTTGATGTTGGCCATCTTTCTCGAACATTCGATGTCTTTCATGGTCTCCAGGCATACACCATTTGGATAGAAATTCCATTTTGTCCAAGAAATGTCCCCACTTGTCACATCATTGACATTGTATAATGGGACACCTTCGGAGAGATACTATATCCAACTCCAACCTCCCTCTCTTTGCTTTCGATAACCACTTGGAGATGTGTTCATGTTATTCAGTGGCTTTGGTGGAGTGCTCAGTGGAGTGGACTAATGTCCTTGTGTGAAAAACTTGTGTTTCCATTCTAGAGAGATTGTATGTGCACTCTTTTATTGAATGACCCATAACCTAACAAATATCACAAAACAATTTCCTAGAATAATTAGTTTTGTTTTGACCCTCATGGTTGCAATTGGTACACCATAGTTCTTTCAGCTCTTTGAAAATTTCTTTCTCTATCTTCAATTCCTTCATTTGAAGCATGTCTCTCTTGAATGCTTGTTTTGTTCCTATTTCACTATCATTGCTTCTATTGGAACCATCATCTTCATATATTGTCTTTCAAATCATGAAGACATCTTATCCTCACTTTCTATATTTGTTCCTTAATTATATAATTCAGCATATGATGACAATTGTATAGCTTTCATTTTTTCTCCTTAATGGAGGAACAAGACCTTCAATGAACCATCTTTTCTTTAATCCATCAACAAGTTCTTTTTCTAACTCGACGAGTTATTCTTTGAACCTACGATTATAAACTCTTATATTTTCATGCTTACCTTGTCTTGTGTTGCGAATTTTTGCTACAATACCATTGTCACCTCGAAACAATTTGAATTCTTCTTCAAAGGCCTTCTTTAATTTCTCCCATGTATTTCTAGAGCTTGGTTCAATCTCTATATACCAATGATAGTCACACCTCTCAAGGTGGCTTGAAAATATTGTAGCCAATATGCTTTATCGTTTTGGCCATTCATTGTCCAAATCATTTCACAAGTCTTAAAATGCCTTACGAGATCCTCTAATCCATCACCTATAAATTTAGGTAACTTTTGCTTTTATATGTTGAGGCTTGATGGTGGGGTCAACATGGTTTTGTTCTCATGTAAACCTAGTGCCTAGACCTTGCTCATCAAGGAGTTTTGATTTGAATGTTTCGTTGCTCCTCTAGCACTCTCGATCATGTAGGAATCTTCTACTCTTCCTATGCCTTCAATGATCCACACACTTATTTTGCCTTAAAGGTTTCTTATATACACTCTAATCTTTAGCCCTAGGGCTTTTCACTCAATTTCTTCTTCTTTGATTAACCACTCTTCGATGTCTCAATGGTTGCTCTCATATGCCTCAACTTCACCGTTGGTAGAGAGGTCTACTAATTCTTCTTCATACTGAACTTGGTCTGCAAGATTGACCCACCCTTCATCCAATAATGGAAGATTGCTTGCTATCTATACCACCCTTCCTTCGAGTGGTTATTTGTAATGGACTGAATGTTCCAATGTATTTTTTCTTGACAACTCCAGCTCAAGCTTCGACATCGACTTCTACTTCGAAAAGGACTTTGACTTTTGATTTGCACTATTGGAGCCTCCTCGGCTACCTCTCATAGACTTCTCCGTTCTCTTTTCTCTATCAATTCTAAAAATCATCTAATCTCATGGTCTTGACCACATTGTAGTTAGTCTCTTCCTGCCTTTATTGGGGTCTAACGGCATGAATATCTTATATTCAACCCGATTTCTTTTAAGGCAATGACACTAAATGTTTACTCTTCTTTATAATAAAACTAATACTTGAAATATTGAGCAAATAAAGTAGTTAAATATATCTTCATTCACACATGAAGTTATTACACGAGTAGACCAAAGATGATCGGCCAAGGATTAGTCTTCATTCCCTTACTATGCAAGGTTTGTTTAAAGAGCCTGAAAATTGCCAAGCAAAACACAACTATCTACCAACGAACTCCTATAACTACCTAAAAGCCAACAACTATGTTCCATGACGTTTCTCGGACAAGGACGGGGATGGGGACGAGGGACAATAGGGGACACATTCCCAAGACGTCCCCTAGGGGACCATTTTTAGGGGACGGCGATATACAAATTTATATATATATTTATAAGAATTTTTCAAAATTTATTGATATATTATAGAGAGAGAGAGAGAGAGAGAGAGAGGGAAAGAGAGATATGTCAATAGTTGATAACAACAATATTGATATGTAAATAAATCACGAGAGCAGTAGTATAACAACAAAATAAATGTCAATAAAGCATTATAACAGTAGTCTCAAACATCAATAAAACCATGGTCTATCAATATCCAAATGTCTCAAACATGTATCCAAAAGTGTCAAAGTTCAAACATGAAAATACTAAATACAACAATCTATGAAATTAAGCCTCATTCGAGCTATGAATATCCAAAGACTCAGAAATATCTGAGTCACTATCATCCTCTAGCAAAAGTGGATCATCCAATGGTAGCCCGACTAGTCCTGGTTGCCCAAAAATCACATTCCAAAAGCTTCTTGTTGCAGACTTGAAGCAAAAAAAAAAAAAAATCAGTCCAATATCTCCTCAAATCAGTCCAATCTCCCCTCTATATCATGCCAACCTCTTCTCCAACAAGCAAACTCTCACAGCAAGGAGCACAAACTGAGAAAATGAAAGAGCATAATGGTGGGTGAGTTTATGTTTTGATTTTGTTTTATGTTCTTTTGGCATTTTAGGGTTCAAATTAGGGTTGGACATCATTGTGGATCCCCCACATCCCTAAATAGCAGAAAAAAGAATTAAAAAAGAATAGCTTTTTATGGTTTTTTTGCTGCTGAAGCATCCCAGGCCGTAGGGGACAGTGAGGGACGTCCCCGACGTGTCCCAACCATCCCGAAGACGGCTAGCCGTCCCCAAACAGACGGGGACATTTCGGGCCATTTCTTGTTGATTTGCCTGGTTCGAGGACGGCAAGGGGACGTCCCCTTTGCGTCCCCCCATCCTGGGGACAGCTGGGGACAGCTTGGGACAGAGACGACTAGGGACGCATCCCCGTGTAACACTGGCCAACAACAATTAATACATAGTTTGATACAACCATATTAATAAAACATAATTAAGGCATTGTATATTGGCTACAATTACTCAAGGTTAGTCCTAGTGTAGTACAAATCATCATAGATGCAACATTTATATGCAAGGTAGCATGAAAAGTAGTTGAGGCTATCTACAATCACATTCCCCACATTGTATGCAAGAAATAAAGAATGAAATCAGGAACATTGGCAAAATTGATGGGGTCAAAAATGTCTTGGCAGATGCTAGTGAGGTGCAATTATTCATTGGCCCTCTATTGCCTCAATTTGAGGAAGGAACTTATCAATCCAATTAAGCCCCAGTTTGCATCCTACTTTATTTTATTGGAGAGGATGTTTATGTTGTAGGATACCTTGCATCATGAGAAAAAAATGGACTTAGTGGGCAAAGTACAAGATAGATCAAAAGAAGAGGGTGAAGAATGTGGCATACATCACACCCATCTTGTCCAATGTTTTTGTTGTCATCAAATAGGAGAAGTTAACAATCCCAACCTTAGGAAAGTGTGTATAGAATGTTTGGTCAAATGAAAGCCATGATTCATTTAAGTGGACCCACCTTGCAATTCTACCACAAGCATGTTCATCCTATCATTTAGTAAAAATAGGAGAAGCCGAATACCTCTCTACACATGTTGCATATGCAATGAATTCAAAATGGCTTATGGAGGGGTTTGGTAAAGTTGTTCCTATTTTTGATGAAGAGCTCATGAAGGGCTTCATGAAGGCCCTCAATAAAATGTATCATGCAAAGGATGTAATAATATTTGAGTGGATCAAATTTGTTGAGCCCCATGGCTACAAGATTTCAATATTTTAATAAAATAAAAAAATAGAACATTTTAAACATTTGAGGTAAGTCTTGCAAAAATTAAAAGAAAAAAAGTTGCTAATCAATATGAAGAACTGCAATTTTATGACGAACAAACTAGTGTATTTGAGATTTGTCATTTCCCAAAAGAGTTTGAGAATAGACCCAGAAAACGTAAGAGCCAATATAGAGTGGTCGTCTCCAAAAAGTACATTTGAGGCAAGAAGATTAGGAAGTCTATCATAAGGCATTGCAATACATAAATAGCCAAGGTAAACTCAATCAAAGACACATGAAATAGGTTGAATTACTTACAATTTATTTATTTGTTCTGAAGCATAGAAGTGGTAGATCAAACTAGGTAGCCAATGCATTAACTAGAAGATACTTGTTGCTAAATGAACTGAAAATAAAGGTTGCTAGTTTTGATTCTATGAAAGAGTTGTAACAAAATGATTCAGATTTTAAGGAGGCATGGGTTGCATGCAAGAGCTTAATAGACAGAAATAGGATGTCGTAGTTAGATTACTTCATTCAAGAAGGATTGTTATTCAAAGGAAAGTGTTTTTGTATACCTCAAAGATCTATGAGGGGAAATCTAACGAGGAAGAAGTACATTGGAGGTTTAGCCAAACACTTCGGTGTGGACAAAACATTGGCACAGCAAAATAAAAGTTATTATTGGCCAAGGATGGCCAAGGATGTGAAGAATATGGTGCAAAACTACATAATTTGTCAATATGCTAAAGGGAAGAGCCAAAATAAAGTTGTATGAGCCTTTACCTATCCCAAAAGGCCATGGGAGAATGTAAGCATGGACTTCATTCTTGGGCTGCCAAAAATACAAAGAGGTGATGATTCCAATTGTGGTAGTTGATGAATTTTCCAAAATGGCAAATTTTATTCCATATGAAAAGTCAAGTAATGTCACACATGTTGCCACATTGTTCTTTAAGGAGATAGACTCCATGGATTGCCAAAAACAATAGTCTCATCTAGAGACGCTAAATTTTTCAGTCACTTTTGGCACACTTTGTGGAAGAAATTAAACACCAAACTAAATGTCAACTCAACCTATCATCCCCAAAGCAATGGGCAAATGGTGGTTGCCAACACTAGTCTAGTTTAACATGCTAAGGTGTTTGGTTAGGAAGATGCCTACTCAATGGGATTTGATCTTGACACAAGCAAAATTTGCTTATAATAACTCAATTAACTAGAGTACAGCTTAAATCCCTTTCCAAATTGTGTATGAGTACAACCAACTGGGGAAGATAACTTGAGAGATACAACTAATTTGGGTAAGAAAGTGTTGTAATAGAAGATTCTCCTAATTACAGGAACACATGAGTTGCACAAAAAAAATAAGAAGAGTTTGAAGAAAAATAAATGAAGTACAAACAACATACAAATCTCAAGAGGTATCAAGAATTCCAAGTCGGGATTAGCTCACTTGTAGAAAGTAAGGTTTCCCCAAGCAAACTACAATTAATTGAAATGGAAGAAGATGGGGCCATGTAACTTATTAAGAAGTTTACATCCAATGCATATGAGATAGCACTTCCTAAGGGTGTAGATATTTCAACTATTTTCAACATTGCTAATTTGTACCATTATTATGAAGGGGGGGTAGTAAAGAAGGTGCAAACCTTGATTGCCAAAAGGAAGAATGGGTATAACAATTGATTGCAAAGGAATGAAACCTGGTTGAAACAATAATCAATTCCCAAGTAATAAGGAAAGCAAGGGGAAAGGAATAAAGAGAATGCTTAGTCAAATAGAAGAACAAGGAAAACAATGAAACAACCTAGATGAATGCACCCGAGGTTGTCATACATGGAATTTTAGTTCCAAATTTCAAAAAATGTTTATGAGCTGAAAAACTAATGCAAGAGCATCTAAGTCATTGGCAATATTGTTGTTCAATTTTTCCTTTTGTTCTAAATTTAGAGGAAAAGGCCTCCACATAGGGATTTGCTGAAAAGGTGGACCGTTAGTTTGTATTTGTTCAATACAAGTTCCGGACAGTATCCTTCCAACTGATTTCCAACATAATAGCAACAATGATCTCGTTGTCAGCATAGAATATTGGCAGAAGGACAATCATGTTCTTATGTTACAAAAATATATGGTAAGAAATTAAGCATGTTCATAATAAATGACCACATAATTTTAGAAATGATATTAGAGATTTCTAGGGTTCTCTATTTGGTATAAGAGACTTAGACTATAAAAAAATTACACAGAAGTATATCCAAAATCTCTAATACCACAGTTGAGCTGTGTAAGGATAAAATTATAAAAATTTGAATCAGTTATCACTATAATAATTTTTAACCGAAGTTCGAACCATATTTTGGTTTTGTAGAAACCTTTCCAATCTCATGGCATCAGCTAAAAGGTTGAGCATTCAAATGCAGCAAAACCAAAACTAAGATGTATAACGGAATATGGAATTTTAACAAAGGTTTTACAAGAAATAATTTCATATTGTTTGGATCATAGCATCTTACAGATTCAAATTGCTAGACTCCAAGGAAAATGGAATGATCACACCCAGTTTTGTTTTTAATCTTGGCTTAGGTGCATCTTATGCAAAGCACAATAAGAAACACAGTTTACATATATTGTCTGAAGCAGAAGAAGAATCAGTGGCAGATAGACAAATTGAACTTTGGTTTTAAGAATTATAACTTTATTTTGGAGTCCCAATTATCCTTAGTCTGCAGATTCCTAAAAACTATTGATATCAGTCTAGTCATACAATCCTTGCAAAATTCCATCATGAGATAAGCTTGGAGAATGTAAGACAATGAGTAGTTTACAGATCTTCATTCTTTTTGTAAACTTCCGACTTTGCATTTATAGTATAATGTATGCCTTTTCCTTTGGCATAAAAGAAAAGATCACCTTTTCAGTTACAAGCTTGGAGATTTGACACCATAAATTTTATAAACTTTGAGTAGGAATATGACTTCAGCAAATTAACAACTACACAAAGAATTATGAAAAGAAAAAACACAGAGAGACTGGCAACTGCCAAGTAATCATCAATTCCTAGCGAGCAATCATCCTTTGCTAGAGCTCGTAAAGAGAACCACACAATAGAAACAAATTATTAAATCTTTGATATCAAAATCACCAGATCAAATCTTCCAATATGTCTTCCTAGGATAAAGGAACAAACATATTAGTTACTACGTGAATGAATTCAATAATCATAATTCTCTAATAAGTCACGTCTTCTAATGATAATGTTATATGATGCAAGGAATTAAGCTGGGTAATCGATCTAATTTTTGAAAAGCGTCACATCAATATACTACAAGCCTGTCAGTCATGACTAATAACACTTATCTAGATTCAATTATCTTGAAAGCTTCTGAAGACAACAAAGTTAACACAAAGGAAGTCCTGGATATGCCAGTGCCACAAGACTTATTAGGAAGTATGAATATGATGAGCATTCTTTGAGCACACAGGTTCCAATAAGCACTCATATTTCCACAACATAACTTCCCCAGGTTTGAATGACATGCTACAACTAATCAAAAACAACTGGCAATTAACACACCAGTAATAATATTACCTGATCAATTAAACGTTCTGCCCGCATCTTGTGAGTCCAAATTATCTCTGGGGTATCCGAATCAGAAATCATAGCAGCTGCAAATGCATGTGAGCCACTTCGTTCAAGAACATACAACAAAGACTCAGGCAAGAGACCACCCAAGACACTGCGCTTTGCCAATGGCAGTGAAGATGACACTGCAGCCTCCTCCCCACCGTGAAAAGCTTGATGGCCATGTGTCAAAGCAAATAAACTTGCAATGGAATGCAGGTTCGATCCAGCATATGCTAATGCAAAGTAGAAAACACCTGTGTTATAGAGTCGAACCATTGCCTTTGGATTACGAGTCACAATTGCCTTCAGCAAGGAAGCGGCACCTTCAACAATGCTGGGCTCCCCTGTTAACAAAGCCTGCATTTGAACAAGCAATCAAATACCTGAGATTTGTGAAAAGAAAGTAAGGCAGTTTTCATCAAACCAGTGTGTTCCTTGATCAGTATTTATTTGTTCCTTTCAAATTAGCCATTTAGATTTCACAAAAAATATCCATGTTTACCTTAGCCATAGTCTTTAAGTTATTTTTAAACAAATAAACATGCATGCCAAATTGCATAAGTTTCATTCAGAACCTATCAAAATGCTATGCACGTGAAAATTGAGAATACAGGTAAAGCATGATTTCCAAATTTCATTTACAGTTTGTACAGTTCAAACAGAAAAAAAAAAATCACATAAAAGGATTCCCCATCAATTCAAGCAAAATCTTTTGGCACAAAACGTCTCTCCTTAACCCTTTCAATATGCCAACAAGATATATCCACACAAGCTTTATTTGTTAAGCAACAGAAATAGACAGAAGATCGTTTGTTGATATCTGGAAAACAATTCTTACCAGGGTTACATGGGTGCATAGGTGGAGGAGTTTTCAAGGTAAGGGAGGCCATCACCTGGTGTAACTCCTGAAACTTGGGTATGCAGGTGGGAGGATATATAGCATACAAGATGGCAAGATGCAAGGATGTAATGACACACAAGGTGGAAGGCTGCAAAATTCATGTACACTAGATAACATCAAAATGAAATTAGCAGATCATTAAATATAAAAAGTAAAAAGACATAATACTTACAAAATGAGACTCACAACATGGGGCCACATTGAACCTTAGTTAAGCTCAAATAAATAGCTCTTAAACACTTTTGAGATATTTCAAGATTAAGTCATCAGATATATATAATTATACCTCAAAAGTGTTTAAGAGCTATTTATTACTGGTTATATTATTTATTTACATGCAAACTTTATGCATCTACTTTCTAAAACTAACTACACTTCTAACATTATAAATTTGAATTACAAATAAATTTGATAAAATTGTAATTTTCAAAATCCATTTTAAAAGACATAGCTTATCATAAGGAGACATCTTTATTTGGAGAGGTGCCTCTTCATGATTTGTCCTTAGTTTGGAGCACTTCCATGGAAGGTCAGCTGTCTTTGTAACTTAATCACTGCTCTAAAAATGGATCGCTGCTCTTTATATTATTTGCTGCTCTTCATATATTATTCGCTGCTCCTCTTTAATCATCATTTTTGTCATTAAACTTTGTTGATTCAAATCATATTTATATATGCATCTTCATGATTTATTCTTAGTTTGAAGCACTTGCCATGGAAGGTCAGCTGTCTTTGTAACTTAATCACTGCTCTAAAAATGGATCGCTGATTTTTATATTATTCGCTGCTCTTCTTATATTATTCGCTGCTCTTCTTATATTATTCGCTGCTCCTCTTTAATCATCATTTTTGTCGTTAAACTTTGTTGATTCAAATCATGTTTATATATGCCTTTTTTTCTTTCATACATGAAGTCGACTCCTTAAATAGTTGGCCATTTCTTTAATAATTTTGTATATAGTCGACCTTCACAAAAAGTAGTTAATCTTTATTTTAATTTGTTTTAATCTCTCTTTGAAGTTGGCCTTAATCATGAAGGAGTCCACCTTAATTCCATTTAATTATTCTTTACTCGACCCAAATAGGAGTCAGCCATCTTGAATACTTATTTAACATAAGTTTTGAATCCATGATTCCATATAGAGATCACTGCCATCAACCATAAACTTGATCGCTGCCATTATCAAGCTAAAGTCGGCCCTTATAATATCATTTCAAATTCTCTTCCATTGTCAGCCAGCATGAGTAAATAAGAGTAAATTAGTCTACTTATGATATCAAAGAGTGGATATATTTGGGGCCTTTGGCCTTAACAATTTGCTTTAGCTGCGATATGAATGGTAGCAATTTTGACAATGCTTCTAACATCAATGACAATCTTCTAACAATCTCACTCATACATTAATGATAATAAACTTCGACAGCTAATCTAAGTTGCCGAATCGGGTACGGGTACGTGGGTACGGATACAGGTACGGTACGCCGATACGGCAAAAAAAAAAAATTTGGTGTGGGTATGTTTGGGTACGTCTGTACATAAAACATATAAAAATCATAGATATAGACATATTTGCAGCCTAAAAAGTAAAAACAAGAATTAAATTTAGAATACCACACATCATGCATATGCTAAACAAAACTTCGAACTACCATAAATATAACAAATCTGAAACACAATTATACTAAATTAATTTGATATCAAGTTTTCAAAACTTGAATGTTACGATAGGTATATAATTATATAATATATTGAATTCATTGTTCATTGGTTCAACATTTAAAACAAAATAATACAACTAATAGTAGGCATCATATGGGTCATCAGGAAGATTAAGATCAACATCATCATTGACATTAGATGATGTAGGTAGATTAGTAGAACCACATGCAGCCCCACTAGCACTTGCACTGGAAGCATGCTGGGTATCTGACTCCACAGAAAGTAAAGATTGTGTGGCAGCTGAAAAATCCAAATCAGTTCACTCTGGATCTACATCCCACAACCTCATGCCTCCTTCCTTATACTCATTCTTTTTATGAGTAAGAAGGCGCAAGTTGGAATGCACATAAACAAGTTCTTCCGCCTTACTTTCTGCCAATCGATTTCGTTTCACTGAGTGGATAAAGGAGTATGTACTCCAATTTCGCTCAGCTGAAGAGGAACTAGCAACCTATTGAAACAAAGTGAGAGGAACTTATAATTATAAAATTGTAAATCAAACTTTAAATTTAAAGTTAGCCATTTTATTATTTTTAAAATAGTAAACAATATAAATTTAGAGAGTGCAATAAAAACTAACTAACTTGCGATAAAACTTTGATAGCAAGAGTTTGGAGATGTGGTGTTGTAAAGCCATTGATATACCACCAAGAATAAGCATCCATCCTATACTTGTCAAGTGAAGCAGCAATATTTTGATTTTCGCTAGCTACAAAATCAGCAAACTCAACTCTAATTAAATACTTTGTTTCTTGATCAGGGAAGAGTCTACTAAGTGCTTTCCTACACCCCACACCAACTTCTAGATCTATATATGGTTGCACTCTTGATGGCAAAGCAAGAATCTCATCACTATAAAATTTGGGAGTCACTGCAAATGCAAGAAGATGTAGTGGGGTGGTCATTTTGTTCCACCGCTCAACACAAATTGTTTGCACCTCTTTGAAGAAAGTTTCTTCAGGATCTTGCTCTTTTTCGTTGATGACGATTTTCATTTGCTCGATCATTGAATCAATGCCATCATATACCTCTCCCAAACATGGCTTATCCATGTCAGTAAAACGGATCATACTCATGATGGGTTCAGTGAATCTAAGAAGATATTCTGCTCGTTCCCACCAAGTATCATCTAGGATCATTTGTTTTACATTTGTTGCCCTTTCAGTATTGGATTGCCTCCATAGGGACCAACTTTGACTGATAACCATGCTAGAAAGTGCCTCTCGCAACTTCACAAGTCGCCTCAAGACAATTGTGTTCGATGCAAATCCGGTTTCAGCAACCTATTCAAAAATTTAAAATTTAACTAAAATATAAAGGACATGCTTAAGTTTAAAAAATAAATTAGTAATTACTAAAGTGAAATGTAACATTTAAAAATTAAAAGTTGAAGTGTTTCTATTACCTTCAACAACTCCAATGCTGAAAATGATCTAAAAATGGCCTGTGACATTTGATGGTTTGTGATGAACATTTGGATCTCTTCAGCTTCAGCATACATTTGTTTGATCCAATTTATTTTTGCACCCAACTTTTGTAGCATGAGGTTGAGAGAGTGAACAGCACAAGGTGTCCAAAATATGTGCTCAAATCGTGTCTCAATCAACATACCTGCAGCTCTACAATTCTTTGCGTTGTCTGTTACTACTTGGACAACATTTTCAAGACCCACATCCTGAATGCACTGTATAAGGATGTTAGCAATAAATTGTGCATCCTTCACTTGTCCTTCACAATCCACAACTTTCAAAAACATTGCCCCTTTAGGGCACACTGCAATCACATTGATTAATGGCCGATTTTTGGCATCCTTCCATCCATCAGAAACAATTGACATCCCTGTTTTTTTCCATGAATTTCTAATGGGAGCCAATGCATTGTTTATGTCTTTTACCTCCTTTGCTAGTAAGGTGGTACACACCTTCTCATAACCTGGCCCTATGTATCCTTGTGAACACTCACTTGCCTTTCTCAACATATCCTACCAATATGGTGATCTTACAACATTAAATGCCAAACCGTTTGCATATAGACATCTTGCAACAACTTGATCTGCAAGCTCTCTAGCTTCAAGCTTAAATGCTTTTTCTAATGGCCCTTTGCTTCTCTTCACACCAATAAGATCTTCACTTCTATCCAAAAATGGGTGGCTCTCTACTACAACATCAGGAAAGTCACTATGTGATGGAGAAGGAGGAGGCCTCTTTGATCCCCTTACACTTCCTCTTCCTCTCAGCAAAGGATGGGATGTGGCACGACCAAGTCTTGCATCTGCTTCCTCTTGCTCTCTAATATATGCTGCTACTTTTTGAGGTGGTAACTTGTTGCCATTTTCTCCTGGACATACTACGATTCCTTGTTTAGTAATGGCACATAAATGGGCTTTCACACAACTGTATGAACTAGTATACTGAACTTCACAATGATTGCATATCCAAACAAATGTTCCTCCCCCTTTAATTTGTTGTATCATTTGCACATATTTCCATAAAGGTGAATTTGGGTCGGTTTTAAAGGCGGGTCGAACAATAGAACTAGCACCTGTTGCCATTATGTTGCTACAAGTTCAAAAACAAAATCAATTATTGAATTATTGAACAATAAATGTTAAATGTTTAAATAAATAAATTGAAATATCATGTAAAAAAAATAAAAAATTACATCTATTTTATAATTTATTATATCATAAATTATAACTTAATTAGCTTATAAATAATTTTATTTAAATTTAAAACTTAAAAGCTAAATTTCAAAGTAAATACTAATTCAAAATCTATATTTTAGTTTTATTGTTTTACAATTTTTAATATAAATATAAAATAGATTAAACTTTTAAAACAAAACCTCAAATAAGGAAAATAGAAAAAAATAAAAATAAAATTATAAATGAATAAAATAAAAAACTATAAACTATGCAGATTAAAAAATACACTCCAAAAAATAAAACAAAAATTAAAAATAAATGAATAAACAAATAAACTATAAAAATACAACTATAAAATATAAATATTTTCATTTTAATGATTTTTTCGTGAAACTAAAAAATTAAAAATAAATGAATAATTTATATTTGAAACTTTAGAAGAAAACCAAAAAAAATAAAAATCGACTTACCTGGACTAAAAACGGCGCTCAAAAACCTTTTGCGCTGGTGTCAATGGCTTCGCCCCTGCAATAAACGGACCCTCTGTCAATGGCGTCGCCACTGGAGTGGGAAAATAGTGTCGAATATTTTTGCTAGGCACTGCTCGCGTGGGTCACGTGGAGTGAAACAGGTTAAATGACACGGTAAAAAATGAGTGAATGTAACGCATGATTTAGGGTTTAAGAAAAAGTCAACAAAATAAATAAATTGAAAATCACGCCAGTCACTTAAAACGCGTTGGATCCGGTTTGGAAGCGCCACGTCAACATTCAAAACGCCAAAAATTGGGAGACAAACGTAAAAACGTTTCAGGAGGTGAAATGACGTGCCCTGACCGATTCCGTAGGGAATTTCAGCAGTATCCGAACTGGATATGTCCCGTACCCGGAATCGGCCCTAAAATGCAACGATTCGGTAACTTAGGCTAATCCTTTCTTGAAATCAACAACAACATTTGCAACAATCTTATCCATACACCTTTAATTTCCTTCAACAACATGATCCAACAATCTCCTTCATTCTCTTTGACATCAATGACAATAACTCCACATTTCTATGAACAAGGTAAACTTTCACCATGTCCATATATTTTCATCAATCATCACAAAAAACTTATGTTACCAGATCCACTTGCAAACCTACCGGATCCAAGTTTAGTTTGAATTAGATCAGTGATCTAGTCCAATCTTCCTACGAATACAGTCAGGATGCAGATGAGTGGGATTGGGTTTGTCTTGGACAACCTAGTCAAGATCCATGGGAAACCAAGCAAACCTTGGGCAAATACGTCCATCATTTTGCTTTTTTATATTTTTTTGCTTTTTTTTTAAATCTTTCCACCTTTGACATTGTGTTTTAAAAATTATGAAAATGGTGTGCACCATGAAGGTCTATGTAGTTTTGAAGGTCTTCATTTGCGCTTGGTGGCATTGCCCCCAAACCCCCATGAAGTTGTGAGATATGAAGCTAGAGCAAACTGACTTTTGGATGCTTCCATTTTCCAACATGTTACACTTCATTTAAAAAAAGTGAACACACTTTTAATGCAAGTGGTTGTGGCACTACATGTGATTCTTCAAATCAGTATTGAAAAACTTGGACTTAGCAATAACTCGACAGGCCCAAAAAAATTTAAAACTCAAGGCTCAGCAAAAACTCAATAGTAATTAAGCAAATTTATCAAATATGTAAAAATACATATCTTTTTTTAAATATTCTTCAAAAACACACATATACTGAATTTGTAGAGCATATTATTGATTTCCATCATATGTAAATCAAAATTTGAGTTTAATACATATCATGGACCAAAAAACAAGTTCAAATATGAACTTCAAGTTTCAGTATCGATGAAAATTATAAATCATAAATTTCATCTACGACTAAAGATCAAAAAGATTTGTTGCCACCATGTGGATGTTGCTGAAGTAGATGGCACAGCTACAACATCCTCAATAGGTGCCTCATCCATAGTGATAGGATCAAGTTGTGTGTGTGTGGAACCTACCCCTGATGGCTAACCAACCTCACCTTCTACCTGCTCATATGCTGCCACATTCACTTCCCATTCAATATCCTCCCTCTCCAAATCAGCTAACTCAGCATTAATTAACAATGGATCCACATCAACATCATCAAGCTTAGCAATCCACCATAGTAATACTCTTAATTGAATGGAAAAAGAATCCACAACAATAAAACATGATTTTGTCAAAGATGAACAGCAATCCACCAAGTCCAAGCAAATACAATTCTGTTAGAAGCAAGAACAACAATATTTCTCAAAAAGAATAGACCTGAAAGATAGAGCCCAACACTCAGTGGAGTTTTACAGTTTGTCAATGATATAGCCTTCATGAAAAACTCCTATCCAAATTTTGGAATTTTTAATCAATGTGAGGAGTCTCTACTATCATCTAGACTCCTAGTAAATGACATATGAGAAATAATGTTCATCCTTCCAACGACTATCAACCATCAAATGTAAAGTATCATAATAAATGTCATGTGAGAAATATTGCTACTCATCCTTCCAAGTTTCCAACGAATATCAACCATCAAATGCAAAGTATCAAAATAAATGTCATATGAGAAAAACTGTTGTTCATCCTTCCAATGAATATCAATCATCAATCTACCACAAGCAAAGTACAGCCATGAATCTAGTAACTAGAAGAATAATGATTACTATTTATCAAAATATAATGGTTAGACAATCTACAAGCACTAACAAAGCAATTGTTTGTACTTGCACATCAACTTACCATATTCATGCAAGGGCCGAGCAGATAAAAAGCAAAAAAAAAACTCTATTATCGCACTTCTAGTCATGCGCCCTAAGTCACTGCAGTTGTCCTTAATCACATCCCAAAAATGCTTGAAATCACATCAAATTTTTAATGTTTGGTAGGGAAAAAAAATTATACTGATTTTATCAAGTTTTTGATGGGTTTTCATGCAAAAATCATGAGTTCTTGTGAGTTTTTGACCATTTTTCATGCAAAAATTGCTGCAAGTTTTTCAAAAACCCAGCGACAAGTTTTTCAAAAACCCAGCGACAAGTTTTTCAGCAAGTTACCCACCACCAGTTCTGGCTCGTGAGTTTTGTCAGTACTCACAAAGTTTTGCAACTATGCTTCAAATGATCCAACATCATCTACTGTCGATGATGATGCTAGTGTTAATGATTTAGAAAATACTTGTTCTGAAAATTGATTGTTGAACTTTATATTATTATTTTAAGATTAAACTTGAACTTTGAACTTTGAACAATGAATATTTTATCATATTTATCATTTATGTTTTAAATGACATTACATCAGAGTTCATGGTGGTTTTGTTGATTATATTATGTTATGTGGTATTCTGAACTTAATTATGATTTTTACATTTTTTTGTACTGACAAACCCAAAATAAACCCAGCCCCAATTTTATTTTTTTGCTGGATCCATGAACCCAAACCAAGATCCATTCCAGAACCATTAACATAGCATAAAACCATATGCCGCCTCTTCATCAACAAATGGTGGATTCACCTTTGGTTTTCACTGTCAAAACATTTTGCATTCAAACCATAAGCAAACATGTATAAAGGTATGTTGAGACAATTCCACCTAACAAGTTATTCTATCCCCCATCTATTTGTTATATTCGATCTCCTATCTGAAAGTTCTTTATCAACTTGCGTGTGGAGTCAAAGGTCTCATAAGTTTCCCCAAACAAGGAGAATATATATCTACATAGCAAGTGACATCTACCATGAGTTGCAAAGCATCAGTAATGTATTTCACCTCAAACTAAAATGCATCTAGAATTAACCTCTTGGCTTCCCTAGTACTCTCACCATAGCATAGCCTCCAAAGAGATAACATGCACCATGCAACTCAAGCAATCTCTTATGACGGATAGAAAACTAGCAAACCATGCATCACAAGTTTTTAGCGGATCAATATTTGCATAGGATCACTACATAGCGTGTGCTTGTTGGTGATTACATGTGAAAATTTATGTTTTCCTCCCTTGTGCAATGTAAGGAACTTCAACATGTCTTTCAAAACATTCTTCATGGCATGAACAAAAATAAGGCATCCAACATAAAAATTTGTATCTCTGTTGAACCATAGTGGCATTATACTTAACACAGCAATGGCACAGCAATGGCACAGCAAACTGAAAGTAAAAATCGAATTTAATTAAATGGGTTTAATACAGGAAAAACACAGAAAATTAAAAGGTGCTAAACTCTAAGCCATCACCATTTTGAAACCTACAGAAAAATCAGCAATTTTTTAGTTTGTGCACATTTGATCCAGTGTTTTTCAACTTTGACCAGTTTTATGGTGATTTGATCCAGTCTTGACTAGCCTTGACAAGGGTTTTTACTGAACCATGCTTGCTGGTACCGACCAGCATGAGAAAATTATTGAGTGCCAGGTACCCACAGTTAACCATGGATTTTCCCAGTTTCTGCTTCTGTATTAAACTACCAAACTAGCAGCTTTACATACAGGATCTGCATTTGTTAAAACCTAAAAATGGAAGCATAATAGTAAAAATCTTTGTCAGGAATAAAATTGCAAAGAAAAAGATAAAGATATTTCCAATGTAGAGTTAAGGGAAAATCACTGCATAAATAATTTTAAAAAAACACCACAAAATGCATTATTTTGACCAAAAAATCATAATTTTGCAGAAAATGATTAAAGTGGATGTTTTGGTCAAAAACCAGTTTAATTGATCAATTGCAAATAACTGTGATTTTTTCAGGGCTGAGCAGAGATTAGTCATAATAAATCACAATTTTCTGAAGACTTCTGCAACTATGGTGTGATGGTCCCCTCTATTGATATACATAACAAATCTGCCTGATTGGTGGCATTCTTCTCTTGAAAAGTGTGCTCAATAGCCTTCAAATAATGTGGCCCTCTATGGCAAGAAACAATGATGTTTTAATAATGGTTTGTTCCTTATATCTGTTCATTCATCCATAATGATTAAATAAACCTTTTTCCCAATCTTTTTTAATAGGAGAAAGATTTCTCAACATTTATCTTCTCTTGGTCCAAACAGGTTGTCTGAAATTTGTCAGAAATGGGAAGCTTGTTCCCTTTAGGACTATCATTGAGAGCACACATCTCCTGTAAATAAGACAAGCGGTTCACATCCACAGAAGATAGCCTGTCATGCTTGTTTGATTCAGGATCTTTGTTTGGATTGCTTGAATTATAAATCTGATTTCTGTAATTAGAGTTTTATTTTCCTTTGCTATGTTCCAAACTTCCACATGCAAGACCCTCCAACAAATGGGCTTTCACTCATGAATAACAGCTACACCAATGCTCATCACAAATGTTACATTAAACATGTTTTCTATTTCTTCTTTCCTTATCTCCAAAATAGTATACTTTCCCCAATGTGGGTAGTTAATAATATCTTTCTTGGAAGCCATATATATAACTTTCTATTTAAGTTATTCACAAATTAAAAATGAAAATTTAATGCATTTAAAGTTTAAACTTCAACTATTAATTTAAAATAATTACTAAAAAATATAATCTTATTAAATTAAAAAAAAATTAAGAACTGAAATTACAAAGAATAACTATTTTTAAAAACCAATGAAACATGAACATCAAAAAGCTTTAAAAATTAGCCCAACATGTTTGGGTCTAGTGATGGGGAATGAAGAATTTCACAATATAGACCCAGGTTCAATTCCCGTGGGCAGGACACCTTGCAGCCATGGGGACACCTAGAGATAGTGGTGGCGCTTATGGCAATGCATGAACCTATGCTCACCCCTATGTTTCACCATAGGGGCACCTTGAGGTATGGTGGAGTTTAACCATATTTAAAACCAAGCCTATCCTGATGTCATCTATAAGTTCTGCCCTAAATTTGCCCTCAAATTTTACCATTGGGGGCATGGTGTGTTAGTATAGTGTGGTGATATTATTGGAGCAACGTAGGGTCAAACACCAACTAGACCTGTGCACTCACAAGCTTTATGTCCCTGCTGAGCTGCTGTGCTTGCAGATTTGGTCTGTGGTTTCGTTGGGGATGAACACCCCATTTATGGTCCTACCAGCTAGGCCCGGTTAATGCCCAGTTTCCAGCTGAGGGTCTAATAAAACCCTCAATTCAGCAATCAAAAACAAATTCAAAAATTAAGAAAACAAAAAATTAATATGTTAAAAATTTAAAATAAAATATTTTTAAGCCATATATGATAGAAACTTTTATCTTTTAGTAATAAGGCATATAATTAAAAATAATAATCATATAATTAAAAATAATAATCATAAAATAAGCCATTTGTGGCCACATCATATAATAAAAATTAAATGTAAATAAGTTTAAATAATTAGAAAAATTGAAAACATAAATTTAACAGTCAAGCAGAATTCCCTTTAGTCACTCATTAAATGTGAACTTCAAAATACTCACAGAAATTTTAAGGAGCCCAGAAGCAAATGTCATCTCCAAAACTCACCAGCTACTGTATAGCATGTCTTAATAAACTAAAATCATATGAATTTTCACAAGGCACCAAACAATTTTCCAGATCACCTAATTTTTAAGCGACCATGGCATTTGTACACAATTTTTCACACAAGCTTTTGTTCCACAATCCCACACAAAACAACAAAAATAAATCTAGACATTGAAATAATGAGATGTGTGCTTTTCTCAAGTATCATGCAAGCAAGATTGCTAAACAGGAATAAGGAAAAAAAAATCCAATATAATCACAGAAGAGATAACATATAGATTAAATCAGTACTCAAGAAATCAATCATGAAATTATATTTCAATATTTCAATCATGAAATTATATTTCAATATTTTGGAATGAAAATCCATAACTGCACCTGTGCTATATGCGGAAGGCAGCGTGGGCTTGACAAAATTCTCTTTCCTCGAGGGGTAGGCGTTACTATCTCTCCAGCATCATCCAAATCAGAGTGGACAGAAACCATGCTGTGTAATATGGACAATGCAGCCTCCCCAACCTAATTATTTAAGTCAAAATCATTGCATTAGCAAAATTATACAGAAAAAGGTTCATGATTACATAAGAAGCCTATGTGAGATAGTATTCATTGCATTCAAATAAGAAAAACTTCATTATATGAAATTCATAGAATTTGCATTCAAATAATTCAGAAAAGCGTACTCGAGAACTCGTCATTGTGTCCCTCCTTTTCATATTTTCTTAGAACAATTCTGATGTAATATTTGTCTACAAAATGTTATTTAATTTTTATGTTTCAGTTGTTTCAGATATTGAACTGATTACTATTATTGTATTTATTTTGGAAACAGATACTGTTCATGGAATTTGTGGGTGCAGATAAACGTACTGCCATGATCATGGGTGGAGTAGGTTGCATGAGATAGGTGGTCAATTGGTGGGTGACACTTTAGTACCCAATACAAGCACAGCAGTTTCAAAGGGGTTAAGCCTATTGTTTGTTTTCATTTTCATTTTCATGAGTAATGGCCAAGGCCACTGGCAAAGCTGTGGCCATTACTCAGTTGAGGGCCTTAATGAGGCTGCTTCACAGAGATCCATCGTGGGTCTCTCTATGGGATAGCATGGCAGATAAGTATGGAGTGAAATTTCTCTTTAGGTCAATGGTTCTCTGGATTTTTCCAAACAGTTAAGGTTTCAACAGCCATTTTCCACTGGGGCTGGTACCTGTTGCATTCTTGGCAAAATTGGAGATTTTGGTAATAGTATTGCAGTTCTTGGAAACCCGTGAGAATCTTCATTGTGACAAAGGATGCAAACATTGGTATTGAGGATTTGTTGTTGGTGTTGATTATTGTAGTTTCTAGGGTCCTTTTGGGAAGCATTAACACTTGATAAGTTCATTTCTTCCCAGTATCTCTTCCTAGGCAAATGTGTGTGTGTGTGTGTGTGTATTTACTTTCAGATCTGTAAAAGGTTGCTTGTGTTCTTAAATAAATGGAATGTTGGACATGACAGATTAAACCTATTACCATGGCTAATTGCACAAGGGTTCTTGGAAAACCTTGGGAATCTCAACTGTGGCAAAGGATGCAAAAATAGAGGTCGAGGATTTGTTGTTGGTGTTGATTGTTGTAATTCCAGGGTTCTTTTGGGAAGCATTAACCCTTGATAAGTTCATTTCTTCCCAATATCTCTTCCTAGGCAAATATATATATTTTCATGTCTGTGAAAATTTGCTTGTTTTCTTATAAGGAATGTTAGCCATGTCAGATCAAGCCTATTACCATGGCGTGGTTGCACAAGGCTTGGTCTTGTACAACAAGCCATGGCAGCGGGCCATACCTACCATAACTTATCCCTACCTATGAGAATTTATCCTGCTTTCACTTCCAATGAACTCATCACCGGCCGACCACACTTCCAAGAAGTCGACAATCAGAGGATCTTTGTAGCCAACTGCTCTCCTATACAACTGTTTACAATGTCGATGATGTCCATATTCTCCTCCTTTCAGACTTAACACTTTCAACTGCAGTAAGCCAAGTCTTGTGGCTCATGATCTTGATTCAAATGAAAGGCACCTCTCATCAACCTTTCATGGTTTTCACACAGGTTTACCACAAACCTGGACACAAACAGGACCACACTCATCTGTTCACCTCATATGGTTTTTTCGATTACCACTAACCATTTCAAGATTCATGATCTGCATTACACTAGTGCTTTTGTTCACTACAATATTTTTCACCAGGAAGAAGTACAACAGGAAATAACTCACACAAAAATAGAAATAGCCACTGTTGTTGATCGTGCCACTCGATCTCCAACAACATAGAAAACTGTCACTGACACACAATAGAAAATAAAATGCCACCAAAGCTGATAGCGGCCTCGTCATTGATGACTGACAAGAGGACGTTGAGTGTCCTCCAACCTCCTATGCCTCCATCCTCCATTTGGCTTGCTACTTAGCAATTTTGCTTTGTAGTCTCAGTGTTAGAATTAAGGCAAAAAACAAAAAAAATTTGACACTTTTTAAACTTTGACACAAAATAAGAGCTAATAACACATTTTAAGACACTAGAACTATAAACCTAGAAATAAAATAAAATGAAATTACTAATTTAAATGACTTTACTCAATGCTAATCATTTCCCATGGCTATCTTGCTTATCTCGATCTTCAAAACCAAATTCATATTCTAAATCATCAATGCCATCCTCCTCTCTTTTTTTGCCAAGATAAAAATTCATCTTGTTTTCATAGCATCCCATTCAGCCAAACCAATCAGCATCATGTTTGGCTCTGATCAAGGAGCAAGAACGGTCTGCAGGAATCAATCCACTGAAGATGATCTACATCAATATGCTTCACATCATTCAAAGTAATGGTTTAGCAAAATTGAAATTGTCGCTGCTGCCTTCAAGAAAATATCTGCCTTAACAAATTCTTCCTACATGTATAGCTTCAGCTTTTTTGAAGATGAAAATCTTTTGAAAACATTTAATATTTCAAAGTTACCCAAGCCAAACTTTTCTAGGATGCATCACAATTCCTGCGGTCCTTTTATTACTGAATTTAGTTTCAATGCCATATATTCAGCCACAAACATCTATCACCGATACTTTAAATGGTGGACCTGAATCAACAAATGCCTAATGCCCTTTTCTAACAATAAAAAATGTGAGGATTTAACTTGAATTGGGACAGAATAACGTCATACACCACAAATCAACCTCCACTGCAGATATTCACAGCAATTAAAAAATTTTAAAAAGACTGACAGCATTTGTAACGGCAATGGTATATTGTACTTTCTGTGATGGTAAAATATCCTTATTTTCCCTGCCCAGATCTTTACGCTATTTTTTTGCTGAGTTTTTCTGTCCATGGTTACCATATTCACAACACCTGAGACATCAGCCAGAATAGCAAAGTTGTTGGAGACTTGAACTCATGTTCCTCCCATGGAGCCAACTTTGCTTTTTCTTTGATATTCTTTCTGGAATTTCTCTGTTTTGTCCTCTTTTTTTTTTTGGCCAAATCTATTTACTTGAGCCTCATATAGCCCTTGCATTTCGTTTTCCTTAGCATCTGATTATTCCTTGAGAACCTGTTGACCGTCAGTTGTCTTGGGTTGCCATGGGTATGGGCATTTGCAAGCCAAAGTCCATATTCATGAAAGGATCTACACCTAAGGGGGATATTCTCACATTCAACTGGATGTCCCCATTCCACTCCTAGATCTAGAATAATAAGGTTTGGAAGAGGCTTTTCTAGATCCATGTTCACACAGATCCTGGCATAATTGATAATTATGAACCATGGGCCTTTTGGTGAGCTCAGAGGCTGTAATGTATTACCTAATTGCTTCTCCAATATGCAATAGAGACTATTCAATATTCCCTTGGTAGTAAGTGGAATTTAACCCAGATCAGAATAGTACTCGCATTGTCTCAGAAGAGGCAAAACTCAAGGTTATATTCTGTCAGTGATTTTTCTCTGTCAGTGATTTTTCTCCAAAAATCCATATTTTTTTTGTATTGTATTCCCTCCAAGTTTTGAATTTCTTTGTTCCTGAAGTTTTCTTAAAATTCTTAAAAATGAAAAAGACAACAAACAAAGCGAATTCTAGATTTCAGTGCTGCCCATAAAAAAATTCCTATGCTGCCAAATCAGCTGAAAATCAGGCCAATTCCAGGTATGAAACATCCCGGAATTAGATTATCTGTGGATTCAGGCATGGTTCACATTTTCCCTGTCGGGATCATTTCAAATCAACAGTTAACCAACTGTGACAATTCCATATCTGGCGTGGCATTTCCATGACAATTCTAGTGGTGGGAAAAATTTTGATGCATTTCGTTTGCCCAAAACCCTAAACAACAGTCAGTTTTCTATGTGTTACGGCATTACAAATTCAAACTGTTATGAAATCCTCCTATACTTATGTAGTTAGTCATGGATCTGTGTGCCTTTTTGTGATTAATAGCTTAACCACCAAAATAAATCTTGCACAACAAGAGATTCAGGATGGAATTTCTTCGCACACTATCCTGACCCATGTTAGGTATGAAATTATCTTGTTTGGCATCTTTCGATAACATCATATTTTAGCTAATACTTGCTATCGTACAGTAGGTATTGCATTGTAGAGTCAAATCAGACTTTCGGCAGAATGGACATACCAACATAAGACCAAAGGAAGATTGCTCCATCTCATTGTATGATCGTCTTTGGAAGTGGGCACTAGCAAAGCGGATGCTGTCAAACTGTTAAATTTACTTAAACCACAACTCTACAAAGGTTACAATATTATGGAAAAACACTAAAGTTATGATATTCTTCTAATTAATCTACATCATTTAATGTTAATGATGAGGATGATGTTGATCTTAATGAAGACCCATTATTAATTGTATTATATTAACAGTGAACAATGAATATCTATCATGACATTTGAGTTTAACAAATTGATATGGAATAAGTATTGTGTATTTTAAGTTTGTAATATTTATGGTAGTTTTGTTTAACATATACATGATATTTGGTATTCTGAACTTGATTCCTGTTTTTAGGATGTAAAAGAAATCTCTTAGCTCTATACGAAATTAGAACATAATCAAGACCAACTAGTTCATCTATCATAAACTAAGAAACAAAATTACTTTTCACATAATAAGTTTCATTATCCAAGGAGTCAAACTGAAATGAGTGTTGCAAGAGAGAGAATACGCGTGCACATGCATTGATGCATGCATGTGTTTTTTTTTTTGTGTGTGTGTGAGAGAGAGAGAGATGGAGCCTCCACAAACTGCTTATTGATTACATGATAGTCACTTCTTTTCACCATAGATATAAGAAAAATTTCATATCTGGTAACGATGCTGAAAGTGACTTGTAAAAAACGGGTGTCAGTTTTGACACATTCCAATACAATCTTTGTTTTGGCTCCTTTAGCTCATATTAGGGTCTTCAAAATACAAATGAATTAATTATTTACCTGTGCAGGAGTAAGAACGGCAATACGAGATGCCATGGCCCAACGCAACTCACGAATGTCACGCAATCTTTTCCATTCAGTCATTCCAAAAGCCCTACACTTTGAGTTCCAATCAATCTCTTGCTTAGACCAAGCTCTCCGTATCCCATCTTTCTCAACAGGTCCAGCCTGCACCCCATCCTTGTTAATAAATAGCCATTCCTTGGGTGGTTCCATAAAAGCAGTGGCAGCAATTAAATTGGACTGCAACGGAATTGATGTTCTCTCAGATGCTTCATGAGCTGTTGAGAGAAGATCTACCACTAATACACAACCTCCAACTGAGACGCATGCCTCAACATTTGCCGGCACTTTCATCAGTACCTGCAAAAAAACACCAATCATCGACCTTATATATAAAAGAACTATACATCACTCTTAGTCTATATATGAAGAATCTTTTCTTTAGAAGCTACAATCAGAACTTTGAGAAAGTCTTCTAGTCAAAAATGAATCTCATGCATAAAAGAAAAATTGTTATCAGGACTTTAACATTGGTTGCAACTTGCAAGTATGAAGACTTGAATATAGATGAAGCTAAAAAACCCACTAAAAAATTCAAAATTTATTGAAATAGATACTATGCATGGAGAAAGTATGTAACAAACAATCACTTTTGAATCAAAAAGAGAGTTTTTTCAGTTAAAACATTACTTATGGCCATACTAAGAGAATTCAACAATCACAGATCTGCGTGCCTTAACCATTTGAAGAAATGAAGAAACTACTGGACCGTAACAAGCCTAATATTATTAATCAAGAGGGATGAGCTCAAGTAATAAATCAGCAGGACTTTCACAGTGGAGACACGTGTTATAAGCCCCAGTAGACATGTTGCATGTTTTAGTATAAATGTTAAATGTTTTAATAAGGGAAATTACCACATCCACTTCTGGGTGTGGCATACCCCAACAGATGATGCCAGGTGTAAGTATTGGGAAATTTGACAGAAGAAATACCCCTCTGTTATGGCATCTAAGACAAAGGAAACCTGGCGATGGGAGTTTATGAGCAAAAAGAAAAGCATAATTGTCTTTCATGTGCTATACAGAAAGCTATACTAGCTACCTTTAAAAGTAACAACAGACGATGTCTAAGTGCTCGATCACTTGTCCTATCAAGTAAAACAGTAATGTGAGCAGTGCCATCAAAAGGGCCTATTGCTTGATAGTGCTGTTCATAAACAATAGTCATTGCTCGTGCACAGAGTTCCCTTACTGAAGAACCTCCACCCCCACCAAAACCATCCAACCTTCCTACATCACACCATTCATCTGATGCACCTAACTCGTCTGGCAATGCACCCTCTACAGTTAGGCCAACATCAGCATCACATAGAAACCTGTGATATAATGCTCTGAAAAATGCAACAGGATCTCTTAAAGGGAAGTCTTGAGCTCTGCTTCCAGCTCCACCATCAAGCAAAAGGCGTAGATAATACTGTCCCACACATACTTCTTTTGACAAACTGGGATATTGAACTGAAAACTCTGTATAATTCCAAGACAACTGGACAGCAGACTCCAGGCCCATCTTCTCCTCATCTATGCTGCCTCCAAAACTAATGACATCCTCAGTTCGTCCCTTCTCAACATCTAAATTATGAACTTCGGCCAGAAGAGCTGCCCTTAGTTCCTGCCTTGTCCGCTCATTCCAAATCAAATCCGCACGGTTATGATCCAGACTGAATTCTCGCCAAAATTCAGGCCAGTTACAAAGCAGTCTACCAGAGCCCACGGGTTTATTCTCCATAACAACCTGTGCAGGTGCAGGAATGCCAGACTGTGAAATGTCTGTACTGACATCGTATTCAACTGAATCTGCAATACTTGAATTCCCTAACTGGGAGGATGTTAAATTAGACCCTCTAAAAGGCACTGCAGTTGAGGCACCATCATAAACTGGATTCCCTGGAGAAAATGACTCATTGACTAAAGGATTACTAAAGTTTACAGCTGAGTAAGGAACCTGTTCTCCATGCGAATTTCCATTTGAGTTCAGATTGTCATCGGCTGCCCGTGATGGAGCATTATGAATGAGTTTAGAGGGATCACCAGAAGAAACATCTTCTACTCTGTAAGCATACCCCTGAACATAGTCATCAGCAACTTTCCCCCTAGCTATTCTGCCCTTTCTGCGCTGAAGAATGCGCCTCTGCCTACGCTTAAAGTATGTTGTTTGATAAAGTTGTACTTGCCCATCATCATTATCGTTCTCAACTGGGCGTGTATGCAGATATGCAACAAGACCCGGAGGAAGTACACGTGACAGTAGATCCAGAGCAGGTTGATAAGAATCTGCCCACAAAGCTACAAGCTGTCGACTAACTTCACGGCGCTCGCCAGCAGAAAGGAAAAAAGCATGTACCAAATGTCGCAACAAGGCACCATCACGAAGTGCAGCATCACGCATTGATTCAGCTGCAATAGCATCCTCCTCTGCAATAGTACGCATAATCACAGCTATAGTTTCCCTCACACTTTCTGCAGGGTGTCCAAACAATGCAAACAATCGACGTCTTAAACCAGCCACTTGACGTAGCATTTCCACAAAAGTGGCAAGCTGTGTTGTCTCACCCTGGGGCTCACATAACATGGCCTCGAGAACCTCTACCACTGACATTGATAACAAAGGCGAAACTGACACTGGCTTTAGCCTATTCACAAGAATAGTTATATAGCTTTGATGACCAAAGAGCACTGATTTTGTGTGCATGAAGGTGGCATGGCGCTCACCTTTGGAATCTAGAAGTATATTTGTTTCTCCTGGACCACCTCCAATAAGCATAGCCACTAGTCCAGTGGCTTCTGCTGCTACCCCCTCTGAACCACTTCTCAGCAAACCCATTACTCTCACAACAGCAGCAGGAATTGAAAGAACAGCTGAAGCTGCACTTCCAGACGTCAACAGGCGACGTAGACAAGCAACAAAACCCATAAGAGTCGCAGATGCCTTTGGCGAAGGTGGTGGTGGTGGTGGTGATTCAGGTGGTAGGTTTGGTGAAGTTGGAAGCATTGTCATCAAGGCCATTAAGGCCACTTCAGGGACTTCTGCATTAGCTTGAACCCCACTATATGGAATGCAAGCATTGAACTCTCTGACCCTGCGCCAAAGTTTTGCTCTTGAGCCAGGAACAGATCCACCTTCTGCTACAGCATCTTTGGCTGCAGCTGCTAGATGCTTTAGATGCATTGCCTCACTTTCAATATCTGCAAAAAAACGTGAACCACTAGCAACTTGTTGAGATTGTGGAGAAACTCTTCCACATGGAGGATCAAGTCGGTGACCTGGCATAGTCAACCTTGGCAAAATTGGAATTGGGCATTGTCTCTGCACAGTCAGTAATCACATCATGTGTCATAGCAATATCTTATAACAAACTTTCCTAGTCAAAGTAGTAACCATTATGATGAGTATCTTTGACAAGAAGAAATAAGCATAAGATGAACAAAAAGAAGAAATCTGAAGCATACAAAAGCATAATTATAATAAAATTACATCATGCAATTCGAAAAAGTGATCTAAGGTGAGTATAATTTTTTACATATTAGGTCTACCTACTTCTGTTTGCAAAACATCTCGAACTGCTGCAAGTAAGCTATCACGAGAAGTACTTGCATAAACCTGAAATGCCAAGCCACAAACATGAAGATACCCGAGCTGTCAATTTGGGTACCAAGTATAGTTGAACTCGTTTGTTGTTACTTACATGAATTGGACATCCATCATTGAATTCAATGGCAAACATCTGTGGCTCTTCAGCAAAACGAACAAGAGCACTAACAGCAAACAATGGTCGTACAATAACTGCCTGCAATTCATATTCACAAGTTTTATTGTTGGAAAATAAGCATCTATAACAGTTTGCACAGAAATTCATGAGACAGTTATCGCATTAAGTACAGGAAAAAAGGGTTTATTTCAGCATCAATGCCATCAAATGTATACCAGATTTGTAAAACCAGAAAAAGCATTATAGCGCATTGAACAACAAAATAAGTCCTTCCATATTCTAGTAAGCATAAATCATTAATGATTAAATTATGAGAAAGCAACAGAATAACATACAATCTAGGTCTACATGATTTACAAGCGGTTCCTTAGTTTATTGCTTCAGGAATGAGTTATCAACTATTTTGAATTCTAGGAGATGGAAAAGTCCATCCATACTAAGTTTCTGCCTCTTTTATTCTTGCTGTTCAGATGCTTCTAAAGGTTGATGCTTCAACTGTCAAAAAGTACAGATACAAGCAACAGTAGAAGCCCCAACATTTACATATCTCCATCTTAAGCTAAAACAACCTGTATCAACATGTGTAGCAATTTTGATTCAAACTACTGGATCTATATGTCAGTTTTACTTATAAGCTCTTAAAGTTTAGCATGTTGAAAAATTGCAGAAATTAGGAACTCTAGAAAACACAATTTTACAGCATACAATAGTAATATAATAACTGCTTCAACTCATACTAACAAAACTCCTTTAATTGTGAGGAAAATAAGAAATCTGTAACAATTTGCGAAGAATCCCTGAAATGGTTATCACATTAGCCAAAAAATGAAACAGCCTATCAAAGCAATTGTATTATGTTAAGGTATATACAGGAAACATAGAACCAGAAAAGCATCATAGTCCATCAAACAATGAAAGAATTTCAACTAGATCTTAGTAAGTAAAAGTTATTAAAATATAAGAAAAGAACAGAATAAATTAACACAGAATATAGGTCTCTATGATATATGAGTGCTTCATCATATTCTTGATTTATGAATGAGTTATCAGCTTGTTTGGAATCTAAGAAGCGGGAAGCTTCATCGATACAAAACTTTTGTCTCTCGTATTCTTGCTGTTGAGACACTGCTATTTAATATAGGTTGAATATTGGATGCCAAAAGCTGCAGATAGAAGCATGTGTAGAAGCCAAGATCCACATATTTCAACGTGAAGCTAATTCAATCTTATTAGCCTGTGCACCAATTTTGATTCAAGCAATTTGAACTATATGTTAGTCTTCTCTATAAGTTCTTCCCAAGTTGATTTGTTCAAGAACTCGTGAGCTTTCTCTGCATTCTAATAGCAGGGGATCTTCATTGAGACAAAGTTTCCATTTCTCTTTGTTTTCAGCCTCTTTTGGTTAATGGGAAACTCCTGAAGGTTAGCATGTCAAAAATCTGCTGAAATATTCAACATTAGGGACCATGATTTACATCCTTTTTATGGGAAATTAATCTATATCAACATGTGTAGCAATCACAAAACTGAATATAAAGCCAGAATTATCACATCCCCTTTATTGGGAGGCCAGAACAATGTGTGATTTGCAATATCCTACATCACAATTTCAAAAGGATGCTTACCTCATAATTGTCAGGCCGACGTTCAACTAGTGACATTTTTGTTAGGATAAGTTGCCTGGAGACAGCATCACCCAGATCACCCAAACCACCTTTGGGCCCAACACCCAATGTTAAGCCCAAAGTATTAGCAGTTCCATGAGCAGCAGTGCGCAGCCTTGTTACAGACCATTCTCCAAAGGGTGTTTCCTCAGCACCCACAGCAAGTTTGGCTATTCACCAAAGCAAACATCAAAAAGAATTAGAGACATTCACCAGCTTAAAATTTAGTATGACACATAACAATAGTAAAATTTAGAATCTGAGAACTCAAAATTACATCAGCATATGCCATAATTATTAATCCCCACAATCAATGTAGAGAACACATGCGGCATCTTTTCATAGACAGATTTTTCTCAATATTCAAGGTTGATTTGAAACCTAACAAATAATCCCTATCAAATGTGTATATAAATTTACAAGCACACATCAACCAAATGAGAACAAACTTTGGCTGATATATCTGGCTCTAGGGAAAAAACTCTTGCAGCAGATAAGAGAAAACCACAAGTTCATACTTTCTAACAGTATTCATCTAAGATTCTGGTATGAGGAGTATGGAGATATGAAAACAAAGCTTTGGGGATGACAAACGTTCGACCAGAATTTGGGAACAGCAGGGGGCAATGGTGAGATGGTTCTTAAAATAATGTAAACAAACTCAAAAGCAGCTGAACTTTAAACAGTAATATGCTGCACTTGCAATCACAATCTTCCACATTTTAGGTTTTGAAAAGTTTGACTTTTTAGCACTTTTCCCTTAAAAAGTTGCATATTTTATTCTTTATGCACCAAATCGACCAAGTTGTCCAGTCTTGAAAAAGGGAACATCTTCTTCAAGTCCACAAGTCCCCCGGAAGTTCAAGATATTGCATATGTCACCTGGACCCCTGGGAATGTGTCCCTTTGGAACGCTGTTTTCTAATGTCTAAACTTTGACCAATATTTAGCTTATTCAAGACAATAGAAAAAACACATTCAGTCTAAACTCATTGCACACTCACTTGATGTCCTCCATTGCCCAAAGGCAATGAAAATGAAAATGTAAATGAAAGATTTTAATAACGTCCACGAGGCCACAACAACCTATGGGACCCAGGAATAGCAAAAGACTGCCACCAAAAAGGGGAGACCTCAGACAGTTTGAGTTCTTCGCTCGAGGTCGACCCTACGACGGTGAATTTTGATGATGTAGTTTGCTGATTCGGCCAACCTTTCCTCCTCAAACAGGGTATTTAAATTATCAACTTGTAAGGTGTTCGCATAACTGGCCCGAATATCTTTATACGCTAAGCACTCCATAACAAAGTCCCATTTTGTCTCCACCAATCCCATGTCACAAAATTGACATTCTTTTTTCCCACTCTTCTTTAGGAACCAACCATCTACCCGTTTCACATCTAGGACGATGTGAGCTAGTCCGAAGCTAAGCTATCAACATCTTTGCTCTCCATTTAATATTCGCTCCTATATAGGCCTTTTCTTCATGGTCCCCCTTGGGGTTAAATTCTTTGATATAGTAATCGTTCTTTCGTCCTAATTGTTTTGTCCATATAGCATTTTTGAATTTTTGCTTCACATATTTTTTTATTTCTTCATTTGTACTTGGACAATCTTGCATTTTCACACCCCACTTTTCCATCCATTTTTTGTTTTGTTTCATCCAAGTATTCTTTCTTCTATCCAACTTTTCTTCTACAATCAATTTAGGCCAGCAATGGTTCTCCATATTTTGCACTTTATGCAGGTAACTTAGTAACCTAATCATCGCGAAAGCCTCCAAGGGGAAGGTGCATGTCTCCGCTAATAAAATCTCATAAAGTATTGCAATTTTGAGTTTAAGGCTGCTAACAATTAGATGCTTTTGAATTCTTTCCATTTGCCTCCATTTCTGATCTGACATGTTGCTGCCCCAAATTTCACATCCGTATAAAACCACCAGAGTCACAAGTAAGCCAAAAAACATCCTCTTGGTTTTCCAATCCCATAATTCAGCATTTCTACATCTATTTTGTAAAGAGTAAAGAGCTTTCCAACCCCCTTGGATCCTTTTGCTCTACAAGATGAAAATCTAGCCCCAGGTATTTGTATTCATCAACAATTTCCAACAGATTGCCTTCGAAGATAAAGCTAATTTGTTGTTTTTTCCTTCGCAAAGAGAAGATCATTATTTTAGTTTTACTAGTGTTCACTTGCATCCCAACTTCTTGACAAAAGGATTCAAGAGCTTTCAAATGTTTTCTGAGTTCATGTGCTGACTTAGCGATCAGAATGAGATCATCAGCATACAAGAGCAATTTTATAACATAAATTGACCAATTGAATACCTTCCCCACCAACATTGTCTAACCACTCTTCCAGCTTGTCAATGTAAAGCCCAAATAGCGTTGGGGAAAGTGGGCACCCTTGCTTGACTCCAATGTCACTGCCAAAGCACTCGGGCATACCTTTGTTTGTTCTGATTTTAGCTCTAACCTGCTCATAGAGCCTATGAACAACCGCCCTAAGCACCTTCGGAACTCCCAATTCCTCCATTCTAATCCACAACTTGTCTCGTGGCACAGTGTCAAAGGCTTTTTTAAAGTCTACAAAGCAGCAAAAGGCCTCCTCCCCTTGCACGTTCCATATTTTTTCAATCAAAAATCTAAGAGTAATACCGTGATCAATAGTGGAATGTTTCGGTCTAAAACCAACCTGACCCTCTGCTCTTTTGCCCTCTTTCTCGTCCCAACAACTAATTTTGCGCTCAATCATGCTTTCGAAAAGTTTTCCTAGAAGCGGATTAATCATAATAGTGTGGCAGTTTGACAGGTTATTTATGTCCCCGCTTTTGTATAAGGGAATAACAACACTAGTTGTCCATCCTTCCGGAAAGCCCTCTTGGATAACCTTGTTGAAGATGCCCTTGATGCAAGGTGCAAGGACCTCAATGCCCCATTTTAAGAATTCAGCTTGCAGCCCATCAATATCCTGCGCTTTTCCCCCAGCCAACCTTTTTATGCCTTGATTGATGTCTTTGATGGTAAAAAGTTCAGTGGTAGCCTCGATTGTTGTAGGTCTATGTTTATCTTGTTCCCGCTCATATAGTATCTCTGCATATTCCATCCATTGAGAGCTTGTGAAATTGTTTTCCACTTGTTTTCTTTTTTGTTGTAGCTCCTCCCAAAATTTCTTGGGGTTGTTCTTTCCAAGGGCAATCAGCTCTAGCCTTATAGTGCTCACATATTTTTCTTTTTTGTTCCGTATCATCTTTTCGTATTCTTTCTTGCTTTTTGTGGTCCTTCCACCCTCACAAAAACTATATCCTCCCATTGGATACAACCAGAGAAAAAATACATAAACTAATATCTAAGTTAATAATTCCTAATGCTAAATAGACATTGAATAGATTACATGAAAATTTGAAGCAAGTGCGACAGATAATTGAACAGCATGATCCCAGAGCTCCATGGGGGGATAATCCACATCACATCTGATTCCAATAACAGGGATAGGCTAATTGTATAAGAGAGAACAGACTCCTGAAAAATATCAAATAGGGTGTTGCTAGAAGAGTGTCGGGTGTGGCTGTCAGTCTCTTCTAGAGAAGCTCTGTAACACATCTTGAAGGAAGGGATAATGCAAGTCACCAAAAATAACAACCATTGCAAAGAGAATACCTCAAAACATTCCTATACTAACAAGAAAAGAATTCCAAAAATAAGCGGCTACGAATTATTAGATAATTTTTAGCATCAATGAATCCTAAAAAGGCATCTAATCAAACTACATTCCTCCTAGTGGAAATTGAACCTATAAATAGTTGGTTACAATGCATTTGATCAACCATTTCTAAAGAAAAGTTTACAGATGCATCTCCATGAGGAAGACAATTAAAGGCTCGTTCTAGTTCTTTTACGAAATAAAATTAAAAAAATGACCTCTTATAAAGCAAGCAATACAATGTATGCACTTTTCCATATCTTCAACACCATCGGTCTCATGGTTTGAGAATCCCCCTTGCCCAGTTGTAGGTGTGCTCCCATCAGCTTCATGTTGAGACGGACCACCATATTTTACAATGCAAGAATTTATCATCTTTGTTCTCTCCAAGAGGTTGGGTCTGAGGAGCATTTTATTTTCCAATGTCCATTCTACCATAAATCAATGGGAGGTACTATTCTTTATACAAACATTCTAGTAGTCCTCTATTCACTTTCTACTGCTTCTTTGATCAGAGATGCTTGCCTCTTCTTCTCATAAGATCACCGCATGCAGGCATAGATCTCTCCATTGTGTTTTCAAATCTACCAAATTGATTTATTTTTTAACACATAATAAATGTTTAAGGCGTTAAGTGCCCTTTGGATATTAATGATTCACACATAGATGAAGATAAATCAATGAGGAATTGCTCCTCCTTGCAATCTACTCCAGCTAAGGTTCCTCAACTCACATTCCAACAGTCATGGCTCTATCTCTTCTTGACATTGAGAACACACTCGAACCCTCCTTCCACAACAATGATCTCAAAGGCAAGCCCACATTACCAATTTCTTCACTCCCTTGAATAGTTCGACTTTCAGCATTAGGAGAGCCTCTCTGGAATTAATTGCCTTCGAGGATTGTCTATCCCAGACATCTTAACCTTGGACTTTTATTGACGAGCATTCTCGATCTCTATATCGATATACCTATAGTGATCAATGATAATATCATTGGATCCTCAAACACTTCCCACTATGTTACCAGTCCGTTGTAGGGGCCCCTCGAGTCCCGATCTGACCCGACCCAAGTCCGAGGTCCGAGTCTGATCCCCTGTGGACCTGGACAGGGTCTAGCCCATAGCCTATGAGTCTGGCCCTACCGAACTTGGGCGGACCCAAGGTGAATTTCACCCCTTCACGCACCTAGGCATGTTAATTTATACCTAATAAAACACATAATACGCAAAAGCAAACTCATTTATCATTTTGTGAATGAACAAAGTTACAAAACTTTTTCCCTCCATTGTTGAACTTATTTTCTTGCTTGCCATTGCATGGATAGAGTTTTAGATCGATCATTGAACATTTGAAGTTGGTTCTTGTGCTATTCCTAAGCATTTGCAAGTGTTCGTTGAAGATTTCTTCAAAAGAGGTAGGTTTTTTGAAGTTTTTTGGCTTTCTTTTCTACATTTTTCTTTTTACAAAGGAGCTCTCTTGTTTTGTTTTGAAGTTTTTGGTTTGTTCTCATTCTTTTATGTATCTATAACACATGCTTGACTTTTTTAAATGAATTAAGTTATTTAGTTTCAATTCTTTGAATAAATTGAATGTGTTGTTTATTGAACTTGTTGCTTAGGTATTACAATGGCAACCGTTTCGACATCCACAAGCCAATCTCGTTTCAAAACAAACCCAAACTCTCCCCTTTGGAAATATGTTGAAATGGTACAACTTCCAAGCGGTGGAGGTTATGTTTGGATTTGTGGTCATTGTAAAGTTAGATATTTGAGCTCATACAATCAAGTGAAAGACCATTTGTGCAAGATCCCTGGACTACGCATCAAATTTTGTCCAAGTGAAGATAATAAAGGCATTCCAAAATGCAAGTATTGGAATATATTGAAGAGCAAGAAAAAGCAAACCAAGTAGCAGGTCGTAGATCAAATCATCCTTTGATAAAGAAAGGATCTCGAGGGATGAAGCCCCCTACACCACCTTCTCATTTTCAACCTACAAAGAGCCATCCATTTATATCCATACCTGAAGAGCAAACTGTGGACTCTACACATAAGAGATCAAAGGGACTGTTGAAAATTTCATTTCAGAATGAAGCTAGAGTTATTGTCAATCAACACATAGTGAAATGTGTATATGCGAATGAATTGGCATTCAATGTTGTTCGCTCACCATATTGGAAAAAAATGGTGAAATCTATTAATGAGGCTCCAAAAGGGTATAAGGGCCCAGGTTTTGAGAAGGCGTGTAGCACCTTATTAGATAAAGAAGTGAAATTTGTAGAGGACTACTTGAAGCGCATAAGCGATTTGTGGATCGAAACAAGGGTGACCATCGTTTCTAATGGATGAAAAGTTGCAAAAAATCACCTATTGATCAATGCTATTGCAGTGTTCCCTAATGGGGCAATGTTTTTGAGAGCAATGGATTGTGAAGGAGAGGTGAAGGATGGTGCATTTATTGCTAACATTCTTTTTCAAGCTATTGATGAAGTGGGCCCTCGAAATGTTGTGCAAGTTATAACAAACAATGTAAAAAATTGTATGGCTGCCAGGTTATTGGTTGAGGAGCGGTATTCACACATTATTTGGACACCTTGTGCTGTCCACTTCCTCAACCTAATGCTACAAAAAATTGGCAACAAAATTTATTGGATAAAACAAGTGTATGCTAAGGCCAAAGACATCCAAATGTTCATCACCAACCACCATATATCACCAGGCATATTTAGAACATTCTCGAAATAGGAGCTCTTGAAGGTAAATTAAATAATAAACATGTTTCACTTTAGTAATATTTTTAATTTTAATTTAAATTTTGTAAATTTAAATTTTATTTTATTTTGTTTTTCAAACAGGTTATTGAGACCCGTTTTGCCTCCAACACAATTGTGTTGAGACAACTTGTGAAGGTTCATGGGGCACTCTCTAACATGGTCATCAGCCCTAATTGATCCATATGGAGGCAATCTAGCATTGCAAGGACAACAAAGGTTAAGCATTTTAAATACCTAATTAAACCTGATTAACAATTAGCGGTCATTGCCAAAAGATGCAACCTATCACCTTGAAAGGACACATCCCATCAAACATGCCTCCTAATCTCAATACAAATAATCTATTAACCTATCCATTCATTCTTACCTACCTATACTTATATTCTTATTCTCTATTCAATATGTAGAATCTAGATAATACATATTTTTAATGTATTTGCCTAGCAAATACTTGTCATTTGGTAGTACAAAGAAATGTATTGTTTACCTCTAGTACTTGGTACCCTAATAGTACACTATCGAGGGAAACTACCTTGAAAATCATCTAGGGGCTCGGAGTATAACTAGTCTTAGGAATTATATGGTGCCTTATGGATTATATTGTTTAGAAACTCTTCTCAAACAAAATATATATTCATGTTCAATAAAACTGCAAGTCATAAAGAAACTGTAAACTCTACTTCAATGGAACGGAAGTTGACCATATGTTGGAGTTTTCTTTGACATAAAAGAGCTCCTGAATTGATTCAATCAAGGATCAGGAACCAAATTAATGGTGGCCTTATCCTTGCAGCAAAAACCTAGATTTAATACACATATTCATGATTGCACTATGAAGACACAAAATTATATGGTTTCAGTTCAGATGTAAAACACAAAGGAAACATTAGATCAAAAACATGTATTCATTCACTTGACGTATACAAAACCTAAACTCATTTTTTCCTATTTCTCCAAGAGACTCACTCTACCTAAAAGAAAACCCCCCTTCTATCATTACTGAGATAACAATTTAGAGATTGATTTTCCAACATTTAGTCTCTGATCTCTTCACGTTCAATGTAACTATTTGCATTCTCATATCTTCACTTTCAGGCTGACTCTTTAATTCTCTATGTTGAGCCTTCATTCCCCCTTATGATGAATCTTCTTTTCAATTTGATGACTCTTTGCTTGCATATGATTACTCTTCGCCTTGATTCCTTCTCAACACAACCTTTGATCAAAGGCAACTCACTTTTCTGCCTACATGTACCTTGAAATCATTAGTTCTTTCTAAGTGATGCAAGATTGCACCATAGCCAAGATGATAAGGCATCATACAACCCAAGTAAGAGCTTATGAGCATAGTGCTCACAAATTTGATCTGGATGGTAGAACCATTCTTTTTAAACCACTAAGTAGGCTAAATCATTCCCTTCCATTATGTGAGGTACCACAAAACTTTGTCTCTTTGTTTCTTCTTTACTTCCTAGCCACTAGTTGGACAATAGATTGTCCTCCTATGCCTAGGTTGTAATGTCCCCTACTTGGTGTATGCCTGAATTTTCTTTTAAGTGACCATTACACAACATAAAATTGTTTAACAAATAATATTCCATACCAAATTATATAATAGATATTGAACTTAGGAATAAATGGACTATTAACATTCATGAAATAATGAATAACAACTTAACTTGAATCCAATCAATAGACTCTTGTCTAATAACCAATCACGGTAGGGATTGGAGAGCAATGCATGATAGGGCGCTAGAAAATCTATTCATCACAATTAAGCCCAAGGGCATGCTCATACCACTTAAGAAGAGGGTTGAATGGTGGTTAAAGTAGGTTTGTCCCCGCAAGCTGGCAGAATTAAGGCTCTAATACCAATTGTAATATCCCCTACTTGGCGTATGCCTGAATTTGCTTTAAGTGACCATTACACAATATAAAATTGTTTAACAAATAATATTCCATAGCAAATTATATAATAGATATTGAACTTAGGAATAAATGGACTATTAACATTCATGAAATAAAGAATAACAACTTAACTTGAATCCAATCAATAGACTCTTGTCCAATAACCAATCACGGTAGGGATTGGAGAGAGACGCATGATAGGGCACCAGAAACACTATTCATCACAATAAGCCCAAGGGCGTGCTCATAACCCCCCTAGCCCCAAGTGGCAAGAACATCCAACCAAGACAATTCCTATACCGCCTTTCCCTAACATGTTTTCTTGCCAATCCATGCATGATTGCTTATAGGGGAACAAATAGATTTAATCAAATAAATAATTACTAATAAGGATTAATAATTGTTGCAAGCATCATTATTGTATGATCATATAAAGTGATATATACATATATATATAATTAATTCTAATTAATTTCAATCTTCCAATAATCACTTTATATATATAAACTTACTTCCCAAATATATTCTTGGCAATAATACTAAATCCAATAGATATCTTATTATTTATTCCTTTTTCCCAATTTGCTGCTTTATCCATATTTCTAATTGATTTCCCTTCATCCTCTTTGATGCCTCTTTGATGCCTCTCCCCACTCATTTATTTCCCCTTTTATATCTTCCATGGTGGGGAGAGTCACGTCCATTCACTTAACAAGAGACACACCCTTTCATGGTTGCTATCCCTTGAAAGAGTCATAATTGTTCATACATTAATTATTGTTTCTTTATTAACTAGTCCACAACCTTCCTCATTGCTAGACTTCCTTTAAACATTGAACCGCTGCTGTAAATGAGATTGCTGCATCCCTTAATTAATTCCCATCGATTGTCTTATATGCTAAAAGGAGTCAGCTCAAGGGTTTAAGTATTATTTAATTCAAGATTTCTTATATAAATAATTATGTATTACTGCTAGGTCAGCCTAATTAAAAAAAAGCGCGGATGGCAGCCAACGGTCTTTTTTTGGCCGAGGAGATTAGGGCTCGGCCTACGCAGGGCTTGCAGGAGAAGGCGACCACGGTGAACGAGGCTCCTCATCCTCAAAGTGGCGGAGACAATGCTGATGTTGGACGGGATGGAGGTCGTGCGAAGGTAAAGGAGAAACCGTTTCAGCAGTAGGGAGGTATCAAACATGGCGGCGTTGAGGTCTCCCTGGGCACTAAAAAGCCACGCTTTGAGGGAAGAATCTCTAGTGTTGGTGGAGCTGAGAGAAGTGATTCCAGAAATCTTTCTAGGGGTAATAGTGGGGATCCAACTTCCCAAGTTTCTTCTAATGAAATCACATTGGATATTGTAGGAGAACTGGAGGAAGAAGTGACCTTCAATGAGACTGTTTTCTCTAGGTTGGGTCTGATAGGGAGGTTTAGGGGTTTCTGGCCAAGTCTGCCTGATCTTCATTCTGGGAGCCCATACTAGAAGGGTATGTACAAATTTATCCAATGGCTAAGGGTTTTTTTATTGTAGTTTTTGAAAAAGAAGAAGACAGAAAGAAGATCCTCTGTGATTTTCATTGGGAATGGGATGATAAACATATGTTGTTGCTAAAGCCATGGCACCCAAATTTCAACCTAACTACTGAAGTGTTTGAGAAAGCCCCTTTATGGGTGAGACTCTCTAACCTCCCTCTACAGTTCTGGTTTGATGCTTGTTTGGAAGCTATAGGGAACACTTTAGGTGATTTCGTAATGGTGGATGAGGGCTCTTCAAATCTTATGCACTCAACTTATTCTTATTCTGGTAGAAATGAATGTTTCCAGGGTTCCCCCGAAGGTCATCCGGTTAAAATCAGGCAAGGGTTGTTGGGTCCAGCCCCTTGATTACGAAGGGGTGCCTTTTAGGTGTAAAACTTGCCATCAAACTGGGCATTTGGCTGCCGAATGTGCCAAACGCAGATTTGCAAAACCTGCTTCTTGGTGGAAAAATGCATCCACACAACACTACACGATGGAGAAACATGTTGAGCAGCAGGAGAGCTCCCAAATGAATGGCTCCGCAGAGAAGAGCCAGGCTGTTGTGAAGCCAAACTAGGTTGGGACAATGCGGCTGCAGGAGGCAGTTAGCGAGGAGCGGCAACAGTCTCAGTTGGCTTCAATTCAAAATGGGATTTTGACTAAAGTCATGGATACATCTCTTAAAGTTGGGGCAGCAACACCAGAATGCTGTGAAAAGAAGAGTGGTGTGAGTCCTCAGTTAAGAGATGCTAGCAAAAGGAAAGCTGATAACTAGCATCAACAAGAGAGGAAAGGGGAGGGAGCTTGGAGGAATCCCCAATTTACTTCTTTAGGTTGGCAGAAGGAGGCCGCAAGGGTCGAGGATGGGTGGCAAACGGTAATGGGAAGGAAGGCAAAGTTGGAGAAGAAGAAAGCTTTTGCCATGGTCTTGCGATCACAAACCAAAGGAAGATTTCAAAAAGCTTAAAGCTTTTGACCGTTCATTGGTCTTCTAGATGCTTGTTTTTCAAAGTTAAATTGTAGTTGCAGTATAGCTCTTCTCTTTAATTGGGAAGGTGTAATGTTGGGTTTTGGGGGTATCTCGATGGCTATTGTTTCAGTTTGAGTGGGTCTAGTTGAGGTTTTATTTGGTTTTGCATTGAAATCAACATTGTAATCTTTTCTTTCAAATAGTCAAATATCAATAAAAATAACCTGTTACCTATCAAAAAAAAAAAAATTATGTATTACTGCTGTGATCTGAGAGCTGGGGCAGGACATAATAATTGTATTAAATATAACAAGACATCACATATGTCTACTTCTTTTCTCTATCCATCCTCATGTGATATTTAACCCACCAATATCTGTCCACCTCTACCCAGTTCTATTCTTCCTATTGTTCTCTACCTCCTTCCCCGTATTGAATTCCTTCACTTCTTTTGTGTGCCTCAAATTGTTCACTCTGATTTATTTTAACCCTTCTTGTCTTCACTTGCACTTCATCATTCTATCTTCTCCTCCCTTCCTCCAACATGTTACTTCCGCTGCCACTACACCACTCTCTTCTTCACTTAGTAACTCCTCGAGGTCCTCATCATGTGCATTCACCTATACTTCTTTCACCTTCTCTTACATGCCTTCTTAAGGACATATTCTAAGTTGCCAATTCTGGTACGGGTTCAAATACGAGTAAAGGTACGGCAATTTTTTTTCCTTGGGTACGGGTATGGGAATATATATATGTATGTATGTATGTGTGTATGTGTGTATGTATGTGTGTATGTGTGGAAATACATACGTACGTATGTATGTACGTATGTAGGTATGTATGTATGTATGTATGTGCATATGCGTACGTATGTACGTGTGTACGTAGGTGCGTGCGTAGGTAGTTGCGTATGTACATAGGTAGGTACGTACGTGCGTGTGTACGTACGTACGTGCGTGTGTACGTAGGTGCGTGCGTAGGTAGGTACGTATGTACATAGGTACGTACATACGTGCGTACATATGTATGTATGTATGTATGTATGTATACATACACATATAACATATATACATACATAAATACATACATATACATGTATACATACACATATACATACACAAATACATACATATGCATATACATTTAACAGTAAACCATACCCAATGTCTTTGAAAAGCTGGCATTTCCTGTTACTACACCAATTAGTTGCCTGTTTATGTATGTATCATGTATGTATATATTATTATATACATACACATATAACATATATGCATACATAAATACATACGTGTACATATATAGATACACATATACATACATAAATACATACATATGCATATACATTTGACAGAAAACCATACCCAATGTCTCCAAAAAACTGGCATTTCCTGTTACTGCACCAATTACCTACCTGTTTATGTATGCATGTATCATGTATGTATATATACATACACATATAACATATATGCATACATAAATGCATGCATATACATTTATACATACACATATACACACATACATATGCATATACATTTGACAGCAAACCATACCCAATGTCTCCAAAAAGCTAGCATTTCCTATTACTGCACCAATTACCTACCTGTTTATGTATGTATGTATCATGTATGTATATATACATACACATATAACATATATACATACATAAATACATACGTATAAATATATACACACACATATACATACATAAATACATGCATATGCATATACATTTAACAGCAAACCATACCCAATGTCTCCAAAAAGCCAACATTTCTTGTTACTACACCAATTACCTACCTGTTACTCATTAACTTACATTAAAAATGCTTAAATAAATTACTTTTTTTGTTTTCTTTTTGGGGCACCCTTAGGTCCCCCTAAGTTCGGCTAGGTTTTCCCAATGTCCTTCCCAAGGAACCCGGGGTGCCTAGGAAGGACCCTGGGAGAACCTACAGAGAACCTGAACCGAATCAAAATCCATAATGAATTTTTCCGAGTACGGGGTGGTAAATAGGACTCCTCGATAACTTAGGGCATATTTCTACTGCCTCATCTTCTTTAGGATCAAGAAAAAATATCTCCATATCCTCCTACGTGAGGGTTTATTCTTCTGTAGGCTCCTCACATTATTCTTTTTTCCCAGCTAAATCAAGGAAAGATTCATTCATTCTCATATGTTCTTCCAGCAAGAGAGATAACCTTCTTCTTTTGTTGTGAAAGCATGCTTTCTATGCTTTTCTTCTCTTGTCTCTAACTTCTACTCATGTACTAACCTAACATTGTCTACTCTTGATTCTTTATCCTTTATTTTACACTTACCAACTCTCAGGGCATAAACGATATCTAACTTCACTTGCACAACTCTTAAAAAGTTCGCAACCTCATCCAATATTCTTTCCACGTTGGCAGCCCCAACTTTACCTCTTACAAATAAATTTATGGGAGGTATTTTGACTCACATTAAACACTCAAATTTTTATTGCACCCTAGATATCATGCAACTCTTTGTTCTCTACCCATCTACATGTGATGGACAACACTCTAAACAACATCTACCAACTATTCACTCAATTAAGGGTGCTTCCTCTTTCTCTACTGCTTCTACACAACACTATCTACCAGAAGATGGAATACACTCTTAATGCCCTCTACCCATTATTCACTCAATGGAGGATGTTTCCTCCTCTTTGCACCTTCTACCCAGCACTCTCACGCTGCAAGATTTTATTTCAGCTTCTCACACACCCTTGCAAGATACTCCTACTTTGATATAAATTGATGGACTTCTCAAGGGGATATGTTGGCACTCTGAACAAACAAAACCTACTGTTGTGATCCCTCTAATAATAATCCCTTATCATTTCAACCAAAACATACATTTAATACACATATCCATGATGCACTATGAAGACATAAAATGCTATGGTTTTAATTCAAATTTAAAAGCATCAAGAACCATAAGCAGCAACAACACAGATTGAAAACTTTAGGACAGGATTTCAAAAACTTTTATTCATTCACCTGTATATCGTTTTTACAAAATCTAGAGTCAATTTTTTCTCTCTCCAAGAATCTTGCTCTACAAAAAACAAACGCCACCCAAGGTCTCGTTCCAAACATGTGGGTCCATCCAAGACAAACTCGGGCGAACCCACAGCAAATTCTGTTGTCTTTCACACCGAACCGGCAAATTTCACCCTTTTCTTTAATTTCTTTTTTCTGACTTTGAACAAAACCCAAAAACACACCCCCAACCCTAAAACGTGGATTCCAAGACATTTTGAAGACAACAACAAAATCATTTCTCTTATTGTGAATGCAAAACAAAAATTGTCATTCTTTCTTTCCGTTGCATAAAGAAAGTTGAGGATTGATCAATGAACCTTCCAAAGTGGTTGGTTTGCTATTCCTACACATTTGCAAGAGCCCATTTGTTGCCAAGGAGATCGTAGAGGAAGATTTCTGCAAAAGAGGTAAGTTATTTTCAAGTTTTTGGTTTTCTTTAACACATATTTTACAAATGAACTTACTTGTTTTGTTTTGAATTTTTTGTTTTGTTTTCATTCTTCTATGAATCCATAACACAAGCTTAATTTTTTTAAATGAGTTAAGTTGTAAATACTAAATGTATTTTTTGTTTTCATTTGTTTCTATTCTTTGAATGTGTTGTTTATTGAACTTGTTATCATAGGTATTACAATGGCAATCAGTTCTAGCTCCATTGGCTAACCCCGCTTCAAAACAAACCCAAATTCTCCCCTTTGCAAATATGTTGATATGGTTGCAATGTCCCCTTTTGGAATTGCCCTAAACCTTGCCCTAGAATCACAAGTTTCAATGTAGTTAGGGTTATAACTTACCAATTAAATGCTTTAAGTAAGATAAATCTTGGTTTAGGTCCTACAATCATGTTAGATAATATTGGAATATAATTCATAATGATCAAATATAAATAAATATTTGAACCATGTAAATACATAACTATTAAACTACACCATATCCATAATGCATAATGGGAGTTTAATCATAATAGGAATTGGATAGGAAACATGATAAGTCCGCCCGAAGCTATCCCAGTTAAGCCCAAGAGCGCGCAGTGTCCAAACTAAGACAACTTGCCCCTTAGCCCCAAGTGGCAGAAATGTCCAAGCTAAGACAATTACACCCTTGAGATGGAGTACTTAGTGGGTAAACTTGTATTTGCATTCCCTATCCATGTTGCATTATTCATCCTCCTTATGATTGAGACTCCTTGAATCCATCCTAACAACCTATCATAGTTTGGCTTAATAGGAAAGCCTTGAAAAGGGGGCCTGTAAACTAATCAACCCATCTAAGCCCAAGAGCGCGCAGCGTCCAAACTAAGACAACTCACCTCTTGGCCCCAAGCATTAAGAACATCCAGACTAAGACAATTCTACCCTTGTGGTGGGCTACTTAGCATGGGAGAGCCCGTAAACTACATCTCCCTAACTTGCTTCCTTCAAACTTACGTTTGATTAATCATACAACAACAATAAATATATCACAATAATCATGATAGAGCATACCACAATACTTGCTAAAATATAACACTGCTATATTCTAAGATGTAAATATATTAACGATTGTTGACTTCTGCCCCTATCTGCTAAGTGCAGATAATTATGTTTGATCTGCTCAAATTGCCTTGCTATTCGATTTGTTCTTAATATTCAGAAGATATCGCTTAGTGTATATCAAATGAATAAGAATCTATTATCCATATTCATATTAAAGAACCATAATTACTTATAAGGCTCAATAATTGCTGCAAGCATCATTATTGAATAATCATATAATTATTTTTAATTGATATGAACTTATGTGTGTGTGTGTCTGTGTGTGTGTCTGTGTGTGTAATCATATTAAACTTACTTCCCTTATTATTGATTTACAATTTGTCTTCATATATATATCATTTAACGATCTTCTACATACTTCTTGAGATCTCTTCTAGATCTGCATATGTCTCTTTTATATCGACATATTTCTCTTTTAGATCTGCCTGTTCCTGTCCCCTATCTTCCACACTCCTCGCTGCCATTTATATCTTCTCATTTAGATGAAGAGACACGTCCCCTTGCAAGATGATATCCCTTTGAAAGGACACACCCCTTTGTTTACAAACTGATCGCTGTTGTTGAGTAACTAAACTGGGTGCTTATTTTCACTTATTAATTGCTGCACTTGATAATTATTACTGTTCCTTCCCAATTCCATCGATCCCTTCCTATCCTCCATAAATATAATCGCTGCCTTTGTATTAACATGAATCAGCATTCTGACCATTGCAGTTTATTAGGATCGCTGCAGTTTATTAATTGCCTATACTTATTTTATAATATATAGTGTATATTTATTTTTATCAGTTTTATATATATATATATACATATTAACATAGTATGATTGTAATAATAATAATATTTAAATTGTTTGATATTTATATTTATATTTATAATATTTATATTGTTATTTATTTGCTTTTCAATGCTTGGGTTTTTAGTGTTGCAATTTCAGGGGCATGACAATGGTACAGCAACTTCTAGGTGGTAGGGGTTATCTTTAGATTTGTAGTGGGTGTGATGTTAGGTATTCAAGCTCATACAATCAAGTAAAAGGCCATTTGTGCCACATCCCTGGATTAGGCATCAAAGCTTCCCTAGGAAAAAATGGTGTACCCACTCAAAAAGCACAAATCATGGCATATATTAATGAGCAAGAAAAAGAAAATCAAGTAGCAGTCCACAAATCAAATCATCCTTTGCTAAAGAAAGGTTCTCAAGGAATGAAGCCCCCTCCACCACCTTCTAATCTTCAACCTATAGAGAGCCACACCCAAAGAACAACTCGTAGCCTTTACACATAAGAGATCAAAGGGACAATTGGAAATGCCATTTCAAAACAAGTCTCGAGAGATTGCCAATCAACACGTAGTGAGATGTCTCTATACAAATGGATTGGCTTCCAAAGTTGTTCACTCACCAAATTGGCAACAAATGGTTAAAGCAATTAATGAGGCTCCAAAAGGATACAAGGGCCTGAGTTTTGAGAAAGTGTGCAACACCTTATTGGAAAAAGAGGTGAAGTTTGCGAAGGAGTCAATGAAACTCATAAGGGATTCATGGGCTGAAGCAAGGGTGTCCATTGTTTTTGATAGATGAAAAGATGCAAGAAATCAGCCATTGATCAATGTTATTGAAGTATCCCCTAAAAAAGCAATGTTTTTGAGAGAGTGGATTGTGAAGAGGAGATGAAGGATTGTGCATTTAATGCTAGCATTCTCATGACTACCATTGAGGAAGTGACCCTCTAATCATTATGCAAGTCATAACAAACAATGCCAAAAATTGTACAGTAGCTGTGTTATTAGTTGAGAAGCATTATTCACACATTTTTTTTGACACCTTGTGCTGTCCACTCCCTTAACCTTATGCTACGAAAAATTGGCACAAAAATTGATTGTATCAAAAAGGTGTATGATGAGACTGAAGAGATCCAAATGTTCATCATCAACCACCATTTGTCAAAAGGCATATTTAGAACATTCTCAAAATTGTACTTGTTAAAGTTAAGCAAAGCAAAGTATTTATTTTAATAAATATGTTTCACTTTAGTTAAAAATATTATTTTATTTTAATTTTAAGTTTTCTAAATTTTTATTTTTTTAATTTTTATTTTCAAACAAGTTGTTGAGACCCATTTTTTGCCTCCAACACAATTATCTTGAGACAATTTGTGAAGGTTCATGAGGAACTTTCTAACATGATCATCAACCCAAATTGGTCCATATGGAGGCAATCTAGCACTACAAGGGCAGCAAACTTTAAGCGGATGATCCTAGATGACATTTTTTGGGATCATGTTGAATACCTCCTTATTTTCATCAAGTATATATAGAGTATGATCCATTACACTGACATGGATAGGCTTTTCTTGGAAGAGATATATGATGGCATTGACTCAATGATTGAGAAGATGAAATCCATCATAAATGCAAAAGAGCAAGATCCTAAAGAAACTTTCTTCAAACAACTACACAAAATTATTGAAGAGAGATGGAACAAAATGACTATTTCCTTACATATTCTTGCATTTGCATTGAGTCCCAACAATTATAGTGTTGAGCTCCCTTTTGTGTTAAGAATTGCCCCATATAGAGATTTTGAAGTCAACCAAGGGTACAAGGCAGCACTTTGTAGACTCTTCATTGGTCCTAAAATGCAAGATGCAATGAGGATCAAGTTCATGGATTTTGTATACTCCACCAACTTTAGTATTAATGCTCTTCATAACAAGTACAAGGTCGATGCTCATAGTTGGTGGTGCTTCCATGGCCAATCATTAACACACCTACAACCTCTTGCAATCAAGATTTTATCACAAATTTTCGTAGTTGCCGGGTCACGCATCTCCCCCCCTCTGAGACACGTCTCGGAGACGGAGACGTGTCTCCGACACCGCACCAATACCCAGAGACTTCATTTGGAGCTCGAAAACTTTTCAAACATCTCTCGTCGTCTCCTACGTCTCTGGGTCAAAAAAATCATGTCTCCCGTGAAGTCTCCCGCGTGTAAAGGCAAAAACATAAAAGAAAACAACTCAAACGCATTTTTTAAACTGTCTCCCGTCATTTAGCACACGACTGAGAGGCGACTAGAGAGGGCGACGGCATTGGTAAGTATTATTTAAAATTTATTATTTGGTTTTTGAAATTTTCACTCTCCCGTGCTTATCCTGGCAATCTCCGCAAGGGCATTGCCCCTATTTAAAATCGTGGAATATCTATTCTGCGATTTTAAACAAGGGCAATGGCCTTGCGGAGATTGCTGTGAATCGGTGATTCTAAATAAAACAATCTAAAAAATAGGCTTGCACTATGATATTCCGCAATTTTAAACAGGGGCAGTGCCCTTGCGGAGATTGATTCACTCGATGATGCTAAATAAAACAATCTGAAAAATAGGCTTGCACTATAAATTAATACTGGATTGAAAATAAAGATTTCATGGCCTTCATGATTCATTTTGAGTGAGCTACTGCTCATGCCGTGTGCATACTGCATTGTGCAATTATGATTCATTTAAATAATTTCCTCAAAGACATGTTTTTTTTTTTAAAATTGTTTCCTTTTTCATAACTTTAGCTACAGCCTCCAGCCATTTCAATTTTTCATTGTTTTTTAAATTTATTATTTTTTGTTTCCTTTTAGTTTTTTATTTTTCATAACTTTAGCTACAGCCATTTCTAATCATAATGTCTTTTTTTTTTTTTTTTGTGTAGAATTTGATTCTTTGAATAATTGAATCAAGAATGTCAAGTGGGGGAAACAAACAAGCTGGCTTGTATCCGTTGTGGAAGTATGTTGATCGTGTTAAGGGGCCGAAGGGTACAGGTGGAACATCCATGATCTCATGTAAATTATGCCCAATGTCATGGCAAGGTACTTACACGAGGGTGAGGGCTCATTTCCTTCACATACCTGGAAAAGGTGTTGATCCTTGTATAAATGAGGTGGACCGATACGAGGCTGTGAGGGATCAAGAAAGGGCTGATGGTAAAGTTTCTAGTATAAGCTCTCACGCTTCAACAACAGGTAACAGGGGCAGTTGCTGCAAATCAAACTCAAATTAGAGAGGCAGAGTTGGATGTGTCTTCAAGAGATGTAGCAGAAGAAAGTTCTCAGTCTCACAAGAGGCCACACATTGGTAGCTCAAACCCCATTGGCAAATTATTTGATGTGCAAGGTCGAGAAGCAATTGATGCAGCAGTTGCACACTTTTTCTATGCCAATGGAATCCCGTTTAATGTTGCTCGATCACCTTTCTATACAGAGATGGTCCAAGCAATCAGCAATGCACAAGTTGGATATAGACCACCTATGTATGAAAAGCTTCGCAATACTCTAGTTGATAAAGAAAAAATTCGATTAGAGCAACAAACTGCACCATTGAAAAGAGTGGGCTTCAGAAGGATGCAGCATTGTGATGGATGGGTGGACGGATACTAAAAACCGTCCACTACTTAATATCATGGTAACATGCAGCAAAGGGCCTTATTTTTTAAAGGCATTAGATTGTTTGAGACAAGAAAAAAATGCAGAGTATCTTTTTAACCAGCTATGTGACAGCATTGAGGAGGTAGGGGCATCACATGTAGTCCAAATTGTTACAGATGTTGCCCCTATTTGTAAAGCAACAGGCATGTTGGTGCAAAAGAAATACAAGCATATTTTTTGGACACCATGTTGTGTGCATTCGTTGAATAATGCACTCAAAGATATTGGCAAGTTTGAGTGGGTTTCAGCTCTCATAGAAAAGGGCAGAAAAATTCAAATGTTTATATGCAACCATCACCAAACACAAGCTATTTATCAAAAATTTGCCAAGGTGGAGCTTCTCAAACCAGCTGATACAAGGTTTGCTTCTTATTTTATTCTTCTTCACCATCTTTGTGAAGTGAAAGGTGCTTTGTGTGAGGCAATCTACATCAAATGATGTAGTTGAGGTGAGAGGTATGATACTTGATGACCGTTTTTGGGCTGATGTTAGATTTGTTGTGGACTTTATTCAGCCCATATGTGAGGTGATCAAATTTGCAGATTCAAACAAGCCATGTTTGGGGGAAATTTATGAAGAAATAGATTCCATGTGTGAAAGAATTAAGAACATAACAGATGCAAAAGATCCTTCACTATATCCTTTGATAGAGGAAAAGTTACATGGAAGATGGAACAAACTTAACACACCCCTTCATTGTGCTGCCTATGCCTTAAATCCTAAATGGCATAATATACAAGAGACCAATAAGAGGGCTCCATATGAGGATAGAGAGGTAATGATGGCCGAGGTGAGGAAGCATCAGTTATGAGGAGTCAATGGAATAAGTTTTCACGTGGGCATGGTGACTTTTCTTCCGTGGAAGCTTTATATGATATGCGAGCAAAGAAAGACCCTATAGAGTGGTGGTGGAACCATGGAGGTCAAACACCTGAATTGCAATCATTTGCTATAAGATTACTCTCACAAGTAGCTAGCTCTTCATCTTGTGAGAGAAATTGGAGTACTTATGGTTTTATTCATTCACTAAAGAGGAACCGATTGGGGTCAAAGAAAGCAGAGAACCTGGTGTACATTCATAGCTCACTTCGCCTTCTCTCTCGTGTAGATCCTGCATACAATGAATGAGGGTCCTTCAGCAAAATGGAACCAAATTTCACCTGATGAAGATGTTGCAGCCATAGTGGATGACGTGGTTGAACCAGATGGCCTTATTGATTTACCCCCAGTTCTGCTACCAGCAGAGGAACCTGAGTTAGAGAGTGATGAGTATTTGGAGAGCCTCATAACTAAGGACCTTGACATGGATGATATTGATGTGGTGTAGATGATATGAAATATCAGATAGATTTCTGATTTTTGTTTTTTGTTTGCATATCAGCCAATCAAACTATAAATATTTCTGATTTCAATATGTAATCGAATATGTAATGTCAAATGTGAACTTAGAAGTTAAAACTATGATTATGGAATTTGAAGTATGAACTCTTTGGCTCTTTGACACAATGTGACAATGACATTTAGATTTGAATTTTGACATTTTGTGTATTTAAACTTTAAAGTTAATGTTCATTCTTAAACTTTACTACAACTATTGTTTTGAAAGTTCAATGTCATTATATTTTCAGATTTTCTATATATTATAAATTTAAAATTTATATTAATAAAAAAAATGGCATCTCCAAGTACCCCTATCTCCTATTTTCAAAAAAATGTCGTACCGGTACCCATACCAGTCTCTCGTACCAGTACCAGTACCAGTCTCGCGGCAACTATTCAAATTTTATAAAAAAATTACTTTTATCTTTTAAGTTTCATTTAGATTTTATAATTTACATTTTTAAATTTCTATCACTCTTAATTCTCTAATTTTGTCTTAATAGGTTGCTAGTTCATATGCATTTGAGAGGAACTGGAGCACATGCTCCTTCATCCACTCAATAAAGCACAATCACTTAGTATATATGCATTCAAACTTGTGTCTCCTTTCACACAAAGTGGCTACAAGGAAGGGGACACAAGGAAGTGGGATATCAAGCCAATACAAATTGATTCAAATGCTTTGACTTCCTACCTTTCTGCAGTTCATGTTGAAGACGAGCCAGCTTGCAAGCATGAAAGTACTAGTGCTAGTGCCAGTCAAGTGTGGCACTATTTGTGGTTCTTCTAATTTACCAGTACCTACATCATCTAATATGGATGGTGATACTATTTTTGAAGACCCATATGATGATGCTTGATCAATTATGGCTGATTGTTGACACTTGACATTATAATTTTTTAATTTTAATATATAATATGTATCATGACATTTGAATTTGACTAATTGACATTGTAATATTTTTTTTTTTTATAGTGGTTTTGTTTATTATATAATATATGATGCTATGTGTGGTCATTTTGAAAAAGCTTATTACTGCTGCAATTGAAAAAACTAACCAGAGAGTTGTCATTTTGATAAGGAGCAAGGGTCTCCTCATCATACATTCCTTATTCCTATGATTAGCCATTGGCAACAAGATGGGCCTTATAATTATTGAAACTATCATCTAGCTTGCATCTTACCCTATGCAACCGTTTGCATACCATGGGCCTCTTCTTGGAGGCAACTTCACCAACACCTATGCATGATTCTTTCTTAGGGCATAATACTCTACCTTCATAGCTACTTGCCATTTTGATCTACCTTTTGGTTCAGCAAAGGTGGTTGAATCATTTCCCCAAAATAAAGCCAATTAGAGAGCAAATTATTCACAGGCTCCTTGGAACCAACAAACTACTTTCTTGGCTTTCTGAGCCACGCACTCAGTCACAAAAAAATTATCTCACTGCATATCCTACAACATGGTCAAAGAAACAGTCTCCTCTATTGTTGAACTTGAGGTGTCAAAGAAACACCTCCCAAATAATCCCCTTCATATAGATCAGGCAATTACAACTGGTCTGGTGTTGGGGATGATGCAATATTATCCCATTATGCACCCAATTTGTCATTCAATGCTCCATGTGTCATCGGATCAAGATCCAACAAATAATTTAATAAACAACACAAAAACTAGTACCAAGCATATTTATGAATATTGCAAGATGGCTACAGAGGCATTTATTGCTTATGTCATGTAATAATAGCACATTTGTTATGTCTAAAAGACATGTAAGTTACAGGTACAACCAGCAATGTGACTTCCTCATACAATAATCAATGCAAGCATAAACACATTGGAGACTGTGCCATACAATTCTCTCAAACTCTATGCATTCATTCTTCTAATATTTGGTATATGTGCAACAGCAAGAAACCAACGCGCACACTGCTGCTAATAACACAGACACCCTGCCTGAGCGGATATGTGAATAGAGGGACAAATTTAGGTCTACTGCAGGGTCAACTGAGATGTAGGGTTTCAGCAGTAGTTGAATTCTAGTCGAGCAGAATTAGCAGTGTGAGCAGACAAAAGGTACAGTCACACCAAAATAACAAGATTGAAATAAAAAACCCTAACCACATGAAGGAAATCCTAAACAGGTATTTAGTTTTGTGTATTAATTCCAATATAAAAAATAATGAGGTTTCTGCATTTATTCTAATGTCATGGACTTCTGTTATATTCCGAACATCCTTTCTAATCCAAAAAATTAAATTCAAGGTTTTCAAGTCTTAATTTTGTTGTGAATCCTAGGTTAAAACACTAGCAATGGTCAATAACTAAAACCTAGAGTTGCCAGATTCTCAAAAATTAACTGCCCAAAACCTCAATGTTTGGGATTGACAAAATAATTCTTAAAACAGAAACCAGACCCTTCACAAGTTTTAATGATTTTGATAAATATCACAAGGAAGCCCTTTTGTTGTTAAAATTGTCAATTTTCTTTGATTTGATCCCAAATTTTGGAAATGTCCCTCTATTGGTGATCTTTCCAAGAGTCTGAAGAACAAATATCAAAGCTCTAATGAAAGTACAGTCATGTACTTAAATAAGTATTATTTTATAATTGGGTGACGGTGGGTCACTGTTTGAGCACGTTCCTAAAATGAAGCACCTATGAGATCAGCTTTCCATGGATCAGCAAATCAATAGATGAAGATAATATGGCTAATCTTATCACCAATCATTTTCCATTTCAATTGGAACTTTTTGTGGAGCCTTTAGATCTGTTCACAAAGAGTCAAACTCTTACCTTTGAAAAATTCAGCTAATATCTGTTGCAAAAAAGACGAAGAAAAATGCAAATGATGAAGACTAGTTCTAAACACACTTTGATAGTGCATTTACAACATAGTATAAAGGCAAAGAAAAAAAATAACTTCTAAATCATCATCTAGAAAAGAGTCAAAGTGTTATTATAGTTGTAGATTTGGGCATATCAAAAAACAATTTCAATAACAACGATATGATCTATACCACAAGAAGCTATTGGCTCAAACCAATGTGAGAGTTGAGGTAAACCAAAACTCCAAGGAAGAAGAGTGTTTTTATTGTATGTTTCCAACATAATTGTGACATAACCAATTGCTAGTTCTTTGATGCAGGTGATTAATGTCATTTTACTTGTCGCAGAGACTAGTATGTCAAATATACATTGATTCCGATTTTACAGTTTTTGTTTCACTAGGTGATGATAACATACAATAGAAGGGATAAGGGATGTTCAAATTGTTTTAAGCTATGTAATAAAATTCATAGTCAAAGATGTAAGGTTTGTTCCGAATATGAACAAAACTTTATTGCCTATCTATTAGCTTACACAAAATCCTAACACTATTATAAATTTAAAAGTGTATTGTGGCTAACATCAAGAAAGACATAGTTGCCCTAGGGATTGGGCAAAGTGAATTATATAATAGACTAGTTGATCTTGTCATGATTGATTTGCATGTATTAGCTATGGAGGACAACAGTGGCATTTCATGGCATAACAGATATGGACATCTCAACCTTTAGTGATTTTCCAAACCAAACAGATGCAACAACAACAATTCCCAATAAAATACAAATCTAGAAAAGAAAAGAAAAACTTATCTTCAAACACTACAGTCGACCCTGCAAATTGTTGCTTGCCAAACCTATAAGTTTGCCCTAATGGCTTGCTATGTGAAACCCTAGTGCCAACACTTTAAAAAAAGGTTTGGCCAATAACCACAACCCCCCTTTCTTCCCACCAATTTTTACAAACCTTAATAGATGAATCCTTGCAAATCAAACCCTAGGGCATGGCTCCTTACAATTCTACACCTTAACAAACCCTATAGCAATTTCTATTGTTTGTTTCTATAATTTCTACAATTTGTACCAAAGATTTATGTTGTTTGTACCTACAATTTCTGCAAATCCTACCCAATTTCTGCAGTTTGTACCTGTCATTTCTGTGTCATCTCTTTCTTTACCCACAATGCCCCTTCAATGTTCCATGAATCTGTTGATCAAGCCATTAGTATCAGCATTCAAAATTATTGTTTCAATCAAATGGTTGAATAAGAAGACTTTGATACCAGATATTGTGAGAAGGAAGCGAAGGGAGAAATGTGCATGCATTGAAAAGTCTACACATGTTAATTTCTTAAACGAGGAAGTTATTTAATTGTAACTTACATACTTTGTTATTAAACACAACTAATGTGTAAATCATTACAAAGATCATACCTTTGTCATACATTAACACCTTATGTCAAAATATTAAGTTATCCAAACAGACTCAACTTAATGTTGGGAATTGAAATCCTAAGTCAACATGCAAGATCAGAGCCTTCCTATAAAACCCTAAAATCCATGGCAAACAAAATGTGACGACATCTTGTTACAAGAATTATTAAAAAATTGTATTCCATGTGAGAAGGCTTATCACACTAAACATTACTCCAAAAGTTTATCTTCAACATGCTTATTTCATTTATTTTTTATATACAAATTACTTTACAACTTGTAAAGGATCATTATGATGAAATTTAGAACCAATGCTCAATATGATTGTCAATTGTGCCTCAAGCACTCGAGATTACTAAAACATAAAGTCTGTATATCACCAAGATCACTTTGGATATATATTGAAATAACATTCATTATATTAAAGAATTGCGATTTTCATAGGGAACATAATCATATAGATACAACTATGTGCTAGTTTTGTATTCCAATATTTTGAGCTGTCTTCAGAGAATTATCAGATCAAAGATATAGTGTTTTGGATTGATTTCATTGTTCCTTAAATACATGACGTAATGGGCTTATATAGGGTTTTATTAAGGAAAGTCAACCATATGCATTAATTAATGTTTTTCAATACATTTATTTATATATTTTTAAATTGTCTAAGGTTGTATTAGAGATCTCCAAGAATTGAAAATCATCTATCCCCATCCTCCATCCCTATTACTATTGTTATAATGTTACCTAATCTCTATTAGTTCTCTCATATGTCTTTTCACAAAGTGCTCCTCCCTTGCCAAGACTTCGCCAATATATGGGCTTCAATCTATCTTTATAAATAAGTATTCATCATATTTCACATTGGAGAAAATTTTCATACACTTCTACCTAGCAAGCAGCCATAATTTCCTTTGACCCAAATATATTATTTACTATTTTCAGTATCAATGTAATTTGAGAGTAAGAAGCTAAGAGCCTAAGACCAAAGCATTTTAAAACAATTTTCAAAACAAGCAGATACATTAACCCTTGTTTCTTAAAAGACAGCTCAGGACACATTTCCAGTTCTGAAGGCTCTTTTCTGAACACAGAAGGCAAAGTCTTTGTCAATGGAAAAATGTTCTCCAAAAGATATAGTTACCATGGTCCTTAAACATCAAATGTGAATTAAAAATCTGTCTATGTGATCAAAGAATTATCAAGTTGTCAACCCATAGAAGAAATCCACATATTATTTACCCATTTTCACAGAATGCAATTTCTAGTCTTGGAATCCATAATGTCCAAACAAGCAAGCACCTTCGCTCTTAGCTTTTTATCAACAACCGTGCATACATTTTAATAACACAATAATCTTTCCACAAATTGCTGTTGTAATCAAGGGCACATAATTCTAGAAATAAAATATTAATACAGAAATCATTTGAACATCTAACTAAAATTAGTCCACCCTAACACTACAAAAAAGAATGCTCTTGCTTGAATCTGTAGAGTACCATCATTTTTATTAAAAATAGAAATCATTTGTAGTACTTCAAAGCTTGGCTTTTGAAAAAGTCCCGTGCATATAAAAATTTCAAACAATGGTATCAAGCACTTACCCCTTTGCTTCAAAAATTCTGCAGCACCCATTGATTGTGAATTGTCTAGAGTCAACGCAATCCCTACCAGTGACTTCGCAGTTTTTGTCTATGAGAAAATATTGTTTGTCACAATAGTTCCATAAGCAGTTTGTCACAATAAGTAAATTTGAAAAGTAGAACCAACCGAAAACAATTATTACAAGGTAAAAATTATTTCAGTGACTTTTAGACATGCATTGGGTGATGTTACATGTTTTTCATCATTCTTTCCGCTATGAAATCAATGCATGCATCAAAATCTAGTTAACCAAATGTACCATTTTTGATATGATAGTTGTGGTTGTGCTACCCGAGGATGCCATAAAAGCTTTACTTTTTCTTCCAAACATGGGACATAGGACAAACCCTCCACCCTCCACACCTTTCTTTCCATATGCATCAGATAAAATGATGATAGCAGGAGAATCCATGTCTCTGAAGTCTAGACACCAACGCATTTCGCCACTATTTGTTTCCAAAATTTCAACTCCTACAATAGTTATTCTCAATGTCTGTAAAACACAAAGGGATCTATAATCACAATATTGTCTGATAAGCAACAATTGAAAGAAATTTCTCAACTCAAAAAACAGCTACGAACTCCATATAATTAATAATCTAATTTGGCAGTAATCTAATTATAATTTATATCAGATGATGCCAAATTTTGTCAAAAGATGCCACAATTTTATTTATATTTTCAAACTTGTCACAAGCAAGCTCCTACTGACCAAGGAAAGAAAGGCATACTGGCAATTTTATTTTTATTTTTATTTTTGTCACAAGCAAGCTCCTATGGAACCTGAGTGTTTCTAACAGCAACACAAGAGCTGATATTATTCATTGCAGAATATCAAGAATTACTGGTGATCTATGCCAAACCCATAGTGGAAAATCCAAAAACAAACTAAGAAAGGGCTCTACTTAATTACTCTCAATTATGTTGAAAATACAATGGAAATGAATAAAAAGATGCATACACTGTGATAGATAGATATGCACACAATGAACATGTACAATTTAAAGAGACATGAAACAGAAAATAAGGTTATCCCTACGGACAGAATCCTGAGAAGAATTGTTTGGCATTGAGAATGTGTACAAATAATAATATTTGGATTCATCCAACATGCATATCCTTCATTGGATGTCTCTAGCTTAGGAGATGAGAAGAATATAACTACAATCAGTTACAAGAACAATATAGGTTACAAGGCCGCCTATGTTTCAACCACTTCAGCTTTTGTGGCCATTGATTGACCAAGAAGGTAAGGTATCATTCAATTAGAGGAAGTGGACATCATTAATATTGTGGATTTGTTCTCTACTACTTGTTGAGTGTGATACACTGACAGCACATATCGCAGCATTAATCATATGAAGTTGGAAGTTTGTTGTGTTATTTGCACGAGGTGCATATTTGCTAGAATGTGTGTGAATTTGCCTTGGGAAGTGTGAACCTGAGTCAAATGTACTTGTGGTTGGGTCTTTCACTCTTTATCTATAAATAATAAACTCAACTTAAAGCTGCAAAACAGCATACCACTTTGATTGATTTGCAAACTACCCCTTATTCACAAATCAGAACAGCTAATGAGTGCCACATTGAGTATAATGCCAATAAATTCATCATTCTCAGTTGGGTTCAAGTGTGCAGGGTACAAATCTAATGGATATCAAACTGCAAAAGGATAGATCAGAGATATACGGTTTGTGAACCTGAAAACTTAATACAGGATGCATGCCCAAATATGAAGGAAGACCTAAGAAAAATGCAATCTCACTAGCTGTGCAAAGTATGGTGTAAGGACTGTATAGAGTGATTTGATCTTGTGCTGAGGACCTTGAATTGCTCTTTCTGCATTTGCAACCAGACCTTCTCACCAATACAGAAAAGTGTCTGATGTCTGATGTGAATAATGACACTCTTGAATTGTTGGTGAGTCAAAAGTAGCTAAGCTTGGTAATGCACTTCTTGAATGTGTTTTGAGAAATTTCTACACTTTTTCAAATTCCTCAAGTTCACACAGGTTTCTAGCACCATAGTGTTACAAAAAGCAATGTCAAGGGCTGTCATAGGTTGAAGCAGTATATTGTCTGGAATGGATTATGCTCTCTAGAACTATGAATAGACATCTTGTAGGCATGTTGTATATATGCTAAGTTGTAATCCCAAGTCTGTGAATGAACACTATTATACATTTACAACATTTGGACAAGTGTGTGATTGACTACTTCAATTTGTCCATCAATTTAAGGATGGAATGTTGTTGACTTGTCCAACTGTATGTCTAGCATCTTCTGCAAATCTTGCTAAAGGGGACTGAAAGTCCAATGACTCAATTACATATAATGTACATGCAAACCCTAAAAGTATATTAAAACATGTTGGAAGAAGGTCTTGATAGTCTTCAGTACGGTGATTGTCTTCTTGCATGCAACCATGACTGGTGTCCTTGAGAAACTATCGACAAGAACAAGCACGAGTCATGCTGATGTTTGGTTGTTGGCATGCCAGATTATGCATGTTGATAAATTCCTATGGTGTAAATGGAACTGAAAGACATGTGCATCCCCAATTATCTATTGGGTGGATTAGCTATGCTGCATAAAACACAAGATTTAACGTGAGCCTCAATGTGTTTGCACATGTGTCTCCAATAAAAGTGACCAATGTTTTGGTGAATCTCAAAACAGCCATCTGATTTGGAGTAATGTGTGTCCCAAAGGAGATTGTTGAGAGGTGTTCTTGAGGTAACAAAATTGTAATATAATGTTAGACTACACTTTGTAGGCATAGGAAAGTTGCTTATGTTAATGATGTAATAACCATGTAACTCCCCATTCAATAATATATAAACCACACATTGAAGTGTGTTTCATCCAATTCTCTCAAACTTTGTCCATTCATTCTTCTTGCATTTGGCATCAGAGCAAGAACACCCTAGGAAGGGCACACAGTTCCAAGCAAAGAACCCCTACAAAGGATACCCTAAACCAATTTGACAAATAAGCAAAGAGGATTGTCATTGTCAAATGTTGTTGTCAAATATCTTTCAAGGGCTTACCTACTGTCAGTTATTTTTTACCAAGGTCTAGAAGCATTCCTGTAAACCTTATTTGTTTAGTCATGGCCAATATTCAAAATCTTGTTTAACCCAAAGACCAAAAAAACAACATGCCAAAACTTTAATCTTGGAGTCACTTAATACTAAACATTGTTGAGTATAGCAATTCTGATAGAATAACCCTAAATATAGAAACCAAAATGGCTTCTGATCTTACAGATTTTGATAATCATCATAAGAACGCATTTTGTTGTCAAAATTGTGTATATCTAGTGACTTGTTTGTTGTGTACCTAATAGCATATTACAATGCTTATAAGTTTAGCATGTAGTCTTATCCCTTAGCCTTAGTTACTATTTAAGTAACATTTTGTCCACCTGCGATATATGAAGAGTTAGATCATGAGTTAGCAATGGGTTGATTAGAGTTTTCCTTCCAATTGAGTATATGGTCAAGGGAAGCCCTAAAAGATATACATCATATCTCTATCAAACATATTTGTGAACATACTATAAATAACCACCATTGTGTGAATGTTTTTGTGTTACAATTGGATTTGAAGTGCAGTCCATCTCAGTAAGTAGGCATTTCCCATCTTTGCATATTTTTCAATGTCCAATATATTTTTGCATTATTTTGTGTTATTTATTGAGTAAAGCAGCATTGATCCCAAAAGTTTAGCATGCCCCTTCACTGGTGATCTTTGGGAATATAAAAACAAACATCAAACTTCTGAAAAAAGTTATCTTGTATTTGAAAAATCCATTGTTTTCTACAAAGTTGATATATTATTTATAGTTTAGAGCAGCATGAGGGCAAAAATGTATTGCTATGTCAACAAAGCAGCAAAGGGTGGGTTTTTTTATGAGATGTTCAAGCAGAAAATGGTGGTGTCGGTTCATTGTTCATCACTATTCCATTAGCATTCACGGCCTTTTCCTTGTTCCTACAGCTTATCAAACTCACAAAATGAGTGAAATGATGTTGTTTAGGGTTTTTTGGTAGTCAATATGTCAAAAAATGCCTTCAAATCTTTGCCCACTTTTGCAATTGTGATGGGAACACCTTCGAATCATCACATCTAACCTGGAATCACCTAGGTTCATTCTTTGCCAATTCCAAACAATTCCAACATGGAAAATTAAACCTTGGCTGAAACCATCGGCAATTTGATTTGGAATCCAATTCTTGGACAAATCATACTTAAAAACAGCCTCTTTTGGTAACCTAGCAATAATCCAACAAATGACAATTATATGGTTGCTCTAATCATTAATAGTTTGCCACCACCATTTGAAGTTTTTGTGGAGTCTTTGCATTTGTCAGCAAGAAGTCAAACTCAACTTTGAAAAAGTTAGTTTATATTTGTTGAAAAAAGAATAGAGACAAACACAAATGGCTAACTAGTTTTCAGCAATATAACAATACACTAGCTACATGATAGACAGGTAAAGCAAATAAAATTCTAATTCACAATTCAAACAGAAAGTCAAAGAGTTATTATTCACATACATTTGAGTAGATCAACAAAGATGCTGAAAATGAGAATATGATTTATCCCAAAATAGTAATTGGGGATAAGTAAGACTTCAAGGAGGAAAGTATGCTTTTATGGCATCTTCACAAGATAATAATTATTCAATCAATTATTAGTTCTTTGATTTTGATGCATGTCGAGATTCTCAACATTTCCCTTATCTCAGTGTAGTATAACTATTAATTCAAGTTGTATGGATTTTGTTTCTGAGGGTGGGGTGATGGTAGAACAAATGTAGTAGAAATGATAGAGAATGTTCAGATTGTTTTCAATGATGCAATAAAATTACAAAGATGTAAGGTTTGTTACAAATACAAACCAAATTTAATGCCTATAAGTCATCTACCAAAAAACCCTAACATTGTTGTGGATTTTTATGGAAACAAGTGTATTGTAACTGACATCAAGCAAAATGTAATAATTTCCCTATGCACTGAGCAAGGTGGTCTACACAAACTAGTTGATCGTGTCACTTAGTTTACATTCCTTACCTATGGAGGACAACACTAGCACTTTTTGACATTAGAGATGAAAATTTCAATGTCAAATATTTAGCCTAGCTAAGAAAAATTGGTGTGATTCACAGATTGCTATCTATCGAAGAAGCAACACAAATGTGCAAGTGATTGGCCAATAAGAAGAATGGGCATGACAATTACCCTTGGCTTCCATCCTTAATTAAGAACATTGTTTTATTTTCATGTTGAAGCAAAAAGTGAAAGATGGAGATGAGCTCTGCTAGGGTTTTCTTGCTTCTCTGATCTAAGTTGGTTTCTGTGGTACTTTTTATCTCTGAATCCATTTGTTTATTGGGATTTCTCCTATGGGCCAAGATTGTGACTAAATTGAAGAGTCCTCTTGTCACCTTGATTTCTAAGAACAAGGAGGTTTCATGGAGGCAAATAACAAATGGTATTGTTACAACTTATGATCCATGAGCTCCTGCACTCCCTTCACTCCAACAATAGGAAAGGTATGCTCATCAAGCTAGATATTGCTAAATCCTTGACTTTGCTAAATAGGGTGCTTGAGAAGTTTGGTTTTGGACTTTAGTGGAGGACTTGGGTTAGAAGTTATTACTCATTTGCGAGGTTCTCTATCTTATCAACTAGGCAAATTCTTTATCTCCCAATCTTTTTAGCCGCATATTTGAAATCCCAAATCACAAATTGAACTTTTTAATGATTGAGGAAACCTTAAAGCTTTGGAGGCGTCAACTTTTGGAAAGGCCCCCACCCATCAGCAATTTGTGGATGAGATTGTTCTTTCTGCCTCTTCATCTATTTAGGAAGTTAGGACTATCAAAAATCTTTTGGCCTATTATGAACAAGCTTCTAATCAAAAACTCAAAAAAACTCTTTCAATCTCAATGGTATTGAAAAAGATTTCCTGTCCACATGCTTATCGTTTGGTAAAGGGAACTTCCCAAATTCCTATTTTGGGTTACCTCTTTTCATCAACCACAACAAATCCACCTTTGGGATCCAATTTTAGAAAAAATCATAAGAAAGCTGGAAGGCTACAAAGGAGGATGGTTGTCTTCAGCTAGAAGAGTGGTGTTACGTAAGTCTATGTTCCAAGCAGCTCCAACATATAGCTTCTCTCTTATGAGAGCTCCCATGAAATTTGCATCCAAAATGACTATATTCAGGAGATCTTTTCTTTAGAAATGTATTGGGGATCATTTCAAGTCCCTAATCTTCTAGGTAAGTTCTGCTCCAATGTTCATTAAGGATGTTTTGGCCTCAAATATATTGGCCTCTTCAATCAAGCTTTGGTGATGAAACTGTTCTAGAGATTCATTTCAAGCAATGCTGTCTCATGGCACACAATTATTAAAGAGAAGAACCTATCAGGAGATAATTCTGTTGGTATACTCTCCTGAATGAACCTCCCTAGAGGCTCAGCAATATGGGAAAGAATGAAGGATGGAAAAAATATCTAATAGAGAGGTGCAGTTTCTAGAACACCCCAAATGGACAGAAAACAGATTTCTACAAAGGTGGATGGCTGACAGACCACCCCCTTATAGAAACTACAGATTTTCAAATGATGGCTACTAATCCAAGGGAATGGTGAGGTTCAAAGGTTAAGGATTGTTGGATTGAATATATGGATTTGTTTGGAGACACCACATCTTGCAAGGTTATTCAACAACTACCAAGGACCACCAAAGTTTCTTAGGAACAGCTATCAACTCTGTTACAAAATTTTAGAACCATGTGGAGCAATTCAGAGGATAGCTTTGAATAGCTTCGCAGCAGTAGTGAGATTTGCATAGTGATTGAGGGATATTGGAAATTGGTCAATTCAACAGAGGCTCTTCCAAAGCCCTTCCCTTTGCATGAACCTCTAATAAAGGCATGGAAAAGGTCTAATAAAGAGGTACAACTTCTAGAACATCCTAAATGGGCAGAAAATAGATTTCTAGTAAGAAGGATGGCTAGCAGAGCACCGTCTTATAGAAATTCCAGATTTTCAAATGATGGATACCAATCCAAAGGAATGGTAGGTATAAATGGTTAAGGATTGTTGGATTAAACAGAAGGATTCCTTTGAGGGCACCAAGTCTTGGAAGGTTATTCAAGAACTACCAAGGACCATCAAAGATTTTTTGGATCAGCTATCAACTCTGTTACAAAATTTCAGAACCATATGGAGTAATTCAGAGGATAGATTTGGATGGCTTCGCAGCAAAATTGTGGGGTTTACATGGTCATAGAAGGATATTGAAAATCAATTGATTCAATAGAGGCTCTTCCCAAGTCCTTCCCTTGGGGAAGGATATGGTCAACTAAGGCATAGGCAAAGTGTAAAAGTTTCCTCTAGTTAGTCAACAATGCCAAGATCCTTGAAAGGAGAGACTTATTTGGTCATAGAAGATGTCCCTTTTGTTTGACATAGGAGGAAGAGGTCAATCACATCAGTCTTCATTGTGATTTTGCACAAGGAAACTAGCATCGTTTCTTAGCAAGCCAATGTTAGTTGGGTGGTAGCAGGATTCTTCAAGGAGCATTTTGAACCCTAGAAGTGCTAAAATCTCTTTAAACATTCTCTAGAATCTCTAGAATTTGGCTCCAAGAACTATCCTCTAGAAGAATTGGCTAGAACGTAATAACAATATCTTTGATGGAAAAGTGAAAAGTCAAGACCAATAATGGGGAAAGTGAAAGTTGCTTGTTCTAAAAGTTTTCTTAACAACATTCCTTCAAAATAAGGAAGTCAATCTAGTGGAGATGGCTATCTTCAAAAATGGCTCAAAATAATGAAAGATTTTGACATGAGACCCCCTAAAGCTTCTAGGAATATGCTAGCTCACATTTTTGGAGTTCGCTAGAAAAGGGATGGGTTAAGTTAAATTTCAACTATGCTACAAGAACAATCCTAGGATTTTTGGAATGAGAGCTTTACTGAGAAACAATAAAGGAGAAGTTTTATCTTTCACTAGTGTTAATTTCAAGAGTATTGCAGAAGTGGAATGTCTGAATTTCGAACTCAAACTTGGTGCCAAGTTCGTCTTACAAACCTGATTGTTTAAGGCAAATCCCAAATAATTATTAACGGTTTGGAAAAAGTAAACATTTTTAACTAGAACCTTTGAAACCATTCTTCATAAGCAAGAGACTTCCTTGGCAAGTATAAGAAGTATTGCTTCATTCACTGAAGACAAGAAAAGAACAAAGTGGTAGATTGGCTAGCCAACTTGGGTCTCAATGAAAGTTTCTATTCCTTCTAGCAACTAGAATAACATTCAAGATTTGGATTGCCTTGAGGACCGAGATACTATCTTTCATGAAGAATCTAAGAATGTGGGGCATGGGCAGCCATTGTGATTTTCGTCCTTAGAGTGTTGGAGGTTTCTATTGCAAGTTGTTTTTTCTTATAGAAATGCATGCATGCAAACGAAAAGAATGCATGCTTATTAAAAAGCGTGCATGCATTTAGAAATTTCAACATGCAAGGTGAAAAGCTCACTATTAAGAGCTCACTATTAAGAAAGTTGTTTTTGTTTAAAAAATGCATGGAAAAATCATGTTTTTAGTATAGGTTGTCCTCCTAGAAGGCAGTTTCCTTCTTTCTTGCATACTTTGTCTTTTGACACATGGCTTATTGTAATGTTCCTCCTTTTCTGATAATATTTTTTTAACTTATCAATATAGATAGATGTTTGACAACATTCCAGGGATAGATGACAGGGGACAGCAAGACATGTTTCAAGGATGGTAGACGAGATGGCAGTCCAAGGGGGAAGTTTTTGGGAATGTCAATATATATAAGAGAAAATTTCAATGTGTTAGATGAAAAATCGTGAGTTTTTTGGCCGACCGAGTTTTTGGGCTATTTACTTGCCAAAAAAACTCACCGATTTTTTGGCAAGTTTTTCAAAAAAAACTAGAAGAGTTTTAAAAAAAACTCGGCCGCTCAACAAAAGTAACCCGCAGCCGAAATAAAGGCAATTTCGATTCATTTTTTGCTCAGCAAAATGATGTGTTCCACGAAGGTTTGTGTGGCTTTGATGGTCTTAATTTGGGTTTTTTGTTAATGCAAAATGATGTACACAATGAAGGTTTGTGTGGTTTTGGAGGTCTTAATTTGGGCTTGGTGGCGGGGGCTCCTCCGCCCCCTGATCCCGCTCTGTATCGCGACAAGGAGCGCATCAAGGGTGCTACCCCTCGACCGCATTGGAGGTGTTGCCCCCAGACCCCCACAAGGGGCGTTGCCCCCAAACCCTACAAGGGGCGCTGCCCCTTGACCCCACTGGGGACGCTACCCACAAACCCCCACGGGGGCACTACCCCTCGACCCCATTGCGTTGCCCTCAAACTCCCATTGAATTCATTTGATTTTCTAGGTGATCTCCAAGTCCAAGTTTCCAAGTTTTCCTACAAGTCTTCATCTATAATATCGTCTAGTTCTACCTCTCCCCTAGTTTTCACTAGACATGGGAAAGAGGAAGATGTAAATTTGTAAAACATATTACTTTAGTATTTACTTTCAGTTTTACAAAAACAATTTGCTATTTTCATTTTGTTTCAGACTATCAGCATCAGCACATTCCACATGAGGATGCCATTTTGTACCCAATTTGCTTTCAAATCAATCAAATACAACTAGACTTAGCTTGTTTCTTTTATGTACTCATTTATTGACTCATTGGATGCATCTTATCATTGAATTTTGCAAAATAAATGCGTTTTTAATGAAATTTAAGCAATTTTTTAAGTTGTCGAGTTTTTTGCCGAGATTTTGGGCTTGGCGAGTTTTTCAACTATGATATATATATATATCATAGTTTTTGGGCTTGGCGAGTTTTTCAACTATGATATATATATATATATATAACAAGTAAAACTAAACTATACATGTTATCAAAATTTAAGTGTAAACATTCATATAATGTATCAAAGTCAATAATAAAATTACATTAAAATATAATTGGTATAGCTGCTAAGCAGCATATTAGCAATAAAAATTGAAATTTCTAATTTTGTTGTTCAAAGTTTTCAATAGACATAGCAGTATAAAAAAAAAATGATACTAAATTTTTATCCAAACAGATAATAGGATTTTATCTAGAACCTTGACCCACCTTTTGTTTCCCTACAATAGCCATCACTGCCTCAACCTCTTTCATAGATTTAGTTGCCTATAATGCTCTAACCACCATTTGCTTGAGATAAGAACCAGGGCGTTAAGAACCATAAAAGCATAAATTGCGAAAAAATCACGATTGTATGCAATTAATCGTGGAACAGCATTTTTCCCCTTTTTTTCCCTAGTAAAATCACAATTTTTAAATAAATCATCGAATGTGTTTTTGTCCAATTTGAACACAATTTTTAGCCGATTTTAACTTGATTAAATGTGTTTTCAAGTTTTTATTATTAAAATAATATTTAGTTTATTAATGGTCACCTTAATTGTAATGTATCTGTAAATTAGTTTGTCTTTGGATTTCTTTCTATTTTTTCTTATTCGGTGATGTTTCTATTTCTACATCCTTGATTTAGGAAACATCAATCATGTAATCTATTATGAAGTTGTTTCGCTTCTTTTCTAATATACCGAATATTTCAAATCCTCTCTATTTTCATGAGTATTAGAGCGGGAAGAATTTTAATTTTTTTCTAAGCTTCTAAAATTTGTCTTTTCTTCTGAATTCCTTGCGATGTTTTTCACACGATTTTTTTTGTGCGACCTTTGTGAAGGTGAAATCACGTTTTCTAGGCAAAACTCGTGAAGGATTTGGAGGCGTCTTTTACTTCTCCCATCTTCTAGTGCCATCGAGGGTTTCTTTTAACTAGCCAGCTTCCAAACTCACGCAAATTTTTTAAGAAAATCGTGTGTATTTTTTTTGGTCTTGGTAGCATTCTCTAGGCGATTTGTTTTTAATCGTGGACTCTGCATTTTGTTGCAATTTTTTCACAAAATCGTTGGTTCTTTTACTTTCATTTTTTGGGCAAAATTTGAACCCGCATCTCTCAGCAATGGGTCTGTGGTTTTCAGGCCACATTTTTCTTGTTTCTCACGATTTTTAGGCTACGCGACTATACTTTTTGACGCAGGTTTGTTTGTTTGTTTAAAAGACTATAAGCTTCTGCAATTGAGATTTCTAGGCGAATTTTTGAGCGTGTTTTTTCCTTTTCTAGGCATCAGATTTTGTCTTCACCTCCTGCACGCATCCGTCCTAAGACCTAGGTGACGTCTCTGTTGGGTAATTGTCAGAGTTTGCCAGTTTGAAAAGGGTTTCCTTTTGTCATGTTGTGGTGAATTTTTTCTCATGGCCACGTGTTCTTAATCTTATTCTAGGCACTATTCACCTTATTCTAGGCGTTGTTCAACTTTTTTTTCGGCTGTGCAAACTTTTGTTAGGCGTCAGATTCATTCTTTGATCTGCACGTATTTTTCCTGCCTGTCACCTATGAGGTTTTTGTGCACATGTCTACTCTTGGTGCGACATTAGGTTTTGTGCAAAATGGCCTCTTTGTCGCACATCATGCTGGAGGTCAGTTAGAAGTTCAACAACCGCAACTACAACACTTGGAAGCAGCAACTGATGGCAATTTTCGAATATCGTTGCCTTGACCAGATTATTCTGGGCAAAAAGACGTAACCTGCTTCATGAGAAAAAGATCAAGAAAAGTTTGATGAGCAAAATTCTGAAGCTGTGATGCTCATTAAACTGTCTATCACTAATGATCAGCTACCTCAGGTACCATCTGGCAAATCAACAAAAGAAATTTGGGATCATCTACAAGATCTTCATGAAACATCTAACAAGAGCCAAGCGTTCTTCCTGAAGAACATGTTTTCCATCTTGATGGATGAGAAGACAACTTTGCAAGCGCACTTGACCAAAATCAAGGACATTCGTGATCAACTCGAGGCTATTGGTCAGAAAATGGAGGAAGAAGATATGGTAGTCATCACTCTAAAAAGTCTACCAAAATCATACAAGCACTTTATTGAGACCCTCAACATTACTTCAGCTAATATTGATTTGAAGTTTTCAAATCTTTGCACCATACTTTGCAGCAGGATTGTTGGAAACAACAATTTGATAGCGGTGCTAGTTCGTCCTACACAGAGCAGGCATTTCCTACCAAGACCTTTTAGAAGAATAAGGGAAAAAAACAGCCCTCTCAGCAAACCAATCAAGCGCAATCTTTAGACTCTTCCAAAAAGAAGAATGTTCAGTGCAACTATTGTCACAAACTCACAAGTATGGTCACATGAAGAAAGATTGCCGGAAACGCTTGGCTTATGAACAGAACAAGCAAGGAGAGTCAAAACCTAAAGCCCATGTTGTGGAACACACTGAGCAGAAGGAGTCTGCATTCTATGCTTTTATGGCCAAGAGTCTTGCAAATCCTATCAAATCCTCTGCCTGGTACATTGATGCAGGTGCTTCTCGACATTTCACTCATCGTCGGGATTGATTCATTAAGTACACGACATTCAGAGATTTTGTTATCTTTGGAGGAGGCGATGAGTATACTGTTGTTGGAAAGGACAACGTGCAAATTCATTCTAGAGGGATAAATTCAAATTTTCTCGATGTATACTTCGTACCTGGCATGGAGTTGAATTTACTTTCTGTTAGTCAGATTATGACACACTCTCCTCAGCTGGATATTCTTTTCAGCATGCAGCATTGTTGACTGAGAGACTCGCACTCCAGTCGTTCAGGGACTTGAGGATCATGGTCTATATAGACTTGTTGATTCTGGTGATTCTCAAGAGCACGCTATGGCAGCAAGGAGTACTTCCATCAGCAGCCTCCGAAATTAGCGTTATGGGCACCTAAACATGCAATATCTCTCTCAGTTATCTCGTGATGATTTGGTTGGTGGTCTACTTGCGATTCAGGCTCCGAATCATGGAGTATGCGAGGCTTGTCAGGCTGGAAAGCAGCATCGGACTCCATTCTCATATGGTGATTCATGGTGAGCTTCCAAGGTATTGCAATTGGTTCATGTTGATTTATGTGGTCCAATGAATACTCCTTCAATTACTGGTTGCAGGTATTTTTTATTATTTGTTGATGATTTCAGCAAAAAAATGTGGGTGTATTTTTTGAAAAACAAACCAGATGTGTTTGGTATATTTCCGCAGTATAAGGCCTTAGTTGAAAAAGAGTATGGTTCTCCAATTGTTACTCTTAGGTCTGATAATGGGGGGGGATTTTGTTCTACTGATTTCTCCAATTTCTATGTTGCACATGGCATTAAGCGCCAACTTACCACACCTTACACCCCTCAGCAGAATGGTGTCGTAGAACGTAGAAATCGCACCATTGCTTAAATGGATCGTTCTATGTTGGAGCATAGACATGTTCCTAAGAAATTCTAGGCTGAAGCAGTCTATCTTCTGGACCGGTCTCCTACTCATGTGGTTAAGAAGATGACTCCTGAAGAAGCCTAGTTTGAACAAAAGCCTAAAATCAGCCACTTGAAAGTTTTTGCCTCTACTGCTCATGTCTGGATTCTGGACGTCAAGCGCACTAAGTTGGATTCCAAAAGCCAGAAACTCATGTTCATTGGCTACAGTGAGAATCATAAAGCATACAAGCTGATTGATGTAGATTTAGATCGTCTAATCTTCAATCATGATTTTGTGGTTGATGAAACTACTGGGCCTTTCTTTTCGTCTTCTACTTTTGTGAATCCTGAGGAATAGCCTCTGAATGCTTCTGAATTGGGTGTTTGTCTTCCCCTGAGTCCACCTGATGGGAGGGATTTTACAGTTGAGCAGCCACCTCAACAAAATGTTCCACCACCCGCCCCTCCTTGGGACAATCTAGATCCTCATCCAGTTGATTTTGTACCAGCCACACCTCATGATGTTGCTCCTCCTATTTTAGATATTGGTACTTCTACTCTCTGACCTAAATGGTATGTTAAAACCATTAGTGTTCATGATGATGAATTGATTGAGGGTAAAACTACTCAAAAAAAGAGCAAGCAGCAAAATATTGTCAATTTTTCTCTCATGGCCAATTTGCATAGCATCTTTGAGCCTCAATCCTATTCTGAGGCTAAAGGCATCCCTGAGTGGGAACAGGTTATGGAAGCTGAACATCATAGCCTTCTGAAGAATAACACTTGGGTCCTTTCTGATCTTCCACCTAGGAAGAATCCCATTGGCTACAAATGGGTGTATAAAATCAAATAGAAGGATAATGGAACCCTTGACAAGTATAAGGCTCGATTAGTAGCCAAAGGGTTCTCACAGACAAAGGGCATTGACTATAAGTATACTTTTGCACCTACAGCCAAAATGAGTACAATTCGGCTTGTCTTCACTACAACAACTGAGTTTGGTTGGAAAGTCCATCAAATGGACGTCAAGAGTGTGTTTCTCAATGGTGATCTACAGGAAGAAGTCTATATGACACAGCCTCCCAGTTTCAAGGTTCCTGGTAAAGAACATCAAATTTGCAGACTTGTGAAAGCACTCTATGGCCTCAAACAGGCTCCACGGGCATGGTACATGAAAATTGATAAGTACCTAACTGATCATGGTTTTCAAAGGAGCCCTTTTGATTCAAATTTGTATGTCAAACAATCTAGTGATGATATTCCTGTGCTTGTTGTCTATGTTGATGACCTTATCATTACTGGCAGCTCAGAACATTTGATTGAGGAGATAAAACACAATCCCAGTCAATCCTTTGACATGACAGATTGGGACTTCTTCATTATTGTCTTGATGTTTGTAATGTCCCTTCCTTGGACAGCTCAATCTATAGCGAAGGTTGGCCTACTATTAGGGTTCTCATAGGTCAACAACATGATTAGGGTACCCAACCGAGGGTTGTGGAGTCTAGCTGGGAGCCTTACGAGCCTTTCAGTTTAGATTTCAGTTGATGAATCTCGAGCTAAAGTGAAAAGATTAAAGTTGCTTTATGGGAATAGTAAAAGGTGAATAGTAACTGAAAATCATAAGGTGAATAGTGAAAAGTGCCCCCATCTTGGCAACTCAAGTTGTTTTTAAAAAGTGGCCCTTTTATTTGGATGAGGAAAGACCCTCAAGAAAATTATTTTATTAACTTTTATTTAAAAAGTCCATGAGAGGTTATAAAGCAAAGTGTTGGGCTCTTTTTTGACCATTCTACTTTCATTTTTACAAAACACTTTGCAGGTTTGAGCTCTGGAGAAGGGTTTCAGCATTGCTTCAGCCTTCTGGGAACGAAAACTCTCAAAGGCTATCGTGGATTGGACGAGAACCCAATTCACCTTTGGGGAGGGCCTACTTTGGGTCTTCATTTGGGCTTATTTGGATGAGTTTCAGATATATATTTTGCAGATTTTGATAGTTTATGGCAGCTAAGGCACATGGGTATTTGATTTTATCGCATATTCTTCCACGGCAACAATTTATCTTCGATTTGGTACCTTATTTGTGGAGTTTTGATCAAGGCTGGTTGTTGGGTATTTTGGGAGGTGCCTAGGGTTTGGTAAAAGGTTGATGTTCTTGATTTTTATCATTATTTCCAACCTATTGGTGATCCTCTACAACACTTATTTCGTCATCATACTCAACCATACCGTTTGAAGTTGTAACAATGAAGTGATTCATGATTTGACTTCAATAATCAAGCTACAATTAGAGCTATACATCCAGGTATGTGTTTGTCATTTTGGGTAGTCAAATATTGCATTATATAAGGGTTTTAGACTGTTATTACAGACTAATATAATGTATATCAAACCTCCGAAACTTGTAATCAGATCTGATATATTTGAATAAAAGGGATTATATTGAGTTGCAATTGTTGTCTTTCACTTATGCAATAGTTCTCTTTCATTTCTATGCTTTCCTCTATGATTTTGCAATGAAACTCAAACAAACAATCAGCAAAACCAAATTAGACCATGCAAGACAATTGTTTGACATTATGGCAAGAGGGCAAAACTGAAAAATTCAGGGTTGAATTGGTAAGGGATCTTTCAATGTTGAGGTTTGGCAGATAGTTGATAGCATCTTCATTTCTCAGTCCAAGTATGCTCGCAGTCCGCTTGATAAGTTCAAAATGAATGACTACAAACCTACATCAACACCTATGGAGAAAGGGCTCAAACTATCAGCAAAATCAGATTCACCTATGGAGAATGAATCAGCATTCAGGCAACTAGTGGGCAGCCTCATTTATCTCACTGCCACTAGACCTGATCTTAGTTTAGCAGTTAGCTATATCTCTCACTTCATGACAGCCCCTAAAGCCGAACATTGGGTTGCAGCGAAGCGTGTGCTGAGATATGTTAAAGGCACTTCCGACTTTGGCATTCTGTATGGAAGGTGCAAAGATCCTAAGTTGATTGGCTATATAGACTCAGATTGGGCAGGTTTTGTTGATGACAGAAAGTCTACTTCACGGTATGTATTCAATTTGGGTACAAGTGCAGTTACATGGACCAACAAGAAGCAGTAGGCAACGACTCTTTCCTCAACTGAAGCTGAATATCGAGGAACTGATAAAGCAACTTGTGAGGCGGTTTGGCTTCGAAGGGTGCTTTCAAACATGAAAATGTTTCAAGCAGGGCCTTCTCCCTTGTACTGTGACAATCAAGGGGTGTTGAAACTAGACAAAAATCTAGTCTTCCATGAAAGGACAAAGCATGTTTAACTTCATTGTCATTTCATTCGAAAGCTTGTCGAAGATGGATCAGTGATATTGCAGTATGTTCCAACAGAGGATCAGACTACTAATATTCTCACCAAGACTCTAAGCCCGGATAAGTTTGTCAAATTTAGGGGGCACCTTGGTGTAGTTGATAGGTTGGCCATTAAGGGAGGGTATTAAAATAATATTTAGTTTATTAATGGTCACCTTAATTGTAATGTATCTATAAATTAGTTGTCTTTGGATTTCTTCCTATTTTTTCTTATTAGGTGATGTTTCTATTTCTGCATCCTTGATTTAGGAAACATCAATCATGTAATATATTTATTAAGTTGTTTCGCTTCTTTTCTAATATACCGAATATTTCAAATCCTCTCTGTTTTCATTTATATGGATTTCAATGCCATTTTTTTCTGGATTTCTTTTTCATTTTTACCCACAACGAAGAAGGGTTTGTCTACATCAAAAATGCGAAGTAGGGTTTTGCAATGAAGTAGGGTTTCATGGCAAAGGCACTTTTTTTAGGAACAAAATTAGAGCTCTTTGAAATCATTGTTTTTCATCGATATTTATTTTATATCTATAAAAAAAACAATTATAATTGTAAAGTATTAAAAATATATTAAAATTTAAAATATTTATTAATATCTATAAATTAAGTTACATTTTAATTTTTAATTAATATTAATTTTATTTTATTTTTTTAAAATAAATTTATTTTACTTTGGAACATTATTCAAAGATACCTTTTTAACAAAACTCATACCTAATTAATATAATTATTCAATTATTCTTAATTATTTAATTTTGAAATAATTAATATAATGATAAACAAAACAAAAAAAATATTTTTCAAAAGCATTTTATAAACAAAAAAGTGCTTGTGTACCTAATTGCGTCTTAAGTCATAAAATTGTGAAAAATGGCATGCATCGTGAAGGTTTGTGTTTCAAAGGCCTTAATTTGGGCTTTGTGGCGAGTGCTCTACCCCTCGACCATACCTTGTATCGCGACAAGGAACACACCAAGGGGGCTACCCCCAGACCCTGCAAAGGGGCGCTACACCTCAGCCCCATTGGAGGTGTTGCCCCTTGACCAATTTTAACACAATTTTAACTCGATTTTAACTTGATTAAACACGATTTCAAGGTTCTTTACTACGTAGCAATGACTTCAATTTTTTTTACGGATTTTGATGCCATTTTATTTTCCACAACAAAGTAGGGTTGTCTGCATCAAAAACACAAAGTAGGGCTCTGCGGCGAAATAGGGTTTGTCTACCAAAAATGTGAAAAATGTGAAGTGTTTTGTGGCGAAGGCACTTTTTTTAGGAAAATTGTGAAAATGGCATGCATCATGAAGGTTTGTGTGGTTCTAAAGGCCTTAATTTGGGTTTGGTGGCGGAGCTTCTAACACTCAACCCTACCCTGTATCATGAGGAGGAACATGCTAGGGGCACTACCCCTCGACCCTGCAAGGGGTGCTACCACTCGACCTTGTTGAGGGCGTTGCCCCTAGACCCCCACAAGGAGCCTTGCCTCTCAAGCCCACTAGGGGCAACGCCCCCAAACCCCCATGAGGGGCACTACCCCTCAAAATTCATTGGGGGCATTGCTCCCAAACCCCCACGAAAGGTACTATTCCTCAACCCCATTGAAGTCTCCATTCCCAAACTCCCACTAGTTATTAAGATCTCTTGTCACATAAGAAACTTGATTACAATGAGGGAGTGACGAGGAATTGGGATCCAACTCTTGCGTTGGTTGACTTAGATATTAGTGTAAAAGTTTTAAGACTAGTGGATGGGGAAAAATTCTCCCATGGGCAATTTGTATGAGGCTGTGGATAGGACGAAGGAGGTGATTGTAATAGAAAATTTGTAAACTGGCAGCATCTAGTTATTATTTAAGCACTGTGAAGTATGTTTTGTGCAATTCTACAACCAAAATGAGTGATATGAATACAAACAACAAAAATCTATAAACTACAATTCATGGGCTAAACTCTCAATTTTATTTGCTCTTTGAAGATCACACAACAAATACTGAGAGGGGGGGTGAATCAATATTTGAGAACTTTTAAAACTTAAAACCATACAACCATAGAAATCAGAACATTAATCAACAACATAAAACACCATATGCAAGATGAACACCAGGATTACGTGGAAAACCCTTTCGGGTAAAAAACCACGGCAAAATATTGCTTTATTTATCTCCAAAGGGCACCAACCCTGTTACATAGGTGAGCACCAACCCTCCTTCGAAGCACCAACTCCAGTGTGAGCACCAACTCACTAAGCAACTAAAGCACCAACTTCAGACTTCACAAACTGATAATGCTGCAACACAGATTTCAAACAATGCCTACACATGAACTGTGAGGCTCACATCCACAATCACGCTCTAGACAAAACTTCACACATTTACCATCAAAGTCATCAAATATCTGCAACATGAATTTATCACTTTCACAACACTTAGGCACACACTTACTACTCACTTCACCAAGCACAGCACGTATATACTCACAAATCTGTTTTCAAGCAAAACCAAAAACCCAAAGGCATAACTCTTGAAACTAAGCACAAACATACACTAAACACAATCTCTGTAAAGATTCATAAAACTTTTCTAACTCCAAACTTAACAATGAAGTTGAAGACCATATCGCTCAATCCCTTCATAATAGCTTGCCATAGATATTGAATGTATCTCCATTCAGCACAGATAACCTTAACTCTGCTCCTTCATGCATAAAGGTCTCGATACTCTTCAACACACATCTTTTTAGCCGCCCATACACCTGGCAATATTCACATACTGCATATATATATGTAGAACTACATTAAAGCAAAACACACCAATCAATAATCAAATATTTGAAAGAGACCCGATACATCCACTGCCGCCAGCAAAAAAATTTGAAACAAAGGAAACTCGTCAAAAGAATTTCAAAGCAAGCCATCTTTTAATTATCAATCCATCTCCATAACTTCACACACAAAAACGACTCCTTTGATTAATTGATGGTCAGAAGATAAAGTCATAATGTCCTCCAGCAAAGAATATGCCACCAGAAATCATACACGTCAAAAACCACGACTCCTTATCTTTGCTTATAGAGCCGGCATACACATTCTGAAGCCCACGATAAAAATAGAGAGCACCACAATAAACGTTGAAGCTCATTAATAAATTTGTCTCATTATCTCCTGAAGCAAATCAATATGCATGAAATAAAGTTTTTGAAGCCGCCTTATCTCACACAAATATTCCTGAAACCGTAAATAAACAGCCGCCTACTCCAAAAAATGATTTGCTGAAAACATTAAAAACTGAAGACCACCCAGTCGCTTATGAAATTTTGACATCGTGCCATCTTCAAGGGTCGGGATTTCAAATACAAAACTTTTGGAAATAATGTTCACTGAAGGTTCTTCTCAATGTCTTCCACATATACGATTTCATTATTCCTGCCATACTTAGACTCTCACAGTTTTAAGAAATACGATGACTTCTCATAGAGGAGCCATCAGATAAAATGAAGAAGTCATCCACAAAAGAAATCGTTGCTCAAAAGATATGAACTATTATTAGCTGCCACTTTGACCTTTGAATGCTGAGATGGCATTAAGAAGCTCCACATGGCATAAGAACTGACAAGAATACAAACAAGAAGCTGATGCAGACACATAACCAACTCAAACAGACACCTAGGCAAGTTAAGCAAACACCCAGGCAGGTCAAGCAGCCACCCAGGTAGGTCATGTAATGTCCCCCTTTTTGGCGTGATCTTGTTTGATGGTGGTTAGCCTATTACTCAGACTCTCGTAGGCTAACAGGTTTGGTTAGAGGGTCAGTGGTACTTTCTGGAGAGTTTGATCATTCTCGTGTTCAGAGCCCAGTATTGGTTCACAGCAGGCATCAGCAGTTCAGGAGTCGATAGCTTCTAACGGCACGGGATTCTATGAAGATTTGTGGAAGTTATGCCTATTTGAGTGATTTAAGTTATTTATTAACTTAATATTTTATTATAAAGTCAAATTGACTTTATACTTTTTTAAATCACTTAAATATTCCCTAAAAGTGATTTAATATTTAATCACTTAAATTAATAAAGTGCGCCCACTTTATTTAAGTCAAAAACTATTGAAAAGTGACTTAAATTATAATTTAAAAGATTTTAATATCAAAAGTGGCGTATCTTTCTTGGGAGTCGTGCCTTTTGCATATAAGGGCATTTTGGGCAATGAGAAACTTACTTTTGATAATTTCGACTTTGCCTTGTGTTTCTTCCTGTGCATTCTCCTGTGATCAGGGTTTGAACAATTTTCCATTGAAGAACGATTCCTCTTCAGTGCTGAGCACTCTTGAGATTGTGAGAGATCAATCGAATCAGTGCAGTTGAGAGCTTCATTCAGAGGTTCTACTTGATTCTATCAGAGATTTACCATTCAGTATTTATTTGTCTGCAATAGGGAAAGAGGGTTTCATCTCCAGAGACGCCATTCTCTACAGTTTTCAGCTTTCAGAGTGTTCTTTTGGGGTTTCTACCTTGGCCGTACACTTGCATTGGGATATGTGCTCATTAAGGGAGGCGTGTGAAGCATCTTGCTGAAAACGCCTTTGTTTTGGCTCCTGTTTACCTTCCATCACTGGCGTGTACCTTTCTCAAGCGCTTGTATCCAGTTTCTGAAAGGGAGAACTCAATTCTGGAAGCCAGACGTCTTTATATGTCAGTTTTCACCATTCTTGGCTGGCGAGCTGGCTTACTTTTTTAAATAAATAATCTGGAACCCTTCTGGTATGTTTATCATTTGCAATCTATTTGTTTCAATTAAATAATGTCTTCTACACTTTCATTCTGAAGAAAATAGTGCAAATTTACATTTTACAAGCATTTATGCTGTGCGGCCCTTCTCTTCTGTCTATCAAACTTTCTCTAAAAAAATTAAATAACACTAAAAGACTTAAGAAATACGGGGGTTTGAATTGAGAGCCAACAGGGCTCATCTTAGTGGTATCAGAGCACTGATCCTACCAGCTTGTGGGGTTAGAGAAATTTATGAAGTCACACAAAGAGGGTTTTGACAAGTTTTATTCCATAGGGGGTCCTAGAAATCAGAGAGGTGATCAAAATCCTTTCCCACCATTTCCGTTTGCAGAACAGGAGGAGGAATTAGATTGGGATAATATGGCGAACAGGGCAGGAGAAAGTTCTCACAGGAATCCTTGGGATGATGAGGACAGAGAAGCTAAAGACGTGCTCAGAGGTATGGTTGCAGGGCAAGAACAGGTGGCGACTATTCTTCAACAACTCAGCACGAATGTTCAAAATTTGACAATTAATAGGGCTCGTAGTTTGGATCCAGATCGTGATGGCAGTATTCACAGAGAGCCTCAAAGCGTCATAGCTCCAGCACGCACCTTTGAGAGAGCTACATGTCCTACTTTTACCAGAGATGATGCTGAGGAAGTGGACGAAGTTGAACAGGGTGGCGAGATTAATTTTGCAGATAACATTATGGCTATGCATGATGAGTGGGATAATTTGCCACCGAGAGTTAAGGAGCACCTTAACTTCGACAGATTCATGAGCCAGAAGAGAGAACACACCAGAAGCAGGAATGATAGGCGGCCTAGATACAAGCATAATGATCTTAGACAGGCTACCAATAAGCTTATCTTGGCGAACTTTGATGGCAGTGGTAGAGTTACAGCACGTGCCTGGGTTAGTAAGCTTGACACATTCTTGACACTACGCCCCATGCCCGAGGAGGATGCCATAAGATTTGCAGCACTTCACTTGGATGGCGTGGCACATGACTGGTGGCACCATGGCATGGTCACACTCCATCATGATAGGATCACTTCTTACCAGGAATTCACTGACAGATTGGTTGAGAGGTTTGACAGGCGTGATCCAGAACTTTACTTCAGAGACCTTGCTCAGTTGAAGCAGTTGGGTAGCTTGGAGTCTTATATTGGTGAGTTTCAGAAGCTCTCGGTCATGGTTACCGGAATCTCAGAGAGGAGACTTGTTATTCTTTTTGTAGAAGGTCTCCATGAGCCAATGAAAGGTTGGATCAAGGCATTTGATCCACCTACCTTGCACGAGGCTATGAGAAAAGCTCGTAGCATGGAACTTACAACCTCACGTGGTAAGTTCACTTCAAATGTAGAAGCATCTTCATCCTACAGTGATAGCAAAGTAGAATCTAAGAATTCAGAAATTGTTGATGATAAAAGGAAGTTTGCAGCTCCTTTGGATAGAGAGACAATCAATGATTTACGCAGGAAGAAGCTTTGCTTTTATTGCAAGGGCCCGTATGATTTTAATCATGACTGTCCCCTCAAGCCTAAAGGTCAAAATAGGCAAATGGAGTGGTTTTATGAGAATGATGACTTTGCTGATTTAACGGACCAGCAAGCTACTATGGCGGATGGGAGCATGCATTCTATCTTTCTTGTCAGTGAGGAAAGTGAGAAGATGGAACAGGAAATTTTTGAGGAAGATTATGATTCTGCTTCTTTTTCTAGGGTGCCAAGGGTGTTTGATTGGGATCATAACAGTTATGAGGCTCAGTTTGTAAACAATCCTCTTTTCGAGGCAGATGTTTCATTATCTCATGATAATCCGCTCTTTGAGGTGGATGATGATTCTACTCTTAGCCTTGATTTAGGGGTGAGCATTGATTGTAGTATCAGAAATTCTGTCTGTGCATCGGGATTTCAGACAGGGCTCGTTGAGGAGTTACATGATGTGTATATGGTTAGGAGTATTCACAGTGTTACTTTCACTCTTCATGTACATAATCAGTTTCAGATGCACAGTTACAGTATGCACGTGTTAAACATGTTGGATGATAGCATATCACATGCAGTTGTAGGGAGCAAGTGTTGTCAGCAGTTTGACTTGCTTTCTTGTGAGTTCCTTTCTCCTGTGACAGATGGTCTTGAGATTGACAGAGTACTACATGATGATCCAGTTGATCTGATATGGAAGTTTCAGGGGACATTTGATGACAGTAGGGACATTACACGACACTATCCTTGGGATCCTGGTAGAGTGGTGTATTTGTTGTTGTTGAGATTGCTTGAGGACAAGCAATTTCAGGGAGGGCGGACTGTAATGTCCCCCTTTTTGGCGTGATCTTGTTTGTTGGTAGTTAGCCTATTACTCAGACTCTCGTAGGCTAACAGGTTTGGTTAGAGGGTCAGTGGTACTTTCTGGAGAGTTTGATCATTCTCGTGTTCAGAGCCCAGTATTGGTTCACAGCAGGCGTCAGCAGTTCAGGAATCAACAGCTTCTGACGGCACGGGATTCTATGAAGATTTGTGGAAGTTATGCCTATTTGAGTGATTTAAGTTATTTATTAACTTAATATTTTATTATAAAGTCAAATTGACTTTATACTTTTTTAAATCACTTAAATATTCCCTAAAAGTGATTTAATATTTAATCACTTAAATTAATAAAGTGCGCCCACTTTATTTAAGTCAAAAACTATTGAAAAGTGACTTAAATTATAATTTAAAAGATTTTAATATCAAAAGTGGCGTATCTTTCTTGGGAGTCGTGCCTTTTGCATATAAGGGCATTTTGGGCAATGAGAAACTTACTTTTGATAATTTCGACTTTGCCTTGTGTTTCTTCCTGTGCATTCTCCTGTGATCAGGGTTTGAACAATTTTCCATTGAAGAACGATTCCTCTTCAGTGCTGAGCACTCTTGAGATTGTGAGAGATCAATCGAATCAGTGCAGTTGAGAGCTTCATTCAGAGGTTCTACTTGATTCTATCAGAGATTTACCATTCAGTATTTATTTGTCTGCAATAGGGAAAGAGGGTTTCATCTCCAGAGACGCCATTCTCTACAGTTTTCAGCTTTCAGAGTGTTCTTTTGGGGTTTCTACCTTGGCCGTACACTTGCATTGGGATATGTGCTCATTATGGGAGGCGTGTGAAGCATCTTGCTGAAAACGCCTTTGTTTTGGCTCCTGTTTACCTTCCATCACTGGCGTGTACCTTTCTCAAGCGCTTGTATCTAGTTTCTGAAAGGGAGAACTCAATTCTGGAAGCCAGACGTCTTTATATGTCAGTTTTCACCATTCTTGGCTGGCGAGCTGGCTTACTTTTTTAAATAAATAATCTGGAACCCTTCTGGTATGTTTATCATTTGCAATCTATTTGTTTCAATTAAATAATGTCTTCTACACTTTCATTCTGAAGAAAATAGTGCAAATTTACATTTTACAAGCATTTATGCTGTGCGGCCCTTCTCTTCTGTCTATCAAACTTTCTCTAAAAAAATTAAATAACACTAAAAGACTTAAGAAATACGGGGGTTTGAATTGAGAGCCAACAGGGCTCATCTCAGGTCAAGCAGCTCAAGCTGCTTAACCAAACACACAAGTAGCTGAAGCAGCAATAAAACTCAATATTACTTTGAGTAATCCTCCACCAATCTGAAATTATTTGACATCAATGACTAAAAAACCTTCAACACTCTCTATGTCTCTATGCTATGTAAATGCCTTTAAATTTCAAAAACATGTTTTTGTCCATTTTTATACATTTTTTTATGTCTTTTTAAATCCAGTTTTTTTCCATTTAAATCTTAAGTTTTTAAAAAATTCTTATACTTTTGGTTTGCCGATTTTCTCCCCTAAAGATTTTTGCTGCTATGATAAGAACTACTTAGACAATTTATTTAGCTTGAGAAAACTACCGAAAAGGCTTGGACGTCCCTGGGACAGTCAAGGGACTTCTCAGACATCTTCAGCTGTCCTGACAATCTCCTGCCTCCATCAAGGGCATCTCAACAACATTCTTGGGAATCCCTCGAGAAAGGAGCCAACCACAGGATGTCCCCTGACATCCCACTGTCCTGAAGACAGATATGAGGATGGGGACAGGGGTTTCAAAGGTGGGATACATCCCCATGTAACATAAATATGTGTATCTTATCCATTTGTATCAATATCAAGGAGTCTTGAAAATTAGTCATATCTTATCCATTTGTATCAATATCAAGGAGTCTTGAAAATTAGTCATATCCATATCCATCTTTGAATCCATGTCCGTGAAACTCTCTGCCTGCAGTATGTCGAGAGACCTTCAATCACCAAAAAGCCTCTTTATTTATCCTTTATTTTTCTAAATATGAAAGAAGTTTCATTGTCACCGTGCCATACATTACATTGTTCTCCAAGTCCAAACACTTGCAATACAAAAACACCAGACTGTGGAATGGACAATTGCCATTGCACAAGCTAAGGAATACAGAGACAACTATCAGATAAAAGTCTCAAACATTTATGAGAAAATCAACTAGGCATTAAAAAAGCTGCAAGAGTTGGTTATGCAGTTAAAATCTGATTCATTAAATCAAGAGAAAGGCATATATTACGATGCAAATCAATAGGATTAAATGGATTAGCAGACACTAATGGAATAATTTAACAGAAAAAAGACAAACAGTTTATAGAAGACATAGTGTACTTACAAATGGTACCCAATCAGAAGTCCTTCGGCGCAGATGACGCACCAAATATTCTGCTACAACAACAGTGCTAGGCACATTACCAGTTTTGCTCCACCTTAATCTATGCAACTCGGTCAAAATGCCTGCCCGGTATCTGTAAGAGAAACATGAACCATTTTGCATTGTAAGCTTCTATAAGATTTGTAATAAATTTTTAATAAAACTCTCATGCATCAATAGATTATGGCTAACCCACACAACCATAATTGCACATAGTGCATGCTAATTATTAAGCTACAGACTAGGAAAATTTGATAGCCTCAACAAACATATGTCTCTATTAGATGTCACAACCAATATCTTTTTAGAGCTAGTAGGGTACCTTGCTACATTTGAGGCCCTAGAAGAACACAACATTTGCTAGTAATTATGAGGTATCAAAAAAAACTAAACTGCAAATAGCTTTTTCAGGGATTCAGACTCACATTTCTTCTGGACACTTGAGCTTTGGCTAATACAGGCACTTAATTACAAGTGCATCTGTAGTAACTACAAAGTGCAAGTACAAAACCAAGAGCACAAATGTGTGAGATGAGGTCTAATGGCACCAAAGTGTGACAACAACAGGCCACAAGACCCAAGCATATTGAAACATATTGATTTGAAATAAACCACGAAGGTTACTTAAACTCAGCTAACTAAACCACTAAACTCAATTAACCATTCAAATTGACTAAGCATGCAACTTGAAAACATTCTTAGTACCCATCTAAGACAATTCAGCAAAGATACAGAACTGGCGGAAGATGAAGATTGGAATAGATGTAAAGTTGTTCAGGACAGATTGAGCCACCCAGGTGGCAGAGGAGCAGCGAGAATTGTGCATAACTAGCAAGTTTGGTTGCAGCCAAATCAGTCCAAATATTTTGTCTTCAGCCAAAACTGTCCTGTACAAAACAGGACTTCACAATGGATGCATACAAAACCAATAACACTGCAGATATGACAAAATACCAGAATTCTAGAGATTCAAGGACAATAGAATATTTGGATTTCTGTCTTTTTGAAGTCCTATATCATTCAGGGTCTCTGTTGGAAAGATAAACTCTGTTTGTGTATAAGTACACCCCTTGTAGGTCTCATAAATCTCTTCTTGGTTAAGTGCTTCAAATACAGTAGCATGAAAGAGCACTGTAGCGAGCACGTTGGAGCATATTGCAAAGCATCAAAAGCTATAAGAGCACTGTTCATAGGTTGTTGCTGTTCTTGAAGACCTTGAGAAGTCAAATTGTAACGTAAAGCTGCAAGAAAAAATGACGAGAAGGCACATCCTTACTCTTCTAGAGTTTTCCTGAATCAGGTTTCTCCAAGGTAATCCCTTGTGTTATAAGCTTCATTTTTTATTGTATGTTACATTTCATGTTTGTGCCTTTTTGTTCTGCAACTACTGATTTGAGTACAAATTAGCACATTTCTAAGGCAATCAATTGTCTTTTTAAGCAAATAGTAAAAGGACAACAAACATTAACACAAGAATTTCATATGAGATAAAATTTGTGTTGGTAAGTTAGCTATAAAATATGTATGTTAATCATGAATCTTATTAGTATTACAGCAAGTCATTTTCCTTTGTTGTGTGGCTTTCTTGTGGCATATCTAATTTGCAAGTTAATACTCGTGACTCAAACAGCTAGTGCCAACAAGTGAAGGTGATTTGGTTGCCTTGAATTCAGAGAAATCTGCATGAAGTAGAATAAAGAAGGGAGAAGCAAGTTGGAAGAAAATGTTGCCACAACAATTGATATCTTCTGTCTCCACAACAGTTATATACTTTCTCAATCTTGCCCGCCTTTTGGGTAGTTATATGCTGATTGTTTTCTCAATCCAACCAATTACTTGGTCATACACAATCTCTTCCATTTAATTTGTTGGATGTTTTTCTTAGCATTCTTTCATATTGAGCTTTTGTTCTTGTCAGTCTTTTCTTTTCTTTTTAATTCAAATCAACGGCTGCCTTCCAATTCCCTTTATGTCTTCTTGAGTCTCATGTCCCCTTACTCCCCTCATCTTCTTAAACTAGCCTGGTCTGATAATAGTAATAACCATTCATTTCTCTTCTCTTGATTTCTGCTTCCTAATGATGGATCGTGGAGTTTGATCCGAAACATCAAGGAGAAAAACTCACACAGTCAAATCCAGAAACAATTTAGCAAGAAGAGTCAACAAATACTATTTGATAATTGATAGGAAAAGCTACATTATCAAAGCAAGTAGATCGAAAATCTCCTTGGTAAGTCCCAATCAAGCCAAAAGATCGGTTATTGATAAGGGGAAGTTTGCTTCACTTCTTTTCAGAGCCAAGCAAGATAATAAGATTTAATTTAAGGCAATAATAAGATTTAATTTAAGGCTTCTTCTAGCATGTCTACCAATAATGCTATTCAGAAGTTCGCTTCACTTCTTTTAAGGACCAAACAAGATAGTTTAATTTAAGCTTTCTTCTATCATGTCTACCAATAATGCTAGTCGGAAGTTTGCTTCACTTCTTTGAGAGCCAAGCAAGATAATAAGACAGTTTAATTTAAGGCTTGTTCTACAAAGTTGACCAACAAAGAGAAAAACCAAGTTGAAGAGCTAACGAGGTAAGAAAACAATTGTAATCTTTATTAGACTGATGTGTAATCAGTCCTAATGCTACTATATGTGGTTCTCCTATTGTTATTGTGACTAAAAAAGATGGTTTGTGGAGGACGGGTATTGATTATAGGACCATAAATAATATAACCATCAAGAACAAGTACCCACTTCAACATATTGATAACTTATTGGACCAACTTCAACACAACAAATACTCTACAATGTTAGATTTGAAGAAAATGAATCATCAGCATTAATTGTGGAGGAAAATTTGTAAACAATGGCATTTAATATGAGGCAAGATTTGTATCAACGGCTTGTACTCCCTTGTGTTGCATAATAACTCATGCTACTTTTGTCATGTTGATGAATGATGTATTAAGCCCATGTATAGATTCTTATTTCATTGTTTATTTGGTTGATATATCATATTTTAGCAAGACTTACAATGAGCATTTAACACATTTGAGACAAGTTTTACAAGCTGTTTAAGGACAAGGAGCTGCTTCTTAATGAGAAAAAACAAGTTTTTCACAACAATCTCTTGTCTACAAGGGGTATTAGGTTCAATGGAGAGTTGAAAAGTTGATCTGGCAAAACAGAAAGCCATTTTGAAGTGGTTTAAGCCTTCCAATATGACCAAGACAAGGAGCATTGTAGCTCTTGTCCAATACTTTAAGAGAGTTTATCAAATCATTCTACATACTAGTAACACCTTTGCAATCCCTAATAAGTGTCAAGTCATTTACTTGGGTGGAAATCAGCAAGATACATTTTCTCAGTTAAAACAAAAGATCAGCAATGCAACAGTTTTGATATGGCCTAATATGAAACTACCACTTGAGGTAGAAATGGATGCAAATAACTATACCAAAGAGATAAGCCCATTTGTTATCATTCAAAGGTTTTAAATAGGGCAATTCCAAGTTATTGCATATATGACAAGAAATTATATTCTCTTGTTCAAGCTGTTCAGAAATGGAAGCACTACCTAATGAGGAAATAAATCATTATGTATTGTATATATCAACTTTGATTTCAACTTTATCCACCATCTCCTTGCTTGGGCCATTTGTCCATGAGGAATGTGAGCACGATGCAGATTTTGAATAGGTATATTAGCATCTAAATGGGTAAGAAATGCAAATTTAAAGCCTAAGAAGACTAATTCTGCAAGATGGGAAAGCTTTGACAACTTAAGGAGAGAAAAGCCAAGCTGATGAGAGAGGTTGGTTCTTAAAAAGTTGTCGGTTGCTTTGGTGTGTATGGGGCAAATATGTAAAATGATGTTGCAAAGTTTATAATGGGATGCATCATTTGTAGCACAAGAAAGCCTAATAGTAGAAAGTTGGTATTGTAGATGTCACTACAAGTTCCTTCTACAACATGGGAAAGCATCTACATCAATTTTGTGGATGGTTTTTCTTTCTTAAAAAGAGGACATGATTACTTGTTTGCTTTTGTGGACCAATTTAGCAAAAAATGTGTTCTCATTCTATGCAAGAAAATTCTTAAGGGCAATGATACAGCTGATTTTCTTTTCACTAATGTTTGGGTGTATGTTCATTTTCCTAGTTCTATCATTCCAAATATGGATTCAATATTTTTGGGATAGTTTTGGTCTATAACATGGCAAAAAAAAGGATGCAAGCTTTAGAGCGGATCAGCTATTTTTCATCCACAAAGAGATAAGACATATTGAACTAGCCAATAAAAAATTGGTCCAGCGATTAAGGGGGAATATGAGGCATCCTAAGGCTTAGGATGAAAATTTGGCATAAATCAATATTCCTACAACAGGGTAATCCATTCTATGCCGGTGGTACAAGAGGATGTGTCCCCAAGTCCTTTCTAGGAGTCCCTATCCTTGCGACATTGTAAGAACACCTCAGAAACGTCCCAAAATCAGCCAAGAGGTGGGTCAAGACATTCAAGGATTAGAATGAAAATTATTAAAGAAACAAAAAGATAAGTGTTGGGGGAGACATTCACTGTGCCATGTGTGTAAAAGAAATTTTGAAGGGAGTACAATAGGGGTTTGTAATCATCTTTTGTGCATGAATGGACATTGGGTTAGAATTTGTGAAAAGTAACCCTAGCTAAGAAGGTCGAGATTTTTAGATTGAATATGGAAGTTGAGGCATGAACAAGGGTTTTACAATAGAATCTATACCATCTCTTATGCCTTCCATAGATATTGAGAGTGAAAGGGAGAGGATTCTACCAAAAGAAGATGTGTGCTAATGATAGATCGAGCATATTTGTAAGGATGTTGAGTTTGTAATCAGTAGAAGAGGCAAAAGATGCAGTTGCCAAAAAAATTTATGCCCATGCCATCCAATTTCATGTGGCATGTTCTCCCTATTTCAAAAACAAGTTAAAAGAACAAACAATATCAGTTCCTCATATGCACCCCCTAAAACATAGACTATGTACCACCCTCCTTGACAAAGAACATTCCAAGGTGGGTTTGTTAATGAAGTACATAAGGCAAACCTAACTAAGGACAAGATGCTCTATTATCATGTATGGGTGTATCGGTATTAGACATCAACTACCCATCAATATCATAGCTACATGTGCAATTGGCTTTTATTTTCTTAGAGCTATTCATTGCTCAAGGAAGTGCAGCAATGCAGACTTCCATTTTCAGATTTTGAGGGGGGCCATAGAAGAGGTTGGGGCCCCAAATGTTGTACAAGTTATGACTAACTCAACACATGTTTGTAGATTAGTTGCCATGTTTGTAGATTAGTTACAAGCACATTTTACAGACCACATATTGTGTTGATGCATTGAACAACAAATTGAAAGGCATTGGAAAGGTACATTGGGTGAAGGCAATGGTGATAGAAGCTAGAGACATATAGATGTTTATTTGAAACTACCACCCCTCACCTCCTCATTTTAGGACTTTTTTGTATAAGGAATTCCTCAAATCTGTAGAGACTAGATATATTTGTTACTTCATTTTGCTAGAGAGGATGCTCGAGGTGCACAAGCCTCTACAATTAATAGTAGTTTACATTCAATAGGGTGGGTGGGTAGAGGCCAACATAGCTAAAGGAAAGACAATGAAACAGAGATCATTTATTATGATTGCTGGTCAAATGTGAGGTGCAAAATTAAATAATGTTTGTAACTTGTAAACTTTTTTCATTTTTCATATTCTAAATTTTAAATTTTGAGAATTTAGTATTCACATTTTGTCATTTGGATCTGATTCTTTGTTAAATATTTGTTTGCAAATACATAAGCTCTTCCAGCTCACTCATTGTGTGGGTGATTAGGCATGTTGATACAAACTCTCCTAGTCTTGGAAAGATTTGTGAGACACTTGGCACCATGCTTGGCTAGATGAAGCAACCAATTCATTGCAAGGATCCTAAATTATACTTATACAAAGAGCATATTAGGTCCATTATGAAGTGATGGTGGAACACTATGAACATCCCACTTCATATGGCAGTCTATGTTGCATGCACCAAGAGTTAGGAGTGTGCCTTCTTCTAAAGATGAAGAGGTGAAAGAAGACTTTATGAAAACCATTGGAAAAATGTATAACACTAAAGAAGCATCTAATCTTCAACAAAAGTGGATTGCTTTTGTCAATCTTGGAAGTCCAATGGTTAACAAATGAAAGGTCAACATAGATAAGACTATTAGCTCGAACTAACCCTATCAAATGGTGAACATGGCATGGTAAAGATGCAATGAAGTTGACCATGCTTGCCACTCACCTCCATTCATAAGTTGTCAATTCCTCTCTTGTAGAAAGGAATAGGTTCACATATAACTTCCTCAATCTATCAAGAGGAATAAGCTAATCCCTCAACAAGTAAGAAAGTTGGTGGTCATTCGTAGTGCTTTGCAACTTCAAGATTGACAAACTCTTAAAAATTCATTAATCTACAACCACACATTGGGATGTTGATGTTGATGTTAATGTTGAAGAAGCCACACAGATTGAGGGGACCCAATAGAGATTGATTTGGGTACCATTTGATAAGCCAATCCCTCATACTATAAGCGACTCAAAAATAGACTCCAATTTTGATGCAAATTAATATCAAGCATAGCAACAATAGATCTAGTTGTTATGTCGTTTTTCAATATTTTTGTCACTTTGTAGTTGTAGCTTTTTGGCCTTTTGTTGTACTTATTATATATGCACATTGACAATGAAAACAATTTAAATTTGTTTTAATTTGTGTTGACTCTTGTTAATTCTCATTTCAACTTTAGTGTTATGCAATAGGGTTTTATGATGAATATGATGAATGCCTAATAATGTGTTCCCAAATTTATTGTCATCCCCATACCAAAAACACCATGGAACATAGCCTAAGTCATAATTTGATTACTTGCCACTTGATGCATTTGAGGTTGTGATGAAACAGCCTCAAAAGGAGCATGAAATTTTTTATTTATAAATCCACAAACTTGAAAAATTCATTGAAAAATAAGGCAAATACACCTCCAAGTGCAAGAAAGGTTGAAGGAATCTCAAAGCTAAATCTAAAGCAGAACATGATCAGCACAAAGATAAGCATAGATTCCACATTAAGGACAAAATATGTCTTTACTTAAGCAAAGAAAAAGACCAAGGTAAACCACCTACGTATGGTCTATTTGATATTTTTTAACATATGAGCACCATTTTATTCAAATTAAATGTACCACAATACATGAAGTTGTATTCCATCGTGCATATTGAAAATGTGCATCTATATGAGCCTCCTATGCTAGATGAAGAAAAACTCATGTTGTCTTCTAGTGAAAACCTTGCACTTTATGCTCAAGAAGATTTGGACAAGGATATCATTTTGCAAAAAAGAGATGACAACATCAAGGACAAGAAAATAAAAATTGGCAAGTGGGATCGAAAGGAAAATTGTCAAGCCAAGTAGTATTTGTAAGAGAAAGTGAGGAATTGTTTCTTTGTCTATTGAATCCTAAAGCTTTTGGGAACCAAAAGCCTCCTTTTCGGCCGCAGGGGGGGTGGGGAGGAGATCCAAAATGGATTGTGAATTCTATTTATGCTGGAAATTAGATTTAGAGGCACTTCTAATGGGTTCTTAATCAAAGAATTTGGACATATATAAAAGAAGATATAACTACTGCAAGGTGTTCTAGATCGGCCTGAAAACAACACTACAAATTCTGCTACCCTGTCTTCAACAAAACATAACTTTATATCAAGTACTCCATTGAGATGCCTTTTTTTGATAGGAAAGTAAACCCATAAATTTTCAAAATGAGAGGTATTTTGTTACTTATTACAATGTACTGAATCACTGATAGATAACAAAGCTATGCAGCTTGATGCTCATTTTCAACCTCAAATCCCTAATTGGAGAGGAGACTCTACTTTCAAAATTCAAGCATCCGAAACAAGGAGCAAGGCACCAATATATAAGCTTCAATTGGCAAATGAAGCAATCTGTAACTCCCACAAGAAGCTTATCTTTGATGTGTTGCAGCTGTATGTCTTTGTTTGTAAGTTGATTAGTAGTACTCGCAACTGTTGTTTACATTGCTGCAATTTAATTTATTTCATACTCCCACAATTGAGTGGTTGAGTTTAATAAAGCATCTTTAATTAATGTTGTATCCCCCCCACGAAATAAGTGGTTGTGAGGATTTGTATACCCCCCACTTTACAAGTGGAAGTGTGGTTACATGGCTGGTTTGCCACCTTAATAAGTTGTAATAATCTCACCCACTGAATAAGTGGAGTATTCCCACCGCTTGTGGATGCCTGCTCAGTAGATGAATTGTATTTTCAGTTCTGATTTTTCCTAACGATCCCCGAACTATACGCTATCACCTCGCCCAAACAGGGATCTTGGTGAACATTCATGGTGAGGGTTAATTTATGAGCTGAATTGGTTTTGGAGCTAACGCTTAATCAGTGTTTGGTTGCTGGTTTATTGTGTTGAAAGCCGGAAAAAAATAAGGGAGTACATTTCAAATAACATCATCTAATTGGATCTAATCTATAGTTTCATTTCCAATAACCAACCATAGAAAGGATTGGAAAGGAAAGCACGATAGGGCACCCGGAAACTGTTCATCACAATTAAGCCCAAGACCGTGGCAATCACCCCTTGGTCCACAACTGGCAAGAACTCTCGTTACCATCCACATGGGGTGGCCTACTTACATTGTGGAACCGGTTTGCTGCCTCTCCTAATCATGTTCACTTGCTAATCCATGCCTGATTGCTTATAGGGAAACAAATAGATTAAATCAATAATTATAAGAGCTGTAAATAGATTAGCAATTCCCATTAGTAACTAGGTTAAAGATATATAAGCTATTATATATATAAAAACATTATACTCCATCATGATGCATAGCAATCACTTATTAAATTCAATGGCTGCTGCCTTTCTAAATGCAGATATTTATTTATTATCTGATCTCCTTCGATTCTGCTTGTGCTGGTATATTTTATCTTCTCCCTCCACCCCCCCTCACCTCACATCTCAAAATACAATCACTATTTAGTATTTATATCTTCATACCTGAATGAAAGACACATCTCTTCAAATAGAAATATTCTTATGAATAGGCATGTCCCTTTGTTACCAAGACTGCCTTTAAACTAATTGATTTAATCGCTGCCTTATGGAAGATAATCGCTACTCCTAAACACATTAATTGCTGTTTTCCTTAACACATGTTTGTTGCCTTTGTTTAGGATAATCGTTGTTACTTTGTAATGAACCACTCCCTTATTAATGTGCTGCCTTCATTAATATTAACTCTGCCTTATTATTCCCATATCGCTGCTTCTAATCCTTCCTTTATATATATGGTTTTGGGCATTAAACTATGTATGGTCAGCCATGAATATTTAATTTAATTTCTGTTTCAAAGTGGCGCCAGAATAATGAGGGTCGGCCAGCAAGGATGTAAAGAAGATTTGAGCGCTGCCATGTAAGGTCTGGGTCGGCCAGCATAACAAACATAATGAAATCGGCTTCTTCAAGTATAACTGCTTCTTATTTCATTTTTCTTTTTCTTTTTATCTCTTTATTTCTGGTTCAGCCCCATTCATGTAGTCACCTAGGCATCATTATTGTTTATAATTTTATCTATGATTTGTTCTATTTTGGGGGCATGACAGTCCGCCCTTCCTGAGATTGCTTGTCCTCATGCAATGACAGTTTTAACCTTATTAACCAAATATTTTACCATGTGAGGCTCCCGAACCAACCCTTGGAGATTTGTTATCCTTAAATCCTCCTTTCGATGTAATTAGCTTCTGCTGCTCAACTATGATATTACCTCAAGTTGCAAATAATTCTGAACAACATAATTAAGAGTTGGAAGTTCGTAATTTAGAATAAGTTCCTCTTATTTCATTACAAGAGAGATCCTAGGCAATGATACAAATTCTTCATTACCCTTCTAGAAATCCAAAATCATGATGGATTATGGGAATGTTGTGAATATTAAGATCCCACTCCTTTGAGCAAAACCACTTTTGCATTTGAGTAAAAGGATCTAGATGTCCTTTACTACTTTTTTTCTAAACAATCAAATGGAAATGAGTGACAACTTCCCTTAGCTAAAGTATATTTCCTTTTGTGTCAACATTCAAACAAAGTTTGAGGCGAGTTTGTTTCTAAAAATAGCTTATAGGGTTTTTGTAACACTTACCCTAATCAAAACATCTTTCAACATATATCACCTTGTCATAGACTCATAGGTAACTAATGACATGTTGTAACCCTCTAAGTATATACTTTTTAGATAATACTCACGTACAAAATTATTGGTTTCATAGTTTTGGAAAAGACTCTTGGGACTCCCGAGTCCTAGGGCTCACCGAGTCGACTCGCCAAGGACTACCGAACCGAGTCCTAGAATCGGATTGTCGAGGCCCAACTTAGGACTCTTGGCATCGCCTGGAATTAATGAGTATGAATGTTTAAAACGTGTTTTTTGGTTGTTTTTTTCATTTGAAAATTTGAAACTATGAGTATGAATCATGAAATTTCAAATATTGAGTGTTTGAAGATCATATAACATGTGTAATATTTGAATTATGAGAAATTGATAATCAAATTAGGCTCTTATGTTCTCTAACTGCATTAATTTATATTTGTTTTTTTGTAAAACTACAATTTTCTTCTTTTCTGAGACCGTGCCGAGTCCCGAGTCCGAGTCTAAGTCCTATTTTGGGCTGCCGAGTCTGCGCCAAGTCCGAGTTTTCCAACTTTGATTGGTTTTATCATAGCAAATAAAAGCACTTAAATTTATAGGTTTACTTACACATATCCAATTCTTATTTAAAATTAAATTATTATTCTCCAAGTGCAGCAATTAAGAGTTGTAACTATTGAGGTGAAGAGGTGTAATTCCCTCAAACTTGAGATATAAAAAGGAGAGCATTTCATTTGAGAAAGGGATCCATAACATCATTCAATCAATCAATTAAGAATAAATATGATGTGACTCCTAATGTGAAAACTTGTGACTCTTAATGTGAAAGGTTGTGACTCCTTCAAATATGAAAGGTTGTGACTCCCTCAAAAATAAGATATAAAAGGGAGATCATTTCCTTATGGAGAATTCATCAAGTGAAGGAGATTGGAACAAGGAACATAAGAAATTGAAACATAAGATACCTTTTGGAAATAAATATTGTTTTCAGCAAGAATACTATTGGGAAGTAAGTTTGAGAGTATAAATTAGGAATATATATATATATATCAAAATTGCATAATGATATTTTATTACCAATTAATAGAGTAGATTCCTTAAGCAAACTATTTTGAATTTATTGAAGTGTTTTGCAAATAGGGAGGCCGATCAACCTTCCGAGTTCACGAGAGGTGAAGTACCGACCTTTCCTTCATCAAGCATGTCACCTCGAGATGGAGCGCTCATGGGTTGGGAGGCGTCTGAGTGCTCTTGTGCTTGTCAAGGAAGGCAGTCTTCATACATCTTATCGAGCACACCACCTCGAGATGGAGCGCTCATGGGCTGGGAGGCGAATGAGTGCTCTTGGGTTGATCAAGGAGGATGGAATACCTCCAAGGTGGATTGAGGGATGGAGTGGACCTAAGATCCTACCATGTTCATGGACCAGGAGGCAGATGAGTGCTCCTAGACTCGAGGGTTTTGTCAAGTACACCACCCCAAGATGGAGTGCTCGTGTGCTAGGAGGCATATGAGTGCTCCTAGGCTTGAGGGTCTTCTCAAGTACACCACCCCAAGATGGATGGACAAGGATCCACCCATGCTCTTGAAATACAAGGATAACCATCCTTGAGATTGCGGTTTGCAAACATTTCAAGAGAATTCCTAAAATGACCGTCTATAGGAATATGTCTCGGAATAATCATTAATGATATTAAGATATTTTGAATTCAAATGTCAATGATGCTATGAACTATAGATCTAACTATTATGATGTTTTAGCTATGATATATTGTTCTCAATATTATAATATTTTATGTATTAATTTGAATATTAACATTAAGTTGATACTTTTTATTACTAATATCAGTTTTTAGTGATTATTATTGTTTTGCAGGCCTAAATTTAAGAATATCCCAAAAGGGGAGATTACATAACCTTAGAAATTTGGGATAAAAAAGAAAACTATGTACCACTTGAGAATTTTCAAAGAATTCCCAAATTTAAAAGAAGCTCAATCATGCTTCCTTTAAGTGCATCTTCATAGGCTATGGGAATAAAAAAAGATATGAAGGCTTTATGATCCTTCCAAGAGGGAGATCATTTGGAGTATAAATGTTCATACCATTTGATGAGGTAGAAATATGATTCAAATCTTTCATGTTTTTAACCCTTTTCCTATATCACATTGGTCACCTTTATATCCTTTTAGCCATTCCTGATCCCTATATGATTACAGTACTATTTGTAGTATTTAAATAAGTTTAAGATAAAAGACATGGAAAATAATTACTTAATTATGTTTATTAATTATGTTGTCTATTCTGTCAACTTGTAGCATGACAGATTCTGTAGCAACAAACCAATAGTTGGTGCAAATGCTCATTTAACAAATCATGTAGCTGCATATCAAATATGTACCCATGGCTATTGAAAATATTATTAATATTTGGTTGGTTGAATAACAAAGCGCATATCATGGAGATCCCAAATATTTAGAATGTTTACTCGTTTCGAGAATTTTCTGTTTTACATTTGTCTTTTAGTGGTTGTAGTTGTTTTACATTTGTCTTTTTTAGAGAGGCTGTTGGCCTAACAAACCAAATGAATTTTTAGTAAATTGTTCCACACCATTTCCTATATAAAAGGCTGGAGGAATGGAATGAGAGAATAATTTATTGTTGATTTTTTAATGCAATATTCATTTAAAAGTGGAACTAATGCTATAGATTTGAAGGCAACTCATTAGTTTGCATTGTTGCAGCACAAGAACATGGGGTAGTGTAATGTCCCCACTCTTGGAGTGACATCATGGTGGCTCGATTCTAGCCCATCCAGCATTCCCATGGGTTAGAAGGCATGAAAAGGGAATGAATTTTGGCATTAAGTATCAAATTTTGGTAGAATATGTTCAGAGAATTAAGAGAGTGTTACCTTTAATCCAAGCTAAGCTTAATGCTGATCTTATTTTCCACTTGAAAAGTTAAAGCACACAAGGAGGTCAAAGCAAGCAAGGAGATCTATTTGCTGGTCAAAGCAGGCAAGGAGGTCTATTTGCACAACCAAGCACACAAGGAGGACAAGCAGGCAAGGAGGTGAGTCAACCTCATCCAATCTGATCAGCTTCTAGAAGCTTCCCCTTTCTATGGCAGTTTAGGTAGCTTAAGGGAGAAGCTACCATAAATTAATATTTTAAAAACAAATCTTATCTCTTCCTTGGGGCGGCTGAAGGAAGCTTCCAAGATAGAATTTTATAATCTCCAAAAGGACAAAAAGGCAATCAGATTCTTCTAAAAAAGCTTGGGGAAACTTAACCTAAAAGAGATTGAATATTTTAATAGAGTAAATCTGATCTTCTTTGGCTAGAGCCTTAGCCTTGAAGCAAAGTAAATATTTTAATAAAAGCCAATCTGATTCGACCCTAGGGAGGCCTTGTCTTAAGGTCTTATTTAAAGGAGGCTTGGGGGAGGAGAAAGACATGTTATTTGGTATTATTATCTTGTTGTGAGAAAGATCTCTTGACTGGAAATAGTTTCAGTCGATTCAAGGTGTTGCTCCCTTGAATTATGTGGTTTGGTGATGTCCCCATTCCACCTTGTGAGGTGATTTCAATCAAAAATTCATCAATGAGCTTAATCAGATTGCTTTAGCAAAGCTCCAGTTGCAAATTATGACCCTGTTTTGGAGACACTTACATCTTTACTTGTTGATAGAAGGCTTTAAAGAGGTTCGTGTGGCATAGAAGGATATTTCTGACGATTTCCAGCTTCAAGCAAAATAAGATTATTGTTGCAGCAGTCATCAAATTACTTTCAACATCAGATCTAAGGAGTTTTTGGTGTTTACAACCTCCTGTGGTGCTGCTACAATTGATTTCCAGTCATCTCCAGCTGGGCATATTTCCCTACTTCACTTAGCTTCATCTAGCATTCATAAAGTAGGGTTTGGTCTGGTGCTTTGGCACAAAAAAATGTAACTAAATGTCTGAAACTCAAAACAGACCTAGCTGATTGTACTTACCAGCCCCTCTGTTTTCAAATCGAATAAAGTAGATAAGCTTAAGTTGCTGGGTATGATCATCTTGTTTATGTTCATCTTGTTGTTTGCCTAAAAGATACGTACAAGTTCATTTCTTACTGTTTATGCTTGGAAACTTTCAAAATTACATTGTAAACAAGTTAAGAGTTTAAGTGCAGCAAAAAGGGTAAAAAGTTCAGTTAGAACCTGAAGGGGTTCTTACAGGTAGGATCTACTCACAGGACTGTGAATGCTAGCGGTCACCTATACATTCAAACATTTGGTTTAACTTAAGTTTGTGTATTGACTTGCTATTGTTTTGTAATTGCGTTTGTTGCAAAGAAAAGTTATATTTAAATAAGTAATATCATATGTGTAAGTCGTGTAAATCACTCATCATTTTTATTGCTTTAGCAATAGTAATTATATCATGTTATGAATTGTTTGAGTAATTAATCACTATCAACAGTAACATTTAGTTGTTCATTGGATCCCGTAGTTAGCTTTATTTGTTATAGCTAGTCTTGCTGTCATTTTCTACTATTTTCCATAGTATAGCATTTACTGCTTTCCTGTAGCATAGTATAATTTGTCTCTATAGCAAAAACAACCTGTTGGTGTAAATAAAGTCTTGTACCTAGTTAATTCATTACTAGGGGACTTATTTACATGTTAAGTTTACTTGAGTCCTTTCATTAAAGTCCTAGGAATCTTTCTAGAAGGTGTTAGTTGTCATTAGTTGTTATCCTATCTTTTGACTTGTAACACATGACCTAGGTAGTTGTGATAAGTTGTCTCATGTCATATAATTAAGACACTTGCCATAATCTTATGGCATCTTATGTCTCACTTTGGCTATATAACCAAGGGCTCTCTCATACATTGTACACACATCAATTGAATCATATTCATATTCTCTCTCTTGTGCTTTCCATTTGGCCTCAAGATCTTGGCAGGCTATCTCCATAGCCACTTCTAACATGGTATCAGAGCAGGTTGGGTGCCTTTGGTTAGCCATTTTTTAAGAGATCTTAGTAAATCTTGAAAAGTTGAGTATGCACTTCTCTTGCATCATATGATGATCTGGAGAATCAGAAAAACTTGATAGAAATACCAAATTTGGGGGGTCCCTCTTTGTGGCTCTTTATTGCAGGTTCAAATCGGAGCTTGCTGGTGCAAATTTGAGCTCACCATTGAGTTCAGGAGGTTTGAGAAAGTTGGTTTTGCCTTTTTTTGGTCCAAAACAGACATAAAGGGCCAAATCTATGAGGGTTTGAAGCTGAAAAATGGTTGCTAGATCCAAAAAGTAGCTGCAATTTTGGAGCATTTTGGGTCAAATCCGACCTTGCCATCGCGTCCAAAAGGGCCAAAAACCTTAAGATCAATTGTCAATTCGTTGAATTTGGAGTAGTTGTCTGTTGAGGCAAAAAAAAAATGCCCAAGGAGCTATACGGCCCCCCAAATCACCATCATTATCTATCAGTACAATTTGCAAAAAAAAAAATATTATTTAAATCGATTTAATTTTTTTAGAAAAAATCATCGATTTAAAAGATTTTCGCAAAAGTTTATTTTTGAAAAATTATTGTAAAAAATTAAAAAAGGAAAAAAAAAATCTACTACTATTCTTTGCAGAGTACCTGCATTTGGCAGGTACAAAGAGCCTCTGTCGTGGCTCCATGTGGCGTACCGCCACTACCGTAGACCCCGCAGTCACATTGGTTGTCTTTCAATAAGCCGGCATTCAACAAAAAAAAAATTCAACAACTAGTCTTATATCAGCGACCAAAAATTAAAAATCAAAGCTCATTTCAAAGATTTTGTCCGCTAAAAGATTCTAACAGTTAAAGATTTGACGGCAACAGATTTCAGTATCGTGCAGAATATTCCGTCAAGGTAGCATATTTTGACAGAGGGCATGCAAGCATGTTGGCCGTCAAAATTAACCTCACTGTCAGTTGACGTCAATGACACGTCAGCACTCCTAAAAAAAATTTGCCTCCCTCACCGTTGGCAATTTTGATTTTGTAGTCAATTTTCAAAGGCCCATAACTTGCTCATTTTGACTCCTTTTTTAAAGCAATTTTTTTTATTTGGGCTAATTTTTCGCGTTCTTCGCAATGGTGCAATCAATTTTTGGTTTTGGTGTCTGGATTTTCCATAAATTGTAGATTCTCATAGGTGTTGCTGCTTCATCCTCATTTTGGGAACTTCAGGGGCTCATATCTTGCTCCTAAGGTAACATTTTCGGGTGCAGTTTTTTTTAAAAGTGCATAATTTTTCATATACTTTTCAATGGTATGATCAGATTGATCTCATTTTGTACCAAAATGTAATGTAATGTCCCCTCCTAGCCTCTAAGCAGTGCGCTTCACCTTTAGCCTATTCTAGAGTCCCTATAGGCTAACTGGTTCTGGTAAGGGGGCTCAATTCCAGCTCTTAGGTGTTGGGTTTTCAATATACAAGGAGACTTTCTATTTTTAGCAGGGCCAGTGTGGTGCTCACTGTCTACAGTGAGTCTTTGAGCTTATCAACAATTTCTCTAGTTTGAGATTTTGGTGGTTACTTGCTATTTTTAGTGCTTACTAAAAACAGTAAGTCTATTTTGGATAAACTGAGCCAAGTCAGGCTATTCTCAGTAGCACATTATCAGTTGGCATCAAGTTGCTAAGGTTAAAACATTTTAATATTTGATTTACCCTTCGAAATTGGATATTTATAAAGTCACTTTATATTTTAATGCTGAGGGTCTATCAGTTTTAGGGACAACGCTTTCCAGGATGTTTTGTGTGTTCCTCATTTGACAAACAATCTTATTTCCATATATCAAATTACACATGGTGGAGATGGGAGGATCGTGGAATTCACACATGATTCAGTCATCATTCAAGACTTGGAGAATAGAGAGATCATTGCTACGGGGATGGTTGATCATTCATCTCAGTTGTATACCTTTGCAGATTTTGCTTCTGATGGTGACATTGTTCCTTCGGTTGTTGATCACACTTCAAGTATGAACCATGATTCAGAGGAGACATTTGGCTTCTTGAACTTAGGAGTTCTCACATCAGATCCAGTTCTTGAGTCATGCATTTCATCTCCTCCATCTACTGTTGCAGGTTGATGATGCTTGTATTGCTACAGATATGGCTTCTTGTGATTCAATGCAGCAGGCTCCTCATTGTCTTTCAGATTTGGCTACTATGGATGACTTCTTGACAGGTATTTCAAACTTGTTTGTGGAGACTCATATTGCAGATTTGGAAGACATCATTGATGACATTCATCTTCTCTTTGATGGAGAAGATCCTTCTTCAATTGTTGCAAGGGAACACTTCGACCCTCTTGTTCAATCTCTACATGATCATTTTTCACAGTTCGACATGATTGTGGATACTTTTGGACAGCATTTGGAGGAGTCTTCTTTGTCTTCAGAGGGGATATCTTTGTCTTTGGATTGTGTTCTACATACATCTCTACTAGATTCTGGATTGTCCTCTTTAGCAGTGTGGCCTAGAACGCCTGTTTGGAGTGTGTCAGCTTTCGGCATCAACATGGAAACACTTGCGCATGCTTCAAAGACATCATCCATCATCCATCTTCCTAATATCCTACATACCATCTTGGTTTTGTTTCTTCCTAAGGGGAGAAACGTTGTTCGGTGAGATTGGATCATCTTCAACATTCAATGTCGAGCTTCTACCATCATTGCAGGAGACTCAACATTGAGGGGGCACTGCATTGTCTCTCTTCTTCCTCTCTTATGGGGGGTCTTTTTTCTCACATGGGGTTTTGGCCTTCTCATTCTTCATTGAGAGCATTTCATTTTTTGTATTTCATCTCTCTTTTAGGGAGGAGTTTTGCCCCATTGGGTTTTCTCCTTTTCTCCATTTGTGAGAGATTTCTTTTGCATATGTACATGGATACCTAACATGGCCTCGTAGCCAAGACCCATTCTTGCATCTTTGTGTCATTTGCATAATAATCTACTCTCTAAGTTGCACTTAAGGGGGGTTGTTGGTGTAAATAAAGTCTTGTACCTAGTTAATTCATTACTAGGGGACTTATTTACATGTTAAGTTTACTTAAGTCCTAGGAATCTTTCTAGAAGGTGTTAGTTGTCATTAGTTGTTATCTTATCTTTTGACTTGTAACACATGTGACTTAGGTAGTTGTGATAAGTTGTCTCGTGTCATATGATTAAGACACTTGTTATAATCTTATGACATCTTATGTCTCACCTTGGCTATATAACCAAGGGGTCTCTCATACATTGTACACACATCAATTGAATCATATTCATATTCTCTCTCTTGTGTTTTTCATCTGGCCTCAAGATCTTGGCAGGCTATCTCCATAGCCAATTCTAACACAACCCTTATCCATATTTCCTTTCTAGAATAGCTACATACATTCCACACTCAACCTCATTACTTGCAGCCCTTGTGCATATTGCCGTTACATCTTTTGCAAACTTACCCTTCTGATTGACATGGGATTAAACTAAACTTTATTCTTTCAAACACATTGACATTGAATTTAAATACCTGATCTATTCCATAACCAGCTCAGTTTCATCCAATCATTTTGGCATTGTTGTATTGCCCCTTAACCCCACTAGGCGATGCTGCCCTAAGACTCTCAGTTTCATCCAATCCCTTTGGCATTGTTGCACTGTCCCTTAACGGGGATGCTACCCTTAGACCCCAGCTTTGAAATTCCACGGCCAAAGAAGAAATTGGTGAGGATACTAAACTAACAAAAGGTATTGTTTTTATGACCCCTCTGCCCAATGAATGCAGCTCAAATGTTTCTTTCTCAACAATGTCACAACCACCAAAAGATATTATCCCTGCATTTGAGCATAAAAGATAATTCAAGATTTTTTAGAAGGGGAATGGATTTTTGAAAAGCAACTAACAGATGAAGCTTTGAACATTTACTGGAAGATAATTCAAGAAGAAAGCTGAGTGTATATGCCAAGCTGCTCATAAACAGAAGGATATAATCAAGGAGATAAAGTTGCAAGCAAACCTCAAAAACATGACGATGGAAGGAAACATCTCTTCTTGGAAACTCAAAGACAACCTCAGACACTACATGCAAAAGATCCAGGTATGCCTAATTATTTTTATGTCTTACAACTCTATTGAATTGGGAGAGTATGCTCCTACATGATAAGTTTCTCCAACTAGTTGGTCTAGTGGATGGAATCAAGCCCCATACTACCAACAATGGAAAAACCAATACTCACAACAATCCCAATTCCAATCATAGCAACAGTCATGGCAAACCATACCACCACCAGCTTATCAGCCACCATTTTAATCCAACCACCAAGGGCAAGAACAATGTCCACATACCCATCAACTAATCCAAATAAGGTAGCTCAACTTGTAATAAAAAATGAGATTTCCAGATTCCCCTGGTATCCCATCAACATGCTTGGCATCAATGAATCACAATAAAGATCTGTAAAGACACCTAAAGGGTCAAGTGCTACTATCATAACTAAATTAGAACACGCTAATCAATTAGACGATCCTTAGACTGCTTCTTCTCATTTGATTGAAAAATCATCACAACCTCCAAAATACATTCACAGACACAACGAACACCCAAATCCAAGTTTGATTTTGTCAGTGAACTCACAAGTGTGTGTTGAAATTCCTCTTTTGTAGGCAATAAAAGATGTCGTAATATACACAAAGATAGTTCAAGATAGGGTCTGGAAATTGTCAAAGTTAACCTCATGCTTGCGACTAATTTTGTCCTCCCATATCTAGATCATGGGAGCCCCATGGTATAACTTAAAGTTAAGTTGGGTGGGGGGTAACCCTTGATTCCCGGATGTCCATGATTGACTACTATCAATGCCTTTATCAACTGTCATTTGAACGCATCTACTACAACCATTGTTGCTGTATTATGACAGAGGGAAGTAATGAGTCCTTGTATCATTTATTCCATAAGTAAGAACTATTGTTTCTACAAAATAATTCCTAACTATAGTATATTCTATTAATAGATTATACCATTACACAATTGAATATCAAGCATTTGTTCATATTGATTACTCTACCATTCATGTTCTAATGAATAAACACATTGTTAATGGTAGGGTTATTAGATGGACGTCGTCATTACATAGATTTAACATTACTACACTTGGTAAGCTTGGTTGTGAGAATGCAATTGTAGACTTTCAGGTTACCCATTTCTGAACCAATACTAGTTAATCATACTTTTCCAAATGAGCATCTGTTTGTTATCTCCACTTAGAGGCTGCAGTTTGTTAGCCTTGTCAATTATGTGGTCATGTGAATGTTTATTCTATGTTTCTCTTCTATAGATTGTGGAAAATTTACTGGACTAGATTGTCAATATTCTTGGATAGAAACATGTGGAGAATAAAATGCAGCTCAACGGACAACAATCAAGATTCTCACTGCTAGATATTCTTGGCCAACTCTTCAACAATATTCTAAAAATGTAACGTCCCCTTTTTGGGATAACCCTAAATCTGCCCTAATTTATCAATTCCAAGTGATTACCTTGGGTTTGGGAGTGTCTATAGTGTGAGTAAACCCCTCTTTGAACAGAAATCTGCTGCACCATTTTCTGTTTGGTTTATCCTGTTCTCATATTCCTTCATGAAGTCCGCAAATATACCCCTTAAGATCTGCTTTCATAAATCCCTTGGACTGCTGTGTACGTATGATGAGATCTTCTGACTCAACACACTTATCCTTATCCTTCTATTCTCTACCATATTCCTCATTTTATGTCTCCATGATCCCTCTTCCTATTTATTCATATATGCTCCCAGATCGCTAAGTCTACTCCTATTTGCTTCCTCTCTTTTATTATTTATACTCCTTATCTCCCGCACAAAAACATACAGATTCTGGTAATATTCGGCAAAGTATAATAATCTATACTGGGACAAACGAATATACCCGATAAGTAAGAGAAAGCCTGACATCAAACATTTGAATGTTCTCCGATGGAAAATAATGATGTGATCAAGATATCTGATCACAAACATATAAGAGTATGAGACACAGAGATTGATACAAGCTTTGTGATATGACTTGCTTAGCTGGTTACTATAATCAAGGGGCCTTTGGATCTTTGATAGAGATAGATGGTCTGAAGGTCACCAACTCTGTATTGGTGTGGAATGTCTAACCCGATATCTCAAAAACCTCCTGTGGAATTCTCATGACACCAGACCGAAGCGATAGAACTCCACAATCATGGTGCTAGTGATACACAGCTTCTTGATTGTATGAATATCAGTCCCTCTGTTTGATGATGTAGCAGTCTGAATCAGAATTGTGACTTTCTTTGTGCTGTCTGAGTGCAGAGGTATTTATTCTCTTTTTCTGATGATTTCCCTTTCTCCTTGCGTCGACCTTCCTTTTATCCCTCCTCCCGTCTCTTGCTGCGGATGTGTCTCTTTATAGAGGCGTTGCTTTGTTACCTGAACCGGTGCATACCTGGTCAGCTTCTCTTAGGCCCTAATTTTAATTAGTTAATTTATTAATTACTTAATATGTTAATTGCTTTTGAAGGTCGGCTTCCTGTGGGGTGTTTCCTATAAATTGCATATGTCGTCCTTGTTCAAATCACATCATGCTTAAAAGGATAATGGTAAAATTGGTAATCATAGCATAATTATATTTAAATCGTATTTGCTCAGATTTAGACTCGGATTATCTGTATTTCGATATGTTTGGTGGTGTAATGTCAATAAATATATCGCTGTAATATAGCATTATTTATATATTAGTCTCATCTCTATATCTTAATTTATAATTATAATTGGCTTTTGTACATATTCCAATGCTTCCCTTATTTTATAAATAGATTTTAATGTTTTATTTTAATTCTATATATATTTTCAATATTTATTTTATTATTTAAATTGTCAATATTTAAATTTTATATTTTAATATTTATGATATTATATATAATAATTATAATTATAATATTATCTCCTAATAATTATAATTATAACAATATTCAAATTGTAATTATTTACATATATATATTTTTTTTTTATTTTTTTTTTATTTATTTATTTATTTATTTCCTTTTGTATTTACATTTTAGGGTTCCAAATCCGGGGACATGACAAAAAAAGGTGGCTGAATTCCAGTACATCTTTTCATGCTTTGATCCACCTTGGGAGATAGTCACAAATCAAGGGCAAAAAGTGTAGTTCTTCTATCATTGTTGATTTAGTTAGCAAGTGTGATCAATCATTACAACAAGGTGATTGGGAACTTCTATCTGACTCCCAATTCTAGGATTCCACACGAAAATTTCATCACTGTGGCTTGGGTTGTATGAGATGGAGATTGTTGATAGCGATGGTGTTGTCAAACTACGCATTGCGGATTTTTACCAGATGGTTTTGCTTGTTAATGGTCATCGTTTCAAGCTGTACAAGAAGTTAATTTCAAAAGAGAACTTCATTTAAGGGCTACAAAAGGAACTCAATGTTTGAGATAGCATCAATTCATTATCCACAGGGGAATCTCAAGTTCTCTGAGTTTATATATGTAATTGTTTAATTAAAAAAATAACAAATTTTAAGAATGAAAACCTTCAAGCATCATTAGGCAACTATAATTTGAAAACATGTTTCTGGCGGATCGTAGTTGAATAAGTCTTTAGTGATAAAAACCATTTTTTGGCACCACTAAGCAGCAAATGTCTAAAAAACTGAGTTACCAACGGTCACTTGTCATTATAAAAAGTCAAAAGTAGAGAAAAAAATAAGCATACACATATATAAACTCATTAATGTATTTTGTTTCAAGTTGCTTTCCTAGGCAATCAACCACTCCCTATAGCAAGATGCTTATATAGGTATATATCAGCTAATGATTTTGTTTCGAGTTGCTTTCCTATGCATTCAACCACTCCCTATAGCAATATGCTTTTTCTCCCCCTATCACAAAGTTTTTGTTGCAATACCAGATCATGTTTAAATTCACTTTGGTATGGTCAATCTTGTCATACATTCATTTGGTGTGCCTACTTTCTGGATAGGTGCAACTTTATCACCATCTACAAGAGCTTGCCACTAGTTCTTTGTATTACGCAAGTAATTGGTAAATTATTCAATGTATTAACAATGAGCAAAACGCTCAATAAATAGGTTACTAAGATTTAAAAAGAAAGCAAGTTTCTAAAAAGAAAATGCAGATAAGATCAAAAACGATCTTATCAATATAATTACAATAAAATACATTATTGAGCATTAAATATATGATAACTAATATTTTAATACCCTCCCTTAATGCTCAATCTATCAACTACACCAAGATGCCCCCTGAATTTTAGAAACTTATTTGGACTGAGCGACTTGGTGAGAATATCTGTTGTTTGATCCTCTATCAGAACATACAGCAATTGAACTGATCCATCTTCAACAAGCTTCTGAATGAAGTGACAATGAGTTTCCACATGCTTGGTTCTTTCATGGAAGATTGGATTCTTAGCAAGTTTGAGAACTCCTTGATTATCACAAAACAAGGGAGTCGGACCTGCTTGAGATATTTGCATATCCGCAAGCATCCGGCGAAGCCAAACTACCTCACAAGCTGCCTTAACAGCTCCCCAATACTCTGCTTTTGTCGAGGAGAGAGCCACCCCCTGCTGCTTCTTACTAGTCCATGTGACTGCACCAAATCCCAAACTGAACACATACCCAGATGTTGATTTCCTATCATCAACCGAACCTGCCCAATCTGAGTCTGTGAAACCACTGAGTCTAGAATCATGACTCCTAGTGTAAAGAAGTCCATGATCAGAAGTGCCCTTCACATACCGCAGCACACGCTTCGCTGCTACCCAATGATCAGCCTTGGGGACTGTCATTAAGCGTGAAATGTAGCTCACTGCAAAACTAAGGTCAAGTCTAGTAGCAGTGAGATAGATGAGGCTGCCCACTAGTTTCCTGAACAAGGATTCATCTACTACAGGTGAGTCTGACTTAGTTGACATCTTGAGCCCTTTTTCCATGGGTGTGGAGGCAGGTTTGCAATCCTGCATTCGGAACTTATCCAGTAGACTTCGAGCATATTTGGACTGGGAGATGAAGATAACGCTCTCAATCTGCCAAACCTCAACACCTAAACAGTAATGCAAAAGTCCCAAATCTGTCATGTCAAATGTGTTGCACAAATCCTGTTTTATCTCAGCAATCAAATGTGTCGAGCTGCCAGTAATGATTAGGTCATCCACACAGACAACAAGAATAAGAATATCAATACCAATATGTTTGACATACAGATTAGAGTCGGATGAACTCCTCTGAAAGCCATGATTTGTGAAGTACTTGTCAATCTTGATGTACCAAGCCCGAGGAGCCTGTTTTAGGCCATAGAGTGCTTTAACCAATCTACACACCTTGTGTTCTTGACCGGCAACCTTGAACCCTGGAGGCTGCGACATGTAGACTTATTCCTTCAACTCACCGTTGAGGAAAGCACTCTTAACGTCCATCTGATGGACTTTCCAACCAAACTGGGCTGCTAAGGCAAGGACGAGCCTAATGGTACTCATCTTGGCTATAGGAGCAAAGGTCTCCTCGTAGTCAATGCCTTCTTTCTGTGAGAACCCCCTATCAACTAGACAAGCTTTGTACTTGTCAAGGGTTCCGTCAGCTTTGTATTTCACCTTTATACCCATTTGCAACTAATGGGCTCCTTCCCTGGAGGAAGATCAGAAAGGACCCAAGTGTCATTCTTCTAAAGACTCTGGTATTCAACCTCCATAGCCTTTTCCCACTCATGAATTCCTTTAGCCTCTAAATATGTCTAAGGCTCATAAACACTGTGAATGTTGGCCATGAGAGCAAAATTAACTGTATGCTGTTGTTTGCTCTTGTGTCTGGACGATCTCTCCTCAATGAGCTCATCATCATGAAAATCACCAATAGTCTTAGCCCACCATTTAGGCCGGTGAGGAGAAGTGCCAACATTAGATGCAACAAGAGGAGCTAGAACTGGTTGTGGATTTGGAAAAGGTTCGCCAGGTGGAAGATCAATATCATCCGGAGGAAAATTAGGTTGAGTATCATCAAAGATAGAATCTTCATCATCCCTCCCATCAGGTAGACCTAACGGAAGACGAACACCCAAATCAGAAGCCTTCAAAGATTGATCCTCAAAATGTTGCATAGACGAGGAAATGTGAAAGGGCCCTCGTTCTTCATCAAAAACAACATCCCGACTGAAGACAAGACGATCAGTGTCTATGTCAATCAGCTAGTAAACCTTATGATTATCACTATACCTTGTGAACATAAGCTTTTGACTCTTGGAATCCAACTTTGAGCGCTTGGCATCTGGAATCCATACATATGCTAAAGAGCCAAAGATTTTCAAATGACTGATCCTAGGTTTTCTACTAGTCCAAGCTTCCTTAGGAGTCTTCCCCTTAACAGCATGTGTAGGAGACCGATTAAGGAGATAGACTATAGTGAAGACTGCTATTGCCCAAAATTTATTAGGTACACTCCTGTGTTGTAACATGGAGCGGGCCATCTCAACAATTATACGATTGCGCCGCTCTACAACACCGTTTGTTGAGGAGTGTAGGGTGTGGTTAACTGCCATTTGATTCCATGTGTATCACAAAAGCTAGAGAAAACAGTAGAACAAAATTCCCCCCCATTATCTGACCTAAGAGTGATTATACAACAACCAGACTCTTTTTCTACTAAGGCCTTAAACTTCTAAAATACAGTAAACACATGTGATTTTTGTTTAAGAAAGTACACCCACATTCTACGACTGAAATCATCAACAAAAAGCAAGAAATATCTACAACCAGTAACAGAAGGTGTAGACATTGGTCCACATACATCAGCATGAACCAACTGCAATACCTTAGAGGCTCGCCATGAGTCACCATCCGCGAACGGTGTCCTTTGCTGCTTCCCAACCTGACAAGCTCCACAAACACCATGATGCTGAATCGGAATGTCAGGTAAACCAGCTACAAGTCCCTCCCAAGATAACTGAGAGAGATAGTGCCCATACCGCTGATGCCAAAGACTAGTAATAGCAGAGTTTCTGGCTGCCATGGCTAACTCCGAAGAATCACCTATATCCACAAGTCTGTAAAGACCATGATCCTCAATACCAACAACCACAGTGGTGCGAGTCTCCCGATCAACAATGGAACATCCGTGAGTACTGAATACCACATCCAACTGAGGAGAATGCCACATAATCTGACTAACTGAGAGAAAAGTTAAGTTCCATGCCAAGAACATAATAAACATTGAGTAAAATGAGATTCCTCCCACTAGACAGAATCTGAACAATGCCCTTACCGACAACTATGTACTCTTCACCTCCTCCAAAAATAACTGAGTCAGAGAAAGGAGAGAAGACTGTGAACCAGTCACGCCGATGTGTGAAGTGTCGCGAAGCACCTGAATCTATGTACCAAGCAGAGGACTTTACATGATCTGCAGGCCTTTTAGCCATAAAAGCATAAAAGGCAAATTCCTTCTACTCAATGTGCTCGACAACATGTGCATTTTGCTGAGACACTCCCTGCTTCTTTTGTTCAGAAGCCAAACGTTGATGACAATCCTTCTTCATGTGACCAAATTTGTGGCAATAATTACACTGAATGTTCTTTTTCTTAGAGTTGTCCTAAGGTTGTCCTAAGCCTTTCTGCAAGGTTGACCTTTCCCTTTGTTCTTAAACTGAGTCTTGGCTACAAAAGCTTGTTCTGTAGAGGACGATGAAGCACTACTACCAAACTGTTGTTTCCAACGATCCTACTGCAAGAGGATAGTGCAAAGCTCCGGAAACTTCAAATCAACAATAGCAAATGTAATGTTGAGAGTCTCGATGAAATGTTCATAAGACTTAGGTAGACTTTTTAGAGTGATCACGACCATGTCTTCCTCCATTTTCCGACCAATAGCCTCCAACTGATCTCGGATCTCCTAGATCTTGTTCAGGTGCATCTGCAAAGTTGTCTTCTCATCCATCATGATAGAAAACAGCATGTTCTTCAGGAAGAATGCACGGCTCTTGTCGGAAGTCTCATGAAGACCCTTAAGATGATCCCAGATCTCCTTTGCTGATTTACCAATTGGAATATGAGGTTGTTGATCATCTATAACTGAAAGTTTAATGTGCATCACCGCTTCACGATTTTGCTCATCAAACTTTTCTTGGGTTTTATTTGTCGTTGTGGGGCGAGTAGTATTGTCAAGAACAATCTAATCAAGGCACCGATATTCAAAGATAGTCATCATTCGCTGCTTCCAGGTATTATAATTTTTGCCACTGAAACGTTGACTACCTTCCAACATAATGTTGGTCAAAGAAGCCATCTTCACGCTTTTCGAGGCACAAAAAATGAGGTGCTGAGAAGACGTTGAATGCACAAAACTTGAGGCACAAATTTCAATGCACTGAAGCGGGTATAGGCACAGATTTCAAGACAAATCCATTGGCACAAAAATTGAGGCACGGATCCTGAGGTACCCCAAAAAAATCTAAAGACAACCCAGAAAAATACTCAAAAAACCCACAAATAATTTGAACTAGGAATAATTTTTCAACTTGAAATGAAGGGTCAAAACCCTAGCTGAAATTCTCAAAAACCCTAGGCAGCCATGGATGCACCCAGATCAAAAAAATATGAGCAGAAAATTGCGTCTAAATGCCACAGCAAACTAGAAATAGGAGGAGATTAAAAACGCATCCCAAATAAGGTGAAAATCGCGGCTTTATAGAGTCCAAAAACGAGCAGAAAGATCTTCAAAAAACACAGATGCAAATCTGAAAAACAGCGAACTTTTTTTGCATGCAAATCCTTCACACAGAGGCACAAGTTGAAGCCGACGCTGGGAGAACCTTGGTTGGGCAAGCTTCAAATAGGAAGGAGGATTTAAAAGGTAGAAAAACAACCAAGAAAAATCGCATTGGAAGACAAAACGCAACCTAGCACCAAAACGCGTTTGAAGAACACAAGAAAATGCACTCACGCAGTCACGAAAAATGCCAACAGAGATCCCCCAGCACCCTAAATTCGACCCGCAATTTTTCAAAAGAAAAACCAAGATTTTCAAAAGAACAAGAATTTTTCAAAAGACAAAAAAATTAATTTCGAATTTCTGTTTGAAAAAAAAATTCTGAAAAACAAATCTTTTTCAAAAGACCTGCTATGATACCATATTACACAAGTAATTGGTAAATTATTCGATGTATTAACAATGAGCAAAACGCTCAATAAATAAGTTACAAAGAATTACAAAGAGAGCAAGTTTCTAAAAAGAAACCACAGATAAGATCAGAAACGATCTTATCAATATAATTACAATAAAATATATTATTGAGCATTACATAAATAATAAATTATATTTTAATACTTTGTTCATAGCAATTCATTATTGGTAAACCAATTAGTTGTATTTTCAATATTTTATCTTTTAACTTTATTTATATTTCTTTTACTATTTTATATCATTAAAAACAGCTTTCAATCCCTTCTCCTCTTTGCTTCCCAAGGATAGCTAGCCTCTTAAGTTGGGTAGGGAAGTACACTGTATAATGTACTTATTGCCTATATTGTCATTTTTGTAAGCATCCCTAATTATACTCTCATAGTGTCCACTATCATTATCACTTGCAAACCCATAATTACCCATTGGTGTTACTCCACTAAAACTAAGGTCTCTATTGAGAAAAAGTATTATGCTATCGATACATTTGAAGAACCAACTCAAGCTCTTTAGCAAATGAACCAATGACAGGAATGTCTGAGTTGGCAGAGGCCTATGAGTTAATCAAAAGTGCAAAAACAAAAAAGGAAAAAGAAAAAAATGGAGATATGGGTACTCAGGAATATAAATTGAAAGGTTGGAAACTACTGAAAAAGGAGAGGCCATGGGACCATGCATCCTGTCATCACCATAAGGGAACATGAAGAGTTGAAAAGAAAAATTCCAACCCTACAAGTTCAAACTAAAATCCTTAAGCAATAAAGATTACACGAGGACATGCAATATGCTAAGTTGGGGGGCAATGATGAGGTAGAAACATCTATCCAAATCTTCCATGTTTTTAACTCTTTTCCTTATGACATTTATCACCTTTATATCCTTTTAGTCATTCCCACTGCCTATATGGTTAGAATAGTATTTGGAGTATTTAATTAAGTTTAAGATAAAATACATGGAAAATAATTAATTAATTGTGTTTATTAATTATGTTGCCCATTCTGCCAATCTATAGCATGGCAGATCTTGTAAAAACAGGCTAATTGTTGGTGCAGAACTGCAGATGCTCATTTAACAGATCTTATAGCTGCATATTTAAGATAAATGAAGGAAGTTGCTGATATGTACCCATGGCTCTTGAAAAAGTTCTCAATCTTCAGTTGGTTGAATAACAAAGCACATATCATGGAGAATCCAAATATTTAAAATGTTTACTCATTGTTTTACAGTTGTCGTTTAGTGATTGTCCTCGTTTTTATATGTCTTTTACAGACATTCTTGTTCTAACAAACCAAATGAATATTTGGTAAATTGTTACACAGCATTTCCAATATAAAAGGCTAGAGGAATGGCATGAGGGATGTAATGACAGAATAATTTATTGCTGATTTTTTAATACAGTATTCATTTTATAGTGGAATGAATGCCATAGATATGATGATGACTCATTAGTTTGCATTGGACATGGACCATTTGCATCACAAGAACGTGGGAAAGGGCCTGTTCGTAGGCCTGTGAATGCTGGTGGTCACCCGTACATTTAAGCGTTTGGTTTAATTGTAGTCTGTGTTATTGCTTGCTAATATTTGGTGATTGTGTTTGCTGCAAAGAAAAGTTAATATCAAAATTAGTAATGTCATATATGTAAGCCATGTAAACCATTCTAGTCGTTTTTATTGCTTTAGCAATAGTTATTATATCATGTTATGAATTGTTTATGTAATTAGTCACTATAAACAGAAATATTTAGTTATTCATTGAATCCCATAGTTAGCTTTATTTGTTGTTATTTCCTGTAGCTAGTTTTGCTATTATTTTCTGCTCTTTCCTGCAACATAGCATTTACTGTTTTTCTGTAACATAGTATAGTTTGTCTCTATAGCCAGCACTACCATTATCCATATTTCCTTTCTAGAATAGCTGCATACACACCAAACTCATCCTCATTACCTACAGCGCTTGCATGCATTGCCCCTATATCTTTTGCAAGCTTATGCTCCCAGATTGACATAGGATTAAACTAAACTTTATTCTTTCAAACAGATTAAAATTGAATTTAAATCTGATCTATTCCATAAAGCTGTCCCATAACCAGTTCAGTTTCATACAACCATCATTGAAAAGCCCTTCTCCTTGTCTTCCATCCAACCTAATCAAGTTGAGTCCCATGGAGAATCTTCTCTAGAAGATAGCCAAAATCAAGGTTCTTTAGTTGATGAGTCTGGGGGGCAGGAATCTCATGATATTCCTCAAAGCAAAAGACCTAAATGGGCTCAAACCCTAATCCAAGATGTTAACTTAGAAAATCTTTTTCATAAAAAATGACTAGAAGTCAGCATACATATCATACTTTCATGGCATTCTATGAAAGTGAACCCCAAACCTTTGAAGAAGCCAATAGAGATGATAAATGGAGGGATGCTATGAAATTGGAGTATGATAATCTTAATCAAAAAAGGACATGGGATCTTGTTCCTCCACCTTCTAAAAATAATATAGTTGATTGTTGATGGCTTTAGAAGGTCAAATATAAGGAAATGTTAGTTGCTAGAGGATTTACTTGCCAGCATGAATAGACTATGATGAAACATTTGCCCTTGTTGCAAAGACAAGCACCATTACAATTCTTCTTACTCTCACACCCAAGAATGGTTGGGAGATACATCAAATGGATGCTAAGAACGCATTCCTAAACAACGACCTTCAAGAATATTTACATGTCTCAAACTAATGATTTTGAACAACCTAGAAAAGAAAATTGTGTTTGTAGACTTAAAAAATCATTTTGTGGTCTTAAACAAGCTCCTAGTACTCGGTATGAAAAACTTGTTAGTCAAATCCCTTAGGTTCATTAGCTGTTATACAATTAACAAAGCATCATTATTGTGCTTTATGTGGATGACCTACTTTTTACTAGTAGTCTAACCTCTTCCATCCACAAATATAAAACTACATTAAAAAATCGTTTGAAATGACTGATTTAGGCCTCCTCCATCATTCCTTAGAGATAACAATATCCCATAATTGAAACTCTGTTGTGGTATCTCAAGCCAGATATGCATATGATCTACTTCCAAAGTTTAACATAAGTAATTGCAAACCTCTTGCCATTCCTATTGAGTAGGAATCAAATGTGATCCTAAACATCCAAGAGACAAAGTCAACCTTACCTTGTATAGACAATTAGTATAAAGTTTGCTCTACCTTACTATTACTGAACATATATTACCTATGACATAGGTATTGCTTCTAGATTTTTGAAAGATCCATATCTTGATCACTAGAAAATGGGGAAAAAAATTAAGTATATCAAAGGTGCAATAAATTATGATCTTTATTATTCTTGCAACAAAAATATAAAAATTATTTGGTTATTGTGATATTGACTATGTTGGTGATTCCATACAGAGAATCTACTTCTAGCTATGTCTTTAAGTTTGGTGTAGGTGTCATCACTTCAAGTAACAAGAAATAGCCAACTATGGCTCTCTCATCTAATAAGCCAAATATAAAAGTGCAACAGAAGTAGTGTAGGAAACAATGGAAGAGCTACATGTGGGTACTAGTGTGGATACCACCTTGTTATGTGATAGCCGAAGTTGTATCCCTCTTGCCAAAAATACAGTTCTGAATCAAAGAACAAAGTGTATTTAAGTCCATGTAGACTTCATTAAAGAAAAGGTTCTCGATTGCAATTATGCTAGACTGATGATCAAGTGATTGATATCTTTACAAAATCTCTGCAATGCAAAATTTCGCAAATTCAAAACAATGTTGAGCCTTATGGAATTGCCATTGAGGGTGATTGTGCATGACAATGTCACCTCCTAACAGCTAACTTGATGTATCTCTTCCTCTATATATTTCCTTTTATTAAAATAATATTTAGTAATTATTTAATGCTCAATATGATTGTAATGTATCTGTATTTTTCCCACCTTTAGATTTCTTTCTATTTTTTGTTGATCGGATGTTTCCTTTCTGTAACTGCTATTTACGAAAACATTCCTCTTTGTAACTATTTATGTACATACCCCTCAGTGAATAATTCATTCGATTATTTGAAATTAACCTGCTCTTGCATCTTAATATGGTATCAGAGCAGCTAATCGATTTGGTGATTCTCCCGTGCTTCTCGATGCACCTCGTGCTTTTTTGAAACTTTCGTTTGTGTAGTGATCGTGTGTGCTCGTGATACTCACGTCTCTGTGAGTCTTCACATCTCTTGTTTGAGCAGCGTCGAGAATTTCAAAGCATTGAGAGCCGATGTTGTGTGCGCGTGTATAAGCGCTCTGAGATTGTGCGCATGTTTGAAGACTTTGAATCTTCTTTGGTGAGCGACTTCTAGAGGATTTGTGCATTTGTTTCCGGTGCTTCTGGTGAAGTGTATTCCTGTCTGGTATTCGTTCGTGCATTCGTGCGTGATTTTGTCGACTTTGCATAAGCGTTCGAGTGTATCTCTTTTGTGTTGCTCGTTCTTGGGTTTTCACTATACGCGACTTTGTTGGCTTTGTGACTATGACATGAATCGTCTCACACGTCGGGCTTCACCATGTCTATGCGTCGAACTTCATCTCCTTCGTTTCTGTGCGTCAGTCTTTCATCCCTTTCCTGCATTTGTTTTTGTGCGTCAGACTTTTGTGGAGACGTATTTGTGGCTTCCTGCATTCGAAATGTGTTCGTGCGTTGGTGGAAAAGTTTTCTTGAAGTTCATGGAGTTTTTATTTTTTAGTGCATGTGCTATATTCCTACAAGGTCTGGATATTCTTGATTCTGTGAATATTCTCTGTCAACTTGAACTTAAGATTCGTGTCTTCAGATCCGTGCCTTGGGATCCCTGCCATTTTTTATTTTGATAGATTTATGCATTTTTTGGGGGTTTCGTGCCTCGTATTTGTCGGATTTTGTGCAAAATGGCCTCACTGTCGCACATCATGCTCGAGGTCAGCCAGAAATTCAACGGACGCAATTACAACACCTAGAAGTAGCGCATGATGAGGATATTTAAATATCGTTGTCTTGACCAGATTATTTTGAGTCACAAGACCAGACCAGCATCGAATGTGAATGACCAGGAAAAGTTTGATGAGCAAAATCATGAAGCGATGATGCTCATTAAGTTGTCTGTCACCGATGATCAGTTGCCTCAAGTTCCGTCTGGTAAATCAGCGAAGGAGATTTGGGATCATCTAAGGATCTTCATGAGACTTCCAACAAGAGTCGTGCGTTCTTTCTGAAGAACATGTTGTTTTCTATCATGATGGATGAGAAGACAACATTGCAGGCACACTTGAACAAGATCAAGGAAATCCGAGATCAGCTTGAGGTTATTGGTCGGAAAACGAGGAAGAAGACATGGTAGTCATCACTTTGAAAAATCTACCAAAGTCTTACAAGCATTTTATCGAGACTCTCAACATTACTTCAGCTACTGTTGATTTGAAGTTTTCAGATCTTTGCACCATTCTTCTGCAGCAGGATCGTTGGAAACAGCAATTTGGTAGCAGTGCCAATTCGACCTCCACAGAGCAGGCATTTCCTAGTAAGACCTTCTAGAAGAACAAGGGCAAATCTCAGCCCTCCTAGTAGTCCAGTCAAGCACAATCTTCATATTCTTCTTATCTAAGAAGAAGAATGTTCAGTGTAACTACTTCAACTAATGTTGATTTGAAGTTTTCAAATCTTTACACCATTCTTCTGCAGCAGGATCATTAGAAACAGCAGTTCGGTAGCAGTGCCAGTTCGACCTCCACAGAGCAGGCATTTCCTGCTAAGACCTTCCAGAAGAACAAGGGCAAATCTCAACCCTCCCAGCAGTCCAGTCAAGCACAGTCTTCAGATTCTTCTTCTTCTAAGAAGAAGAATGTTCAGTGTAACTACTGCCATAAGTTTGGTCACATGAAGAAGGACTATCCGAAATGGTTGGCTTCTAAGCAGAACAAGCAAGGAGAGTCAAAACCCAAAGCAAATGTTGCAGAGCACACCGAGCAAGAGTTTGCATTCTATGCCTTCGTGGCCAAGACTCCTACAGATCCACTGAATCTTCTGCTTGGTACATTGATTCAGGTGCTTCTCGACATTTCACTCATCACCGAGATTGGTTCATTGAGTACACGCCTTTCAAAGATTCAGTTATCTTTGGAGGTGGCGAGGAGTATACCGTTGTTGTTAAGGGCAACATGCAAATTCATTCTGGTGGGAGAAATTTGATATTTCTCGATGTATACTTCGTACCTGGCATGGAGCTTAACTTGCTTTCAATTAGTCAGATTATGGCTCACTCTCCTCAATTGGACATTGTTTTCAGCATGCACACATGCAGCATTGTTGATCGAGAGACTCATACTACTATGGTTCAAGGACTTGAGGATCATGGTCTTTATAGACTTGTTGATTTTGGTGATTCTCAAGAGCACACTTTGGCAGCCCGAAGCATTCTCTTATCTGCCTTTGGCATCAGCGTTATGGGCACCTGAACATGCAGTATCTTTCTCAGCTCTCTCGTGATGATTTGGTTGGTGGCCTTCTTGCAATCTAGACTCAGAATCATGGGGTATGTGAGGCTTTTCAAGCTGGAAAGCAGCACCGGACTCCCTTCTTTGATGGTGACTCTTGGCGAGCTTCTAAGGTATTACAATTGGTTCATGATGATTTATGTGGTCCAATGAATACTCCTTCAGTCACTGGTTGCAGGTATTTTTTGTTATTTGTTGATGATTTCAGCAGAAAAATGTGGGTTTATTTTTTGAAAAACAAATCAGATGTGTTTGGTATATTTCAGCAATATAAGGCCTTAGTTGAAAAAGAGTTTGGTTCTCCTATAGTCACTCTTAGGTCTGATAATGGGGGGGAATTTTGTTCTTCTGATTTCTCCACATTTTGTGTTGTACACGGCATTAAGTGCCAACTTACCACTCCATACACCCCACAACAGAATGGTGTAGCTGAACGTAGGAACCGCACCATTACAGTAATGGCTCGTTCTATGTTGGAGCATAGGCATGTTCCTAAGAAATAGTAGGTTGAAGCAATTTATACTGCTGTCTATTTTTTGAACCGATCTCCAACTCATGCGGTTAAAAAGATGACTATTGAAGAAGCCTGGTCTGAATGCAAGCCTAAAATCAGCCACTTGAAAGTTTTTGGCTCCACAACTCATGTTTGGATTCTGGATGCCAACCGCACTAAGTTGGATTCCAAGAGCCAGAAACTCATGTTCACTGGTTATAGTGAGAATCCTAAGGCATATAGGCTGATGGATGTAGATACAGATCATCTCATCTTCAATCGTGATGTTGTGGTTGATGAAGCTACTGGGCCTTTCTTTCAATCTTCTACTTTTGTCCATCCTAAGGATCAGCCTCCTACAGATTCTGAATTGGGTGTTTGTCTTCCCCTGAGTTCACATGATGGGAGGGATTATGCGGTTGAGCAGCCACCTCAGCAAAATATTCCGCCACCCGCCCCTCCTCAGGACAATCTAGATCTTAATCCAGTTGCCTTTGTTCTAGCAGATCCAGTTGATGTTGTTCCTCCTGATTCACATATTGGTACTTCTACTCTCCGGCCTAAATGGTATGCCAAAACCATTAGTGATCTTCATGATGATGAATTGATCAAGGGTAGAACTGCTCAGAAGAAGAGCAAGTAGCAGAATACTGTCAATTTTGCTCTCATGGCCAATCTGCACAGCATCTCTGGGAACAAGCTATGGAAGTTGAACATCATAACCTTCTGAAGAATAACACTTGGGTGCTTTCTGATCTTCCACCTGGGAAGAAGCCCATTGGCTGCAAATGGGTTTATAAAGTTAAGTATAAGGCTGATGGAACCCTTGACAAGTATAAGGCTCGATTAGTAGCCAAAGGGTTCTCACAAACCGAGGGCATTGACTATGAGGAGACTTTTGCTCCTACAGCTAAGATGAGTACCATTTGGCTTGTCCTCGCTTCAACAACTCGGTTTGGTTGGAAAGTCCATCAAATGGACGTTAAGAGTGTTTTTCTCAATGGTGATCTATAGGAAGAAGTCTATATGACTCACCCTCCCGGTTTCAAGGTTCCTGGTAGAGAACATCAGGTTTGCAGACTTGTGAAAGCACTTTATGGCCTTAAACAGGCTCCAGGGGCATGGTACATGAAAATTGATAAGTACCTTCTTGATCATGGTTTCCAGAGGAGCCCTTTTGATTCAAATTTGTATGTCAAACGTTCTGGTGATGATATTCTTGTTCTTGTTGTCTATGTTGATGACCTTATCATTACTGGCAGTTCAAAACATTTGATTGAGGAGATAAAGCACAATCTCAATCAATCATTTGACATGACAAATTTAGGACTTCTCCATTATTGCCTTGGTGTTGAGGTTTGGCAGATAGCTGATAGCATCTTCATATCTCAGTCTAAGTATGCTCGCAGTTTGCTTGATAAGTTCAAGATGAGTGACTACAAACCTGCATCAACACCTATGGAGAAAGGGCTCAAGCTTTCAGCTAAATCAGATTCGCCTATGGAAAATGAATCCACATTCAGGCAACTAGTAGGCAGCCTCATCTATCTCACTGCTACTAGACTTGATCTCAATTTTGCAATGAGCTACATATCTCACTTCATGACAGCCCCTAAAGCAGAACACTGGGTTGTCGCAAAGCGTGTGTTGCGATATGTGAAGGGCACTTCCGATTTTGATTGGTTATACATACTCAGATTGGGCGGGTTTTGTCGATGACAAAAAGTCTACTTCAGGGTATGTATTCAATTTGGGTACAGGTGCAGTCACATGGACCAGCAAGAAGCAACAGGCAGTGGCTCTTTCCTCGACTGAAGTTGAATATCGAAGAACTGTAAAAGCAGCTTGTGAGGCAGTTTGGCTTCGAAGGGTGCTTTCGGACATGCAAATGTCTCAAGCAGGGCCTTCTCCCTTGTATTGTGACAATCAAGGAGTGCTCAAACTAGCCAAAAATCTAGTCTTCCATGAAAGGACAAAGCATGTTGAACTTCATTGTCATTTCATCCGCCAACTTGTCGAAATGGCTCAGTTGTTTTGCAGTATATTCCGACAGAGGATCAGACTGCAGACATTCTCACCAAGTCTCTAAGCCCGGATAAGTTTGTCAGATTTAGGGGGCATCTTGGTGTAGTTGATAGATTGAGCATTAAGGGAGGGTAATAAAATAATATTTAGTAATTATTTAATGCTCAATATGATTGTAGCGTATCTGTATTTTTCCCGCCTTTAGATTTCTTTCTATTTTTTGTTGCTCGGATGTTTCCTTTCTGTAACTGTTATTTACGAAAACATTCCTCTTTGTAAACTATTTATGTACATACCTCTCAGTGAATAATTCATTCGATTATTTGAAATTAATCTGCTCTTGCATCTTAATACCTTCTTCCATTATAATGCATTGCAAAATCATTGTATATGATAATTGTAACAAGAACCTCATTGGGGATTGAGTTTTGTGAGGATTCCTTGTTTTATAAAAGGCTCCAATGACATATGCTAGGCCTCTTTTACATCATTCAAAGAAAGCGTGGGTGATAATCATGAAAAGAGTGTAATTGTGTAGACCAGGAAACATAATCATCATCTTTGAATGTATTAGATCCCGTGACATGCTAGTCAAGGACGACATTCATCATTGGGATCTTCATTTTTTTTTTTTAAAGAAACTGATGGGAAGTAACCCAATTAAACCATGTAATCCGAAATGGATGGTCATCATCTTTGAAATTATTAGATGCTAATTAAAGAAGTCATGCATCATTAGGATCTGAATTTTTTTCTTTTTTAAAGAAATTGATGGCAAATAGCCACATTAAACATTAGACGGGATTGTTAGAGATTAAAGTTTATTAGGGGTCCACATTTAACATTATTGGTCCTAAAAACATTTATAAGGCTTTAATTATGAGGTTTAGCCTTATAATATATTAAATACAGGTATACATATTAATAGATAATTAATTAATAAATAACTAAATATTTTTCTTTATATTAATTAGCTTAATATCTTTGTTATGGAAGGTTGTGATATAACCTTCTCAACCTATCTGATCCATCCATTGCCCTATATTTTAGGGAAGCCCTACTATGTGATGATGAGATATGTGAAACATTATTATTGTGGAAACATTGTTAAATGTATTTGATAGGCAATGTAGGTTTTCTCAAAAAAATGATGCTTGTAGGGTTTTTACTTTAACAATTTCCCCCACCATAAATCTTTTGTACAATATTATTTTTGTTTTGTATTGTTTCTACAAGTCATTTATGCATTGCTTAAATTTAATTCTTGTATTAATTTGATCATCACATTTATCTAGATCCTAATTTCCTAACAATTATAGGTTGAAAAGTGTTGATGTTTTGGTAGCTTTGGGAGGTATAATCCCTAAAAGAACTAATTGAAGGCAAGTCGGCCAGATCACAAACATTTATTCTCTAAACATTTGTCCATCTTTGCTGGGTCGGCCCAAGTGGGGTATGACACCTAGTCTTGTATATATATAGGAGAGAGATTCTCCTCATTTACAACATTCACATTCAAATTCAAATAAGCAGAAGTTCGCCTAAACAAGCAAAGATTCGCCTAACAAGCAAAAGTTTTCCAATACGAAGGAGATTGCTAATCAAAAGGAGTTTAATATTCTACTCAGAAATTCACACTACTTACAGTGTTGTTTTATACTGGTGTATTCTGCCTTTTATTGGCTCTCAAGTGCAACTCTTGCACTATTGTATCTGATCTATAATTGATTAAATTCCTACTGGGTTTTTCCCTTGAGTAGAAGGGTTTTCCCAGGATAAATTCTCTGTGTTCACTGGTCTGTGTTTAATTTCTTGCTTGCTGTCATATCTGATCTAAAAAAATCAACATGGTATCAGAGCAAGGTTCAAGAATATCTGATCAGATTTGACTAAGCAATTCATTGAACATTATTCCTACATCAAGAGCAGATCCTCAGCAGAAAAAGAGCAGCAAAGAGAAAGACATGTCGCATATTAGAGCAAATATATAAGGTGGCAAGGAGCAGACCTCCAGTCTGATTTGGAGCTGAATTTGTTGTGGATTTGGTGCAGATCTCTCACCTATTTCAGAGCAGATCTAATTGCAGTCTTGGTGCTGATCTATAAGGCAAGTTTAGAGCATATTTCGTAGTGTTTTTGGAGAAATCATTAAAGCAGTATGGAGCAGACTTGTGCAGACTTGTGAGCAGTATGTTTCAGACCTTTTTGAAGCTGAAATCATGAAGAATATAAGCAGACTTTGAAGGTGTATTATTGCAGACCTAAGAAGCAGATTTAAGGGCAGAAATCAGACTTCTTCTGAGCAGTCCTATTGAAGATAAAGTTCAGATTTGAAAGTATTTACTGAATATCAAATTGCAGATCTGAGTGTAGGTTAAGTGAGTAGAAATTCAAAGCATATTTGTGTAGTGAGCAAATTTTGTTGAAGACCTTGAAGGGATATAGGGCAGATCCAACATCCGTATTTTATACATAATTGCGGTTATTTTCGAATTCGAGTAGAAGACAAATCTTTAGGGCAGTTACTCGGAAAAGAAGATGGTGTCCAGTGGCAAGGCAAAAGATAGGCTTGATGGGGTTTCAAACTTCAACTCTTGGAAGTTTAGAGTACTCATTATCTTAGAAGAGAATGATCTTCTAGAATTCGTAGAAGTTGACATGCCTGAGCTGTCAGATGACTCAGAGAAAATCCAGTGGAAGAAAAATAATACGAAGGCTAGAAAGATCATGATAGACTCCGTGAAGGACCACCTAGTACCAATCATCTCCAAGATTAAGACAGCTAAAGAAATGTTTGATGCTCTAAAAGGATTGTATGAGATCAACAATACCAACAAAGCCCTTGCTTTGAGACAACAGCTCCATCATGTAAAAATGGCTAAAGGAGATTCAGTCATTTCATTCTTTATGAAGATCTCTGAATTGAGAGATCAGTTGAGCACTATTGGGGATATAGTTGCAAGCAGAGATCTTGCTATGTTGGCACTAAATGGTCTTCCCCAATCTTGGGAACCCTTCATTCAGCGCATCAGTAGGAGATCCAAGTTGCCCAAGTTTGATCGCCTACATGTTGACTGTATTCAGAAAGAAACCAGCTTGGAAGCAAGAGGAAATGGGCGAAACTCCCATAATGAAGAAAGTCAAGTACTCGCTGCACATGCTACTAGAAAAATAGGCACCTTCAAGAGAAATCGAGACAAAAAAACAGATTTTGTTCCAGAATCGAAAAAGAAGGATCTTTCTCATATTCAATGTTACAGGTGTGACAAGTATGGACACTATGCTCGAGACTATAAATTAAAGTTAACATAGCATGTTTCTACTGTAGAAATTGGCGTAGAGACATTTCAGAAGGAGTCGAGTCACTCTAAAGTTGATTCAGAAGGATTCCTATTCATCTTCGCTCTTTCAAGTAATGTACAATATGACAGTGATACTTGGTTGATAGATAGTGGTGCTTCACGTCACATTACAAGCTACAAAGAGCATCTTACAGACTTAGTAGAGAAAGAGTCTAATTTACAAGTTATAATTGGAGATGATGCTAGTTATGCTGTAAAGGGAGTTGGGGCCACTTCCTTCCAGCTAGACTTGGGTATCCCTCTTCAATTGAGTGATGTATTGTTCATACCTGGGATCAAAAGGAACCTTGTCTCCATTTCAACCTTGGATGACAAAGGGTACAAGGTTGCCTTCTCCGAAGGAAAGGTTCTTGCATGGCCGAAGAACTCCACCATAAATTCAGCTCGTGTGATTGGTATTCGTCAGGAGAGCCTATACAGATTGTCATTACGACCAATTACTTCGAAGAGGAGGAAACCTTCAGGAGATCTAAAGGATACTTCATGGAGGTGGAAATGACATTCAGAGGGAGTTTGACAAACCAACAGAGGCTACAAAGGATGTGGAAAATGACGCTCTCACTGAGGGGGAATCACAACATCATTAAGATTTGTTGTAGTGTATATTTCTCTGAGACGGAGAAATATGAGATGAAAGCCCTTGTAGTGTATATTTCTCTGAGACGGAGAAATATGAGGTGAAAGCCCTTGTAGCGTATATTTCTCTGAGACAGAGAAATATGAGGTAAAAGCCCTTGCAGTGTATATTTCTCTGAGACGGAGAAATAATTGTACAAATCACATCTATGAGACTGAGTTGTGCTTCCCACAATTGCGTGTAGCCATTGTGGACGTCGTGTTGAGAGAATCCATGACATGACATGATGCCCTTGAGCGGGACTCAAGGAAGACTTTGCAATACCTCCCTAGCTAAGAGGGAGTGTTGATGTTTTGGTAGCTTCAGGAGGTATAATCCCTAAACGAACTCATTGAAGGCAAGTCGGCCAGATCACAAACATTTATTCTCTAAACATTTGTCCATCTTTGTTGGGTCGGCCCAAGTGGGGTATGACGCCTAGTCTTGTATATATATAGGGGAGAGATTCTCCTCATTTACAACATTCACATTCAGATTCAAATAAGCAGAAGTTCGCCTAAACAAGCAGAGATTCGCCTAACAAGCAAAAGTTTGTCAATAAGAAGGAGATTGCTAATCAAAAGGAGTTTATTATTCTACTCAGAAATTCGCACTACTTACAGTGCTGTTTTATACTGGTGTATTCTGCCTTTTATTGGCTCTCAAGTGCAACTCTTGCACTATTGTATCTGATCTATAATTGATTAAATTCCTGCTGGGTTTTTCCCTTGAGTAGAAGGGTTTTCCCAGGATAAATTCTCTGTGTTCACTGATCTGTGTTTAATTTCTTGCTTACTGTCATATCTGATCTAAAAAAATCAACAAAAAGCACTATTGCTATTCCAATGGGAGGATCATAAATGGTTTTGGGAATACAATGGTGAATTACCTTGGAGACTATTGAGATGATATTCCAAGAGCTTTTCATCGAGTTCCAATTAGAAGGTCTAAAGGCAGAGATAAGAGGATTATATCCAAAATCTCCACAAATGGTTAGTTTCCATCAAATGTTAAAATGTTGAAAAATGAGTCTTCAAGATTCATGGCCTAGTTGTATTCATTAGAAGGCAAACAACTACCACTAACCCCACCAATGGATCTTCAAGCTATTCTGAACAACAGCTTCTTCGTGTCCAAAAATATGTCAAAAGGTCTTCCTCTAAACAAAGATCATGATCATGCTATATAGCTCATTATTGGAAGCCCTATTACTACATATATGTACAAAAAAGTGAGATTGAACACACAATTGAGGAAATGCTCAAGGCACAAATTAACGAGCATAGTCAAAGAGCATATTCATCCAAAATGATGATGGTTCATAAAAAGAACGATGATTGGCATGTATCTAGACTATTGCAAGCTCAAAAAACTCGCAAATAAGTTCTCTTTTACTAGAAATTGATAATTTGCTTGATAAATTCAATGGATCCTAGGGTCTAGTTATCAATAGAAACAAATTAGAGAAGAGAACATTCTGAAGACTAGCTTTCCACACACATGAACAACATTATGAATTTTTCAATCATGCCAATTGATCTTACAAATGATCCTTCCAGATTTTAATTTGATGAATTATATTTTCGAACATTTTTTGTGAAATCTTGTGTTGATTTTCTTCAATGATATGCTCATTACAACACAACTTGGGAGGAACATTTTCAACATGTGGATATAGTGCTACAACTATTGAAACAAAATCAGCATTTTTCCAAACCTTCCAAATGTTTATTTGGGGTATAAGAAGTGGAATACTAGTCATAAAGCTTCACGAGGATGTCAAAGTAGATACAAATAAGATCAAAACACTTACATACCAAATCCTTGATTAATCATTTGTTGTTTCCTAGATTTAATATTTGTTAAACATCATATTGTGAATTCAATTCTTGTTGTAAGACTTCAGTATAATAATCAAGGGTTATGCTATTATTTTGCTCATTTGGTGTAGCTCTACTCTTGTTTGTGCATTCATTCTCTTATTCTGATTTGGGATAAAGTAATTCCATTACAAGCAACAAATAGCACATCCCAACCCTCAAAGTTATGCTTGTTCTCTTAGAGAAGGACACAGAAAATATTCGGTGATGGTGACTTCTGTAGTGTAATGTTATTTTTAGATACTCTAATTTTGTGGAATTTTCTGCCTCATGGAACAGTTGTATAATCAACTCCTCACGTTGATGACTATTTTCTAAGACTAGTTATCACCACAATGGCCTTATGTTCTTGTATATTGCTAATAATTACAAGATATGGAGGCCCACAAAATAAACAAGCAACTCAAAAAATTGTTAGTAGGGAAGAGGAAAAGTAAATATAATCCACTTTGGGCTTTTCATCCTCTAACCTCTTACCTCTTTCAACATTGACCAAGGTTTTGGGTAAGATTGTACTTCATAAACCTTCTTTGTCTCACAGTTATTATCAATGGGGGACTGTCACAACCGGCAATCATTGTTTTAAGGGAATGAAGACTTACATTAGGTGATATTATTTTAGATATAGTATTTTGAGAATACGTAGAGTATTTTCATACTCAAATCATCACGATGATAACTAACTTACAAGATTAATAATTACTTTAATGACCTTCCCACTCATGTATATTGTTGATAATCACAAAAGAATGGAACCTCCGAAGCACACAAGGAACTATAAGCATTTGTTATTAGGGGCAGAAAAGTTAAATATAATTAATTATTTTGGGATTTTCGGCTTTTGGGTCAGGGTGTGCCTTATAAGCCTTCATTGTCCCCCAATTGTTATAAATGTGAGATTGCCACAAACCAACATTTGCTGTTTTTAAGGAAATAATCTTTAACACGCACTACTAGCTGAACTTCGAATAATGTTTTGAAAGAGGGTTTAGAGTGCAAATCAGGATAAATTAGCACTATCTGCGTAATAAAGATGAGGATGCACATTGATGCCAAGGTGGAAAAGAATGTTTTGTTTTAGTCAAGTAATGGCTTTTAGTTTCCTCCGCCCTGTTAAGTGGAACTGGTTGGTTCAATTAAATGATATCGTAAAGTGCTAGACGATTTGTAAAACAATTGTGAAGAATGTTTCTATGCTGTGTGATTTCTGATTTGAATTCTAAAATGATCGTCATGAAAGGACCGGTATGAAATTAAATTAAAAAAAACAGATGGAAGAGGTGACCTGGACGAAAATTTGACCGGCTTGAATTTGCCACGACCATCAGAGCGAACACTGAGGGTGAACTCGTATGCATTATCATCTCGCCCAAATAGCGGCGAAGCTGCCTCGAAATCGTTCTGAAGATTATAAGAATTGGTGAGGGCCAAGGTGCCCGGATCCACCGTGCTTATCTCCCCCTGCGCTATGCAGAGGATCCTCTTGTACCTCCCTCGCCATGAATGCTTCGTTACCAAATAACGCGCTATGTAATCCACCTCCTCTGCGACCCCAGCAGATGAGGAACCCGAGGGCCCGCCTCCACCCTCGCTTGCCCCTGCCCCTGCCCCTACCCCTGCGTGTCTACTCACAAAATCCATGCTGGGGAGGGCCTGCAGGTAGCGGGTGCGATTCGCATTCGGGCGGAGCAGCAACCACCCCCACCACTTTGCTCTTTCTGCTGATGTGCCGCTTCCGCCCCTCTTAGACTGATTCGCCCCCAGCTCTTCTTTTTACTTCTCACCAGGAGAGGAGGGAAGGATCATTATCTGCACATTCCAACCCTCTCACATCTCACCCATTCAACCCCAATTCAGAAACCTAACTCAATTACAACCAACCTTCTCCAATTAATTGTGTAAACAGGGCTACGGCCACGAGGAACGGGAATGGAATTAAGCACTACACCCCCCTGTTTCCACCCTGCATATAAATTGGAAGTCTTTCCTTCCACAAATTACAACCCTCTCGTGTTGGCGAATAGAATTCTCCAAAAATAAACATTCGCTAAAGGCAACGAAACGAAAAGCTCTCGGAAAAAATAAAATATCAGCACTCGCCTTTCTCGTGTTTTCCCGTTGCTTGCTTTGTGAGTACCTACGTGCCTTTTATTTTTAATTACTTATTATTAGTTGTATTTGTAAATAAAAAATTAAAAAATAGAATTTTTCATGTGAAATAAAAAGTTATAAAGTTAAAATATAATTTTTTTAATCAAAATATTTTAAAAGTTAACTATGGGAGAGGACTCAAGTTGAATATTTATCAATAGTTGTGAGGATATTTGTCATAGTTTGATCTATCAATAGAATATATTCTCATTATTGTATGAATATAAAAATATCAATAAATTTTTTTTTTAAAATCAATCATAATTTATTTTAACACATGTCATCAATATACCAAAATGTGTACAACTACTCATCATTTGAGAAAAATACAAATAATAGTAGTCAAAGTCTAGCTCCGCATAGAAGTTAAGTCAATATAATTTATTTCTAATAAAAGCTCTATACTAAAATATTATGTAGTTGTCCTCACATTTAATAGTTTGACCTTATGTAATCTTGCAACTCTTTTATCCAAAGACATACAGTATTATTGTTATATCAATTGCATATTGATAATCTAAAATACACACAAGTGTACAATTGCTTCTTTTTTTTATTGGGTTAAGAAAAAAATCAAATTACATCAAAAGAAACGGAGTTGGAACAATTAGCTAGGGGCAGTGGTGCCTAGCAAGTCACCAAAACAAAGAACAACAATAGCAAAACCTGTAACAACTAAATTACCAGCAACGAAAACTATAATAAGCTGCTATAGCTATATCAACAGCAACAACAAACCATATAAGTTGCAACAACAACTATAACAGTAGAAACATTGAACATGAAAATTCTTGAAGCATAGAACAACAAGTAAATGGACAGCTATTTTGAAGAACACCAAGCAACTCAGTATCCAAAGAGTAGAGGTACTGCCATGACCTCCAAGTCCACTACGAAAATGCCTCCTTAATAAGCCATCTATCCTTCAACCAGTTGTAGTTGTGCTTGAACATTGTAGATAGTTGTTTTAAGTTCATTGTTATTTTGTAAAAAATATCCAAGCACAGCAACCAAATTTGTAATCTGCATAGAAATATTTCAGCATATTAATTGTAGTTCAATTTTATGAGGCTGGCATGTGCCAGAGAAGACTGCGGAGCAACAAAACTTCCAGATCAATTTGAGAATGACCTGCCTGCACAGTTGTGTAAGGATATTGTGATGGGGGGAAACACCAAGGAGAGCAATTTTCCATGACCAAGTATGTTTAAAAAGGACAAAAAGCATAGAAAAAAGGGACTGCCATAAGTTGTGAGCATGAGGGCAAAACCAGAAAGTGTGTTTCATAGATTCAGATTTAGCACAAAAATGACATAATAAAGGAGGATGGAGAAATTTGAGGCGATTACCAATAGGTAGTTTAACATGAAAAATCTTCCATGCCAAGACTTGGGTTTGAGCATCAGCTTTAGACTTCCAAATTTGAAGGCTCGTCTCATTCCACCTTGTTCGACTAAACTTACAATTCCACTTCACATTGAGATGAGATGAGAGAAAAACTGAAGGAAGAAGTTGTTTATAGATAGTTTTGAGGGGGAAGTAATGGATATTGCATTTTTCAACCACTTCCAATGTTTCCAAAAACTAGAATGACAAGGAGATGACAAGAGACAGAAAAGATCGGGGGAGACCAGTTCTTGGATTTAAAGAAGAGGTTGTTTAGTGGAAGGGGCCAAGTTAAACTCAGTTCGTAGTTGCTATCAAGATTTTCAATTAAAGTTGATGGGATCCCACAAATCATGAAACACTTGAATTCCCTTTTTAAAAAGATGTATTTTGTTAAAACTTTTAATAGTCCCAAGGGGTATGCCATCTTGCTAAATTAGACAATACCACCATATGGAGGAGTTTGCAAAGTTGAGACCATGACTGAAGGACTGATCGTACCAAACCAATTTCTTGGAGGTGATTTTCCAAGCTTTCCAAATAGAGTTGAATGGTGTAGACCCATGAGTTTTAAAGTAAGGAGCCAATAAGAGCTTATTATTCCAATTGACCTTATCCCAAGCATTGTTAATAGTAGCATATTGAATTCAAAATCAAACCAAATGCTTCCAAGGATCCTCTCCTTCCAAAGCATGCACAATTTATTAGTAGTGAGGCAAATGCCTTGAGTATAAGGGTCGATAATCCCCAAACCAACTATGTCCTTTGGTTGAATGTAATGTGACCAAGATGTGGAAGGAGAACCTTTCTTGTTTCCCCATTTGGCCCAAATAAAACTCCTAATTAGTTGAGTTAGTTGGTTATAACATTTCTTGGAAGGCAACTAGCAAGATGAAATGTAAACATGGCTTTCCAAGAGGATTTTGTTAGCAATTTGAATGCAACTAGCCATGGAAAGGAACCGATTAGTCCAATTCAAGAGTTTGCTTTTGAATTTAGTCATAAACCAATTCCACGTGTCTTTGAGGGAGACCCCAATCCCGAAGGGTATGCCAAGGTAACTTGTGATAGTGCCATGTTTAATTTCACTTCATTCACTAGGGATCCAAGGAGGATGTGGGATAGGGTGAGACATAATGAATTCTATTTTATTGCATGGTAAGCTTGGATCTAGGGATGGAACAAAATAGATCTAAAATGTTAAGAGTATTAGTTACTTCATCTCTCATATTTTGTATAAACAACATGCTATCATCAGCAAAATGTGAGTTAAATTCTTTGGAATTAATGGGTAGGGAAATACCATGAATAAGCTTAGAAGTGAGAGCATGTCGAAATAGGTAACCAAGGGCATCAACAACTAAAACATTTAGGAATCGTGTGAGGGAGTAGCCTTGGTGTATATATTTATCTAAGGGGAATTAGGGGGAAAGGGCTTCGTTAACAACAATTCTAGCATTGGCATCAATGAACAACATTTTAATCTGCTCTTGAATTTTGGTTCCAAAACCTAGCCATTTTAACATATTGAGAATAAAAAGCCAGTGGATGCAATCATAGGCTTTATTGAAATTGAGTTTGATAATTAAAGCATCCTAAATAGATTGTTGAGCCCATTCAACAGTTTCCCAAGCCAACACCAAACTGTCAAGAATAAATTTGCCACCCAAAAAACTAGCTTGTTCTGGCCAAATAATCTCCTGGGTTAAATGCTTTATTCGGCGAGCCAAGGATTTGCCAATGATTTTATAAGGGGTGTTAAGAAGGGTGATAGGTCACCATCCATTCATTGTGTCTCCATTTTTTCCTTTGGGGAGGATTTTAATCAAACCTTGGTTTATAGTTGGTCCCAAGGAGCCGGTCTCAATGCCTTCAAGATAGACATAATAAAAGTCCTCGTGTATGTGCAGCCAAAGAGCTCTATAAGATTCAATTGGGAGTCTGTCAATTCTTGGACTCTTCTCCAAAGCCATGCTATAGAGATCCTCATCTAACTCTTCAATGGAAAGGAGATAGTCAAGGCAATTTCTATATTCAGGATATATTTTACAAGGAATACAACCAACAACACTTTCTTCAATAATAGGGAGAAGAGGGTCACCAACAGACTCATCAACCAATAGGTTCTTAAAGTGTTCGAAGAATTTTTGTAAAATAGCAGATTAGTTGGTATGTACATAACCATTTGTAGTTCTTATAATAGAGATCTGCTCTTTTTTATGTTTATGTTGCAAGTATTGGAAGAAAAAAATTGACCCTCTATGTTACACCCCATCTTGTTGTTACTAATTTACTTTTACCTTTATAGGTAAATAGGATGGTAAATGCAATCATTATTTTTATATGATTGATGGGATACTAAAATAGGTATTATGTGAAAGTATTCATAAATGCTTTAAAAGTGTATTTATGTTTACATTGATGATGAACATGTATTGCTATATGAATATGCTTAAGTTATGATGCATATGGATTTGTTATGAACGTTTAACTACCATTGTGAATATGTTGAGTTGGTTGCAGGGACAGGTTCATTCCTCTAGGTGGAGGGGAAGTATCACTCAGGAGAAGACCTTGGTCAGGTAACCAGTAACAAAACCTATATGAGCTTGCACACACTCACAGTAAAAAGGTTGATTCTAGACATAGTGTTGGGGAAATGGTAAGTCATCCTTAGTATGATGTTTTGCATTAGTAAGGGTTGTGATTATTGTTTTTGATATATTAAGCAGCATTTATAGGGCATTGTACCCTTTACACAACGAGCCCCAAGGGCCAAAAAAGATCAGGTCTAGAGCATTAAAACATAAACCACCAAAATACAAAACACAGAAACAACTGACTGACTGTCGACAAGCAAAGGCCCAACCAAGACAATACATAGAAGCAATAGACTAACTAGCACCCTCCCAATTCTAAAAGAGGTTAATAACATCCTCCCCAACCCAGTTGGGGTCCTCCTCCATAGTCTTCTTATCCATTTCTTCCTTGAGAACAGTAGAAAGGTACCAACAACACGATGGATCATTTTGACAATGAACCGAGTCAACTCGATGAATTTCCTTTCAAGTTTATCCATTCACTCCAGTAGCATGCTATAATCATCCACCTTGTCCACAGTCTTAGCATTCCTCCATAGCCTGAGGGTCTGAGGACTAGGTCATCAAATCCTCCTTGAGCATCTTGTTGAAGTTAGAAAAGTAACTAGGTCCTTCCACAAATTCCTCCTCCTCCTTTGTATCTTCCTCCTTCATCTTGCCTTTACTGTCAGACTGCTCCTCATCACTTGAAATATCATTCACCAACACTTTCTTACTATTTTTCACCAATCTGTGGGATCTCCTGATGCTGGTATTCTCCAACCTTGTATCCACAGTAGTGGCCACAACAGTGTCCCCCTTAGAGTATTTACCCACATTGTTCTTCCCTTCATTGTCCATGGTTGGTAGCTCCACCTATCATTTTCCCTCTTCCTTTACTTTTTTCCTTGTTGTAGGTTTTTTGTCCATCTTGAGGGGAGCAGTTTTGAGCTCGCAAAGCCCAATCGCCGCTTTCACTTGAGTAGTCCCCACACCACCCTTCTCTTTCTTGGTGAGAGGTTTAGGCTTAGGGGTTTCAATGTTCATGGGAGGGGTTTTCCTTTTAGGGCCCTTAGACTTGGTCGGAGAGGAATTCACATTAGGTTGGTCAGGGGGTTCAAGCTCCTCAATATGAATAGTAGAAATAGGTTTGGGCATATAAAGAGCTGGATGGAAATGATAAAGCCTCAGGATGAGGCCCTAGTGGAGAGGTAGGGGGTGTTTCATCGGGGTTTTTGGTAGCAGTGTCCAAACACTTCTCAACAGAAATCTATAAATTAGTAAGCAAGAAAAAAGGAAAACTCAACAACATTTTATGATGAAGATGATTGAGAAGAGGCGAATGGTAATAATAAAATACCCTAGGCCTACCTTCTAAGGTCACATACTTCATTATAGCCAGACAAACCTAGTCCCAAGGACGAAGAAGCGCTTCCCTTTCGAAACCTGACTAAGACCTTACTGGTTTTTCATTTTCTTTGAAGAAAGCATTGAGGCTTTCATTATCCTGGGTCTTGGTGTGTTTAGTGTACTTCTTCCCACTACATGAAAGCCCAATTGCCTAAGCTATGACCTCCTCATTGACCTCGAAAGAGATATCTCCCTTCATAACCCTCCTATCTTTCCAAGAGCTTGCAAACTAAGCCTACATCCTCGCATCATGTCCCACTAAGCACTCCATCAATGACGCCAGCCCATCTTCAATGCAAATATGCAAAACCAAAGGATCCTTTCAAAATTCCTCACAGTTATTCGACTTTGTCCTCACCTTGTCACCACCCATATTGCCACACTTCACTCTGAGATACCAGTAATCCTGCAAGAGGGGTTGTGATTATTGTTGAATGCATGCTTGGATGATGATTATCTGTTTCGAGCTTGTGAGTCCTTCCTTATGTTACTATGCTTGATTGTATGTTTGAATGAGTATTTGGGATTTATGCATATGTTGGCATATGCGTAAGATGGATATAATGGGATGTTCATATGAGTATGACGACATATGTATAGATATGCATATATGTATATAAATGATTAATATGATGCTATTGTGAATATTATCACATGGTCATAATCATTCGAATATTGAATGGATCATTTGACTATCATGTTGCTAGATATAATATATATATGTTTGTATATATATATATAAATACACACATAAGCGTAAATGCTTAATAGAGGAGTGTGTATATATATATAATATATTATTATGTGAATGTTAACTTGTTGTATTTATTTGTATATCAAATATATACATACTTTATTAACCTAAGATATATATATATATATATATATATATATATATATATATATATAATAGCATATATATACATATGCTTATATGTGTGTGTGTGTTGATATACATATATATATGTATATATGTACATATATGATTATATAATTATATGCTTGGGGATCGATTAACTTATGCAATGCTTTTGAGGTCAAGTATATATAACATGTACAAGCATGTTAAAGGCCAAATATAATACATATTGGCAATGTATAATGGTTTAACTATATGCTATATAATTCGCAACAATTAAGTTGCTTTGGAGAGTAAGACTTAGTCGATGCTTTATAATAGAATATCTTTGACTTAGTAAATTGCAATTACTTGAGACACCTTATCATAGATTAAATATAAACAAGTAAATATAAATGCATAATGAAAGGATAAGTTACAACAGAGTGATGAATTAGTCAAAGTTGATTTATGGGGCAAAGCAACTCATTATAGACTTAGTTGATCTTATGCATGTGTTGTATTTTGAGAATAGACTGATTCAAAGAGAAAGGCCGCGCCAAACTTATAGGGTGAATGGTTGCTTGCTTGGCACCATATTAAGAAGTTTTGATTGTTGTAGAATTTCATTTTGAGAGCAATTATAGTGTGACCTTTTGATCATGTGTTGTTTTAAATAGTCATATATTGTTTTCAACTAAAGAGGTCAATCTATGGCATTTTATTCTAAGTAAAATCTTTGCTTATGCACCACCTTTTAACTGAGTTGAGTGAGTTTATTTGCATGGATGATGTTGTCAGTTTACATGCCTTTTTTGTAGGCTAGGGGGTCTCCTTGTTGTTGTATAAATAGAGAAGCAATCTCTCTAGATGGGGATGGATTTTGCTCTCCATTATATGCGCATACCATTTGCATTCTATTCCATTCTACTCTACATTTTCTAATCTGCAATATTATGTTGTATTCTTAGAGAGCTTTGAGTATTTTGTGTGGAGCTTTATTTTTTGAGTTATACTTGAGAGAAGCATATTATCAACTAGTGAGAGAGTTATTATTGAGGTATATCTTGTGAGATCAAAGTGAATCTAGTAGGTTGTTATTGAAAAGTTGTGCAACAAACCAGTCAATTGGATAAGCATAGTATAGGCACGAGGATACATCTTCCTTTATCTATCTTTGTTTATGAAAGATTGGTTCTTGAGTGCTTTATTTGATCTATTGAGTTTACTTGCATTATGGAAACATAGCATTTGCTTTGAAAGTAAATTAGAAGTTGTTTATGTTGTTTGTGAAGTCCTTGTAATTACTTTCTAATAAGGAGAATTATTTGTCATATGTATTAATATACTAGATATGAATAAACAAAGGTAGCTTAAGAGATTACTCATAGCTAAAGTGATTTGATTATACAAGATAACTAGTGGGTCACTCTTAGGTTGAGAGGTATATTGAAACCTAGTGAGATAGATCTACTGCTTGACTAGAGGCATTGCACTCTTAATTACAAAGTTATAGTATTGGCAAGAGTAGAATCATTGCTTAAACCCTTTTAGTCGATGAGATTATACTCTCGAATGGAATCATCTATTATCATAATGATTCTTCGATTGAGGTCTTTCATTGATAAGGTTATACTCTTAATGAGTATCACTTATTATGTGCTACTTTACTAAATGGAGTGAGTTATTTAATCTATGATTAGATAAAGCTTATGTAGCTATATTCTAGATTATAAAGTTATACTTAGGACTAGATTTTCCTTTGAAGCAAATAGCTTGTTTATGCAAAGATAAGCTCATATGTTTTACCTAAGATATGAATATCCATTGAAGGGGTAACTAGTGCTTAGGCTTAAATGGTTGAGTTGCCATTGTGTTTTGGAAAAAGGGGAGTAGGTTATTTTTGGGGTTAAATATTACCCATTAGAGGATATTACCTAGGCATAGTATAAGAATGGTAATAATCTAAACTAATTCATATTAGTGTATGTGAATGTGAGGACTGACACTCGAAGTACTGAGTGAATACTTTGGCTAAAGTAGTGTAAGTTGCCACTGTTTACACTGTCAGTTCACTATGTTCCTTATATGCAATCTAGTTCAATATTTTCATACTTGTAGGTGTAGCTACCATATGATTGGGTTCTGGTATGTGGGACACAACACTAATCTTGGATAGGCATTTGTTATGAGGTTTACAAACTAATCTCTTCGTTGAAGGGAAGGGCCATCTTTTCATGTGTGATAGATGTGTGGGGGACCGCATTTGAGTCTGTGGTTGGTGGAAAAGCACTTGAGTGATGCTTCTCCTCATTAGTCGACAACCGAGGTTTGTGGATGTTTACGCCAGTAGCGGGGACAACTGGAGTGTTTGCACCATCGAGCAAGGATATTCAAAATGTATGCGTCAATGCGGCGACATCAAGACCAATTTATATATCTATTGCCATATGAAGCTTAGAGGAGCTATGTTTGTATCATGTGCCCATTTATATGGAAGGATGTAATCATGAATGATGTACTCAAGTTCATTCAATATGACATCTATGTTATGGAAAGATTTGTGAAATTACAATGGAATGCAATGGAAGTTTTGAAATAGTATTATTTCAATTGTGCATGTAATTTACATTGTGGAAAGAAAAATAATTATTGCTATTTTTTGGCATCATGTTTTATCACTTGAGGTGAAAACATTGGAAATTTTATTGTGAAGAACACCGAGGTTGTTACACTTTACCCCTATCCTTGATCCATTGGAGACGAGCACAAATTTGGGCTCACTTTCCTTTGTAGGCAACCAACTTTCAGAGTAAATTTTAGTTGTAGCCATATCTTGTTGGAGGGGAACATTGAGAGGATTAGAAATCAATAGAGAATGATTATACTCTAATTGAATTTTAAGGGATTTTTCAAGTCTATTGTTTTTGGTAGCAACTCTTCGCTTGTAGTCATGAAGAAATAAAGTGCAACAAACAATGTTTCTTTCCCACCAACTAATCCACCTATCATGTTGAGGCTTTGGTTCAGATTCCATATAGCTAAGAGGATATCAATACAATCTTGTTGTTTTAAATGAGAAACACTTAGCTTGTATGGGAGATCATTAGGGAGAGCAAGGGAATTGGTAAGGGAAAGTCTAGTAAATATGGGGAGGTGATCAGAAAGAGTGGCTAGGAGGACAAGGTGAACCAAAAGTCAAACATGAGAGGGGAGAATATGACAGTTTGGGGAAATATAAAACTAATCCAAACAACTCATTTTCCTCAAACAACCTTCACCGTCCAATTATTCCAAGTAAACCAATGTGGCTTGTAACTATTAACTTTTCCCAAGAGAAGATCATGAACTCCTAAGGATTTTTGTGCTAAAGTCTAAGCTTCAAATTCAGTATGAGATAAAAGGGAGGAACTATACTAGCTATGATCAGACAAATGTTCAACCACGTGGAAGTCACCCCCTAAAATCCACTTGGCAATAGGGAGATGAAGATGAAGCCATTCCTATAGTTGAGCTCTCTTAGAGGGGGAGTTAGGAGCGTAAATGGAACAAAATCCATATAAAGTGCCTTAAAAAATAACAATGGTCCAAATGTAGAAATTGTGTGGATCGGATCTTGAAGACACAATATGTTTGGCAAGCCAAGGAGCAACCCCTAAGACAGCCCCATCGCTGCCCTCACCATGATTTGTGTGAATGAAAAGAGCCTCTTGCCAAATAGAAGCAAGAATGGAGTCCAGACGAATGACATTGACTTTCACCTCGAGAAGCATTATTACATTAGTGTGTTTGCTTTAAATAGATTTCTTAACATGATACTTTCGAGCAGGGATAGTTAATCCCCAAATATTCCAAGATTGAATGTGACAAATCATTGTGAAGAATTTGGAAGAGTTTCCTCATCCATCATCAACATAGTGAACGTGTTCTTTGATGTGTAGACTTGAACATTCATTATATTTCTTATGTGGGATCATTCCCTAGAGCGAGATCTAGATTGAGATTGCATAGGACTATTTGGTTGAGTTGGGCAGTATGACTCAATAAGACTATTTTTGGGGAGAGAAAGTGAGTCTTATCATCTTTTAGCAGTTGTATTTGCATCTTCTGACACATCTTTGAAGGACTTGGGACTAGTTGGGGGTTTGAGGTGATGTTAAGAGGATGGTGGGGAATTTGTAGAAGTTGGGTAGGTTGTGGGTGTGGTGTAATCGTGGGTGGAGGGGTAGCAAGAATATATTTCCAATTTTCTTCAATAGGAGTGACAACAACAGGCTTGAAATTACTTGGAGGAGCTTATTGTGGACGTGGTTTATAAATGGGGCAATCTCAAATGAGATGGTCTTCCTGATGACAATAAAAACAATCACTAGATTTATTCAAATATGTGATACATTGATTGAATTCAAACCCAAGTCCAACCAATTTGATGGTTTCAAGAAGTGACTACGTTAAATCCATCTCGATACAAGCTCTTGGTTGCACATGTAAACTTGCCCATTTATCATAATGTTGTTTACACCATAGGACTCTACCTATTTGAGAGGTGATGTATTGTAGAAAGGGACAAAAGGCCAAATTAAGGAATGGGAATTCTACCCACATTGGGTATTTAGATTTAGAGATTCCTTTTGGATGGAAGTCAAGATCCCAAGCTTGGACATCTAACATATTTAACCGTAGATAATCCATGTGCCATATTGTAAGGTTTCTTGAGCATGATCTGGGTCAATGAATGTACATGAGATGTATCCTCTACCCAACCCCCTAATATTTTCTATAATCCATCCCTTTGATTTCTAGTTGTTTTGGGTCCATTTAAAAAAATCTTGTTTAGAAGGGATGCCTTTGAGAAAAAAATAACGATAGTTTTTGCCTTGCAATTAGATATAACTTCAATAATGTCATTTGGAAGCTCAAATGAAATTACTTTACCTTTCAATTTTTATGGGGTTAGGGTAATGGTAGGCTTTGTGTTTTGCACATTCTTAGTCAAAATGTCTTGGTTGTGCGTTGCAGCAAATTTGGGTGAAGAGATATGGGCGTCCTGGCACAGTGAAGTAGCGTTGAATTCATAAATTGCTGATCGTGTCTCCCCGGAGCAAAAATTATTGATTTGGATGTCATCTGGGTAGCACGTGAATCCCTCTCACCTTTTGGCATGTCATTTTCTGAAAGCCTGTGCTCCTTGGCTTTCTTTTTCATGCTTTTCATTTTAATTTTTAGGCCTCTATGGGCTTTAGCCACTTGAATAGAAAGGTTCTCCTTCAAGCTAACTCAACTGATTAGGAGTTTTATTTGGGCCAAATGGGGAAACAATAAAGGTTCTCCTTCCACATCTTGGTTACATAGCATTCAACCAAAGGACATAGGTGATTTGGGGATTATTGACTCTTACACTCAAGGAATTTGCCTCACTACTAAATGGATCGTGCGTGCTTTAGAAGGAGAGGCTCCTTGGAAGAATTTGGTTTGATTTTGTATTCATTCTGCTACTATTAATAATGCCTATGATAAGGTCAAATGGAATGATAAGCTCTTATTGGATCCTTACTTTAAAACTCATGGTTCTGCACCATTCAACTCTATTTGGAAAGCTTAGGAAATAACTTCCAAGAAATTGGTTTGGTACGATCAGTCCTTTAGTCATGGTCTCAACTTTGTAAACTCCTCCATATGGTGGTATCATCTAATTCAACAAGATGGCATACCCCTTGGGACTATTAAAATTTTTAAAGGCAAACGCATTTTTATAAATGGAATTCAAGTGTTTCGTGATTTTTGGGATCCCATCAACTTCAATTGGAAATCTTGGCAACAACTATGAATTGAGTTTAACTTGGCCCCTTCCACTAAACAACATTTCTTCGAATCCAACAACTAGTCTCTCCCGATCTTTTCTGCCTCTTGTCATCTCCTTGTTATTCTACTTTTCTGAAAGATTGGAAGTAGCGTAAAAAATGTGATATCTGATGCTTCCCCCTCAAAACTATCTATAGACAACTTATTCCTTCAGGTTTTCTCTCACCTCATCTAAATGTCAAGTGGAACTGTAAGTTTAGTCAAACACTAACACTAGTTATTATATTGGTAAGACTACCTTTTATTAGTTAGTTGTGCTCTAAGGAGGATAACCATAATTTTGAATATCTTTAAAATTTCACAAAAAATAAAATCTAAATAATGGTAGACTAAAAGAGCTTCAATTATTTACTTTTTTTTTTTATTTGGTAAATTGCATGCAAATTCAGTGTGTGCAATGTCAATCATTCCATTGCATATAGTAGCCGAAATTGTCTCTCTCGGGAGTCTTAATTATACTACATTGTCTCTTTAGGGTACCCTCTTCTACTAAACATTCTAAATATTTAAAGTTGATAATCCTTTTGCAATAATTTATAAGTTATGATCACATAAAGTACTACTTCAATGGATTAGAGATGCACCTTTTGGTATTAGGTGAGCACAATCCCAACATTTAGCACTATCTACAAGAGAGGTTTCACTTATTTGCATCATATGATAAAAAAAAAGATTCTCAATAATATTAAAATGTAGGCATCATAATTTAGTAGGATCTATTTAGATTTATCATCTTGATAAGTGTATCTCAACCTTGCTCCTAATGTTAATATTACCAAATTTATTTATTTTTGGGTGTAAAATGGAAAAACACAATTTATGGGCTACAGTTTTAGTTTTTAGCCAATATAAAAATTCTCAATTGCTCAACACCACCTACAAGGGTTCTTGTTACAAAGATCCCTTTGAGTACTTCAATTTTTAAAAAGGGGCTCAATCAACTCATTAGATCAAAATATATGGTGCCTAGAAGTTTGTGTAGGAAATGTAAAAAGTTGTTGGACACATATAAGAGTTGAAAAGGGGAGTTACACCTATTGACCAACTTCTAATGCATATTATGACACATCATAAGGCATATTTTATTAGGGATAATTTGGGCACCATTTTTCAGTGGTTTTAGCTCATGGAATTTTAATTACCAATTGATGGTTTCAAGTTTTATATCTCCTGTATATTAGGTTCTTTAGATGGAGGTTGAGTGTAGAGTTTTGTAGATTATGTTTAAGTTGTAAGAATTCCTCTAGGTTTTTGGTTGGTGACACTCCTGTGAAGGCTTGCTTTGTAAGTATATTGTAATCATGATTTATTAAATAATACATTGAGCTAATTTAGAGTGTTGGTTTTTCCCCCAAAATCATTTTCCTTATGTACACTTGTGTTATGGTATTTATCATTTATTTTCTATTTAAATGTGTTTCTTTTTTTGTCATTGTTAAAAGATTAAAATTTGCATAACAATCTTCTCATAATATTAGTATAGGAATCATTTTTGTGTATCTTGCTTCCTTTCATTTGCTATTAGAGCCTAATCACCTCTAATTATAGGTGTTGGGTAGGGAGATTTTGTACTAATATATTCATTTGAGTGGGAGCCTACACATATAATTTTTTTTGTCTTATTGTAAAAAGGTACGACAAGTGTATCAAGGATAGAGATGGAGAATTTTTCAGGCACAAACTTTGAGTCAAGTGGAAGCTCGAGATGTAGGATTTACTCATAGATCAATATCTATGGGCTATAGTATCTAAATCCAAACCTCAAACTACATCACAAGAATATTGGTACAAGATAGATAGAAAGGTAAAGAGCCTTATTAGACTTAGTTTGGTTGATTCAGTGTTTTTGAATGCACATGAAGAGTCTATTGTGTGAATCTTTGGACAAAGCTTGGACAAATTTATTAGGCTAATTCTTTAGTGAATTTTTTTTCTTGAGAAAGAATTTGTACACCCTTAGAATGGAGGATGGTGGGTCTATGGTTGAACATCTAAATACCTTCAATATGGTAGCTACCTAGTTGCACTTTGTTGTGTTCTTTACCAAATTAATGTGACCACCTTGTTATGGTCATTAGGATCACTATTGTTGAGTTAAATATGGATGAAATGGTTGCATCTAAATAAATGAGAAGGAAGAGTTTTGAGTCAACTAAGGAGGTCCTAGCAATTCACGGAAGATCTAAAGAAAAAGGCTAGAAGAAAGACAAGAAGTAAGATAAATTTAGATTCAAATCTCATGGGATATCTAAATCTCTTAGTAAGTTCAAGGTGAAATGTTTGAATTGAAATAAAACTAAACATATAAAAAGAGATTGTAAGGAGGAGAAGAAGAAGAAAAAGGGAGATTCTAATGATGAGTCTAAGAGATCCTCCCAAAATGAAGTTTATGCTTTTGTTCTTACCTTGGCTACTCATGCATCAGATGGTGCTTGGCTAATAGACTTTGGTGCCTCTTTCCATGAGACCTCACATAAATTTTGGTTTACAAAATATGAATACTATGATGGTGGTGTTGGAAGTTTGTGTTGTCGTTGATGTCAACAAATCTTTGTTGTTGCATCGATGTCAACCTATGGAGATGCTTTGATTGGTTGCATTATGTTGTCATTATTAGTATCATTGATGTCAACCTCTAGTGTTGCTTTGATGAGAATTTGTTGGTGATGTTAAACCTTTTGTGTGGTTGAAGGTATTGTAGATGTTGAGTTTGAGTTTGTGGTGCTTGGTTTCCAAGTGATTTTGAGAAAATTTAAATAAAAGAGGAAACATTGTGGTGAAGTGTGCTCGGTGTAGCAAAGTGGTGTTCAGTGTTTTTCTCCACATTTATTCATGGCTAAAGATCTATCTATGTGGTTTGGATATGTTGATCATAAGTGTTCAGAGGTGTTATATCCAAAGTTTTAGGTTCTTGATCGTTGTGCAGAGAAAGTTGTGTTCACTAGTGTGTGAACTGTGTAAGTAGTGTCATCTAGGAGAAATGGTTTTGCTATGCATTTCTTTATAGTTTGGTTTTTGGTCTTGTGGATCTCAAAGTGTACTTGTTCTCATATCTATCTTCAATTTGAGTTGTTTTTGTTTTGGTGCTCCGCAAGGTTGAATTAAGGTATTACAATGTGTGAAAGGTTAGTTGGTTGTGCATAATGAATATGGCCTTCTAGTGTATGATGTTGTAAAGGATTTGGTGGATTTTAGGGTGTTGATGGAATATTCCAAATTGTGTTTAAATGTTGTTTGTAGTCCGCAAGTTGTCTTTGGATCAAAGGAAGCATGTACTTAATTGTTTAATGGTGTTAACATAAGTTCGATTAACCTTGGGTGTTTACAATAATTATGTATATGCTTCAACATTTGTGGAAGTGTGGTGTGGCATGTATGTGTGTATTTGGGTACAAGTTAAGGTGTGTTGTGGTCCACCTTCATTCCTTTCCACCAAGGTAATGTTTTGGTGGTGACCTAATTTGAATTTGCATGTTTGAGGTGTATATCCGACCTTATGAATTATTTTCAAGGTTGAGGATGGTATATATAAGTGATGAGTTTATGGAGGATGAACAAGTGATGAGAGTAATGTGAAGTGTTGAGATGTGAAGTGTAAAATTATGTAATGCAGTGTGAGATTTAATACCTAAGACCACTAGAAGTAGTGAGTAGAAGGTGTCTATATTCTATAGAGAGAGTGTGAATATTCTAGTGAAGTAGTAGTGGAACTTTTATGTTTCTCTGAGATAGATTTATCATTGTAACAATCTTCTATATTCTTCTTTCTAATTTGGTAGTGAGCCCTTCTTTTCTTTTGGGCAGTGAACCATCTGGTAGTGAGCCTATTATATTCAGTGTTACAATTACTTTATATTGTGAGCTAATCCTCACTGTGGTTTTTCCCTTCTTGGATTTTCCACGTAAATCAGATGTTCTCATATGTTTGGATGTGTTTCATTACTATTTCTCATGTTTACATTCTACTAATGCATGATAAGGGTTTAATGGTTGTTAAGGGTTTAAGGACTAATACAGTTCTGAATGTTAATGAGGGTTTTGAAGTTTTAATATACAACTAATTCTCCCCCCTCTTAGTTGTCTTGTGCATTCAATAGGTGGGAAGGTGTACGTAGGAGATGATCCTCATTTGAATATTCTTGGCCATGGTAGAGTCCTAATTTGATTCCCTAATAGACAAGTAAAGGGGATAAATGGTGTATTGCATATCCCTGGTTTGATGTGAAACCTACTTTGTGTAAGTAAATTGAATGATGCAAGTGTGTACGCTATTTTCTTGAGTAGAGGGTGCAAGATAGTTTCATGAGCTATGGTTATTACTAAGGGTGTTTAGATTGGCACTCTATTTCAACTAAATGCGTGCATAATTTATTATGATAGTTCTTCAATTTCTATAGTGAAGAGATCTATAAAATATTTACCTTCACTATTAGAACAAGCAACAAAGAGGTGTGTTGTTTCTACTTCTAATGGTGATACTTTTTGGGTACCTAAGGGTGCTCATGCCTTGGAGACTAAGCTGCCAATAGAGAAAATAATGTTATGAAACGAAAGGATGGGTCATATAGGTGAGAAGAGTTTAAGGACCCTACAAGCTAATAACCTTGTTGATGGGTTAAATGATTATAATCTTAAATTTGGTTTCTATGAACATTGTGTATATGAAAAACAAAATCCTATTCAATTTTACTCTAGTTCTCATAAATCTTTTGGGTTGTTGGATTCAATCCATTTTGATGTATTTAGACTTGTTAATGTTCCTTTGATTTCCAAATTTGTATATTATGTTTCTTTCATTAATGATTATAGTATAAAGACATGGGTATATTTCCTTAGAAGTAAATTTGAAGTCTTCAATCATTATAAAGAGTTTAAGGCTCTTCTATAAAATTAGACTGGTAGAAAGATTAAGACTTTGAGGACTAATAATGTTAGCGAGTTTTGTTCAATAAATTTGAATAGATTATATAAGGACCATGGGATAGAAAGATATAAGACAACTCCATACACCTCTCAATATAATGGAGTTGAAAAAAGAATGAATAAGACGTTGATGGAGAGGGGTAGGTGTAACATACTCTACTTTCTAAACAGGAATTACTTTATGAATTTCCATACAAGTAAATAATCACATGCCAAAAATAAGAGTATTTTTTTTAACTTTCATATAACATGGTCCATAAATAAATGAATGGCACAACCTTCTTCTTTTTTTAATTTTTTTTTTTTATTAGACTGCAAGAATCGGGTAGCATGACCCCTTATTAACTGCAGTGTGCCTGGTAAAATTTTTAACGTGACCGGCGGCGCTGGCGCGACATGCCCTCCGGTACCACAGGGGTGGGGGAGACTAGACCTCGTGACCAACCTCCTACAACAAGAAATATTTAGCCAACCGAGCTAGGGCCCCAACCCCGAATGGTACAACCTTTGAATTTGAAATGCAATAATTATTTTTTTTGGAAAATAAGATAATCTTTTCTTTTATAATACATAGATAAATTTCACTTTAAGTAAACATGTTTACAATACACAGTAAGTGTTATAAGTCTTCCATATCTAGAAATTTGCATATGTCTAACAAGTCTAGGCAAAGTCATCTGCAAGAGGGAGAGCATCACCCAAGTGCTTTACCTCCAACCGCAGAATAGCAGTCCCCCACAAACCTTCCATGTGAAAGTGGCCCTACCCTTCATGAAGAATATAGACAAAGGAAACCAACAAATATATGTCATCTAAGCTGTAGTGTTGTGTCCTACATAACCAATTGACCATACAACCTTAGACAACTTCTAACTAAGTATGACCAATCTTACTAGATTATGCAATATTGGAACACTATGAACCGACTAATGCAACCAGAGACTTTTGCATTACTTTGGCCAAAGTTTTAAAATAAAATAAACACTTTCATAGGAAATATAGTTGTGAGTTCACACACCTCTAACTCAACTTGGAAACAAGATTTCACCTAAGGTTTAACACATGTGGTTGACTTGTTTGACAGTGTATCTAACTTTTCACATGGATTTAAGATAAAAATGTATCTTTCTATGGTGGATAACCTAGTGAGGTCATGGAAACATATTCTTGACAATGAACGTTTGTATTGTGTACTTGCGATTTCCCAAACCCTAACTACTACTTGTTATGCCTTGCATAACCACCCCATCTTTTGCCTTGGTCAAAATGGGTCCCCCTTTATGTTTTTGTCCTCAGTTGTTTTTCAAACAAAGTTTGGAGTCTTGTTTTTCCAACACTTTGTTTTTCTTTGGTTTCTTTTATCGGAACCGGAGCTAGAACCCAATCGGGTTTTGAATCTTCTTTTGAAACTTGTTCCGGTTCCCATCCCGACGGTCTTCTTTTGCTTTGTTTTGTTTTGTCTTTGTCAGATCCAGAGACGGAATGGAAGTCAAGTTGGTATTTATTCAAAATTTCAAAATCAAATCTCATTCCGCCTTTGCCTCCGCTTTTTGGTCTTTCATTTTTAACTAGGTTTTTTATGTTAAGTTTTCTCATTTTAGTCTTTTTGTTTTATTTTGATGTTTTGTTTCACTTTCTTCTTTGTCAACGTAACCAGACCCAAAACGAGAACCAAGTTGGGAAATTACTCAATTTTCCAAAACAGTTTTCGTCCTGATTCCGCTCCCGCCGATTTTTGTCGTTGACTTTACTGAAGTCGCACAGTAGTAATGTGCCAGTTCCTTCTGCAGTTTTGACTCTGCTCTACTACATTTATTGCATTAATGATAGGTGCCATGCATGCGTGAAGCTCTGAGTTTTACCTTAATTTGGGATTAACGTATAGTTATTACCGTTATTGTTAAGAGATTGAATAGTGAACCAGAGTAGCAGTGAAGCTTTTGTGCGAGTGAATCGATTGGAAGAGAGATAGTTGTGTGCAGATTGCTTCAGGAAGTTAACCTATTTATTTGCGTTCGAGGTAGGGTTTTCTATTCTCGTTCTTCTTTTTATTTTCACGTTTTCCATTTCTGTTCATCTTGGATTGTTTGGTTTCGTGTGAATTCCTTTGTAGGTTCGTATGCTTTGTTTTGTTTCTCTTTTGTTTAAGTTTTCTTGTTTTCATGTTGCTTTTCTGGTTTTGTTTCCTGTCTGTTTGTTTTCAGCACGGTCATTTTCACGTTTTAGTCATGACCGCATCGTGTTGCCCTAGTTTTTAAGTACGTAGGTTAATTACTGTTCCAAAAGTGAGTAGGGTTTGATAAATGGGCACTTTTTTTACTTAGGAATCTATTGCGCATTCAGTCTGGTTAATTTTATTAGGGTTAAATTCGGGCCCTGGTTATTTGAAATCGAGGGTTTTTGATGCATTTATGTGTTCGCATTTTAATTTAAATATGATGCCCTAATAGTGTATTCACCTCTCGATCATATGGGGATGGTCTTATTAGTTTATCTTTTAGCCCCTTTGATTTTTAATATGACCTAGTCCTTGAATCATGAAGTTATTTATCAAATTGTTAAAATCATTTATGACGTCATGGTTATTATAGGCGAAAGTGCAATCGGAATTGATTTAGACTTTGAACATGTTTTATAATTAGTGTCAATTCCATTTTCCATCCCATCTCCGACTCCGCTTATAGTTAGAGGCAGGTTTTCAAAATAACGATAAACTAGCCGGAAGCGGAACCAGAATTGAATATGAAATTAGAAAAATTTGAAAGAAACCAAATCAGTTTCCATTCCAATTCCGGTTCTGGTCACCATTCCAGTTCTGACTCTGGTCCCACTTGTTATTACTGTAGGCTCAATGACTTTTTTGACTCCGATCTCGACAGTGTTTCAAAAGAGACTATTTTCTTCTTGGTTCCGCCTCCGGTAGATATATGAAGGGTAAGTTTTTAAAGTATATTTTCTAATGTTTATTCAAGGATCTAATTAGAGGTTTTGTTGCAAGAAAGATAAAGAATGTCAGGAGTATCGGGAGAAGCTTCCCAAAGGAATCGACTTGTAGAAACATCGAAGGCAACAACTAAGCCCAAGAAGATCAAGCCGAAGCAGCTACCTTATACTTTAAGGTATAACCATCAGAGTCCTGCTGCCATTGCAAGCAAAGTGGAATCAGATTGGTCTGATATAACTGACACCAATCTAGGCTCATATAATTTTGAGGAGTTATATTCTGAAACATTTACTGAAGATGTGATAGGGAGAACTCAAAGAATAGTTGAGTTTGGCTTGGCTCACATCACCTTATTTCCTCTATCCATCCAGTGCCCGGAGTTAATCATGATAGCTATAGGAGCTTACAATCTGGCTACCAGACAATGCATGGATTCACAAGATAATGTAATCATTGATCTAACTCCTCAAATGTTCGAACAGATGTTTAATGTCTCAGATCCAAAGAGTTTTGTACAGTTGAAGGAGGCAGAAGCTTTGGAGATATATAGAAAACACAAGGAGGCCAACAAGGCTCACTTGAACAATAAGTGGTTGAGAACGTAGAAGAAGTCCCTAACCAAGCTCTCAGATCAACCAAAGAGGGCATATTTTTACAAAGAAGTATTAGACCTGATGATGATGTTGTCTAGGGCCTTTGGGAAGATGGATGCATTTCATTTCAAGGAGTGGATGTTTCCCTTTATTCAAACAATCTTTAATGGCACCCAATAGTTTGATTGGTCGATGATTGTTTCATATGCTATTCATGATCAATTAACTAGAATTAGGGAAACCAAAAGCTTTTTCATGACCTCTTATGCTGTCTATGCAACAGTAAGAGTAGGTATCTTTCTAGGTCTGAATAGAGTGGGAATATTGGGAGAAGCTAATGGGCAGAAGAAAGTATGGAATCACTATGACCAGCTATCCCTACAGGTTGCTGAAACTCAATTCAGAAGGGTTAATGATGCATTCCTATATGTAATCATTAACCAGCTTAATGGAGATGCAGGATATAGATTGATCCAAGAGGCTATGGCATTTATTATAGAATGGGGATGTTGGTACATTCAATACCCCAAGTTCACATACTTCAGGCGGGCTGGATTTGAGGGTCATCCCCACTTACTACCAAGGTGTTGTAGCAGCAGTAGGATGGTGTTGATGGAATTTGTTTATCAAGCTCTAGGGGTTAATGCCTGATTTGGGTTAAAGCATAAGATAGGTTGCCATAAGTTTCCCATGCAATTGGGTGAATATAGCTGCCCACATCTTGTGGGAGCTAAGGTAGTGTGCAGTGTATAAACCTAGCTTGAAATGTATCAATTAATTGCAGTAGCTAGGTTTGCAGGATGAGTATGACCTCAGGAAAAGGAATTATGAGAGGTTTCCTGTGGCGCTCATGCTAGAATTTGGGGTCAAAAATGACATTCCTGACATATTGGTAGATGATGGAGTTGTATTGGATCCATCATATGAAGCTTTGAACTTTGGGACTAAAAGATTGGATCCGGTTGATTGGGATAGTGAGGAAACCATTGACATCAAGCAGATAAGGCGAGCAATCTTGGATAGGAGCATTCAATGGGTTGTTCTAAGAACAAAAACTCCTTAGGGACTAGCTCCTAAGAAGGGGAAAGGATATAAAAGAATCAAGAGAAATTCGCCTCCCAAGGAGCATTTGGAGTTCTTACCTCCAGACATTGAAGAGATTGAGCTTGGAGCTTCTGCTCAAGATTTACCTGAGGTACAAGACAAGGAGGTCCAAATAGGACCTTTGGTTTCAACACTGGCAGTAGGTGAGTCATCTACTCAAGTCCCACTTACAATGCAGCAAGGTGAAGAGATGCCTAAAGGGACTCTTCATGATATTGCTGAATCTATGAAAGGAAAAGGAGTAGAGGTGGAGATTCATGATATTGGAACAGATTTTGATGAGACTTTGTCAGAGAATGCACAAGAAAATATGCCTCTAGAGGAGGATCAATGGGCGTTGTTTGAGGAAGCAAAGAAGGCTTCAGATGCTTAAGCACATGCAGAGGCAATAGAGAAGCAAAAGGTAATTGATGCCAAGGCGCAGGATGATGCCTTACTCCAACAACAATAGGTAGAAGCCAAATGAAGGGCTAATGAAACAAAGAAGCAAAAAAGACAAAAGGAGTAGGAGCTCAAGATCAAAGAAGAGAATGATAAGCTGGAATTAATACAGAAAATTCATGATCTTGAGGAAGAAAAGGCAAAGCAACGAAGAGAAAGGGAAGTTCTTGTGGCCAAGTTGAAGCTTGTTGAAGAGGCTTATAAAGAGAAAGAGGAAGCAAAACAAGTGCAAAAGGAAAAGGATGCTGAGGAGTTGACCAAGAAGCTACAAAAGGAAAAGGAAGATGTAGATAGACTTAAGGCATTGGAGGAAGAGAGAAACCAGGAACTTGAAAAGAAGAGATTAGAAGAAGAGAAGTTGAAAAAGGAAGAAGAAGAGAAGAGGGTGCAGGAACAGAAGGACAGGGAGGATGCTAAAAAGCTTGCGCAGACAAATGTGGAGCAAGAACAACAAGAGATACAAGGGGTTGATTCTCAACCTCAAGTAAATGTGCAACCACCCTCTACTACTGTTGTTACTTCTTCTTCAACTATAATGACCACTACTCCAGGTGCTCCCACTTGGTTGAAATTGGATCTTCAGAAGAGATTAGTGACACCTTCACAACCTCTCAATTGGAATGATATGATGAAGGAAATTGAGAAAGAAAGGCCTAAGAAGAAGGCCAAGATCCTACATTCCACCAGACTCATCGACAAAGGAGAAATTGTTGTTCAATGTGCCATACCAATGATGGACAAGGATGTAGGAGACATGCAATTAACTGATTACCAGTTGGGCACTGTTAACTTAGGGAGACCCACAAGAGACCAACAGATGAACTTAATAGATGTGGTAGCTTCATCCACCAAATCTAGAATGATGAAAGATAAGCAGAGAAAGGATGAGCTTAAGGCTCAATTAGATCAATTGCATACTTTCTTAAAGAGTGTTTCTTCTCTGAGGTCACAACAAGCTGCCACCATTGAAACCCCAATTTTGCTTAGTAAGAAAGAAGTGGATGATTTGGTATAGGTAAGGAGTAAGGCAAAGATGTTGGATAGGTGGAATGATAAATTAAATCAAGAAATAAGTGAGGTGTTGGACAACAATTTTGAGCTCCACAAGATGACAGAGGAATTAATAGGAGAAATGAATCAATATGTCAAAGTATTGGGAGAATAGGAGGAGGAGTACCGAGGATATAGCCAAAAGCTGAAGGATGTCCACAAATTGCCAAAGTCCACTCTTCTAGAACAATCAATACTTGAAGAAGATAACAAATATTTCTTGGAAAAGACTTCCAGCATACTCCGATTTAGATCAAACTTTTTATACAAGCATAAAAATGAAGTTCAAGATTCTGTTAAGAATTTGAATGAACAGTTTGAGGAGTTGGAAGCAGTTATTGTTGTCATAGTAAATATTAACATACCAGTAAAGGAAGGCCTACCTTTGAGCCAAATAAAGGAGAAATGGGATGATAGGTTTAAGGAAGTCATGCAAAAAGGAGATAATGGAGAGGATCTACTGTTAGATCGGCTAATGGATATTAAATAAGAGATAAGGGTGGCTAAAAGGGAGCTAACAAAGCTAGAGGACATGAGAGGTTTTGTTGTTGCAGAGTTAGAAAGGATCAAGTTTGAAGACAGTTAGGTTGATGGGCCGGACTTGGACATGCTTCAACAAGTCTTCTCCAGTTATGACGAGTACATTGTAGAGAAAACTTCGCATGCATAATTGATAAAATCTCATGCATGCATGGCCTTCTTCTTTTCTCTGCATGTAGGATTGGCAGTCTTAGAGGCGCATGGTTTTTTTTTCTCTTCTATCTTCTTCTCTCTAGTTTAACTGAATGATCATGATGGGAACTAGAGATCAAATTGATCTGAATTTCCAAGAAGACTTAATTCCTGAAAAAGTGGATCGACCTAAGATAGAAGGGACTTCGGATTTTTGTACATCTATAAATGCCCATGGGGTATCATATTGTAAGGGTCAACTAATAGAGAAAAGAATTGGCCACCTGATAGTAGGAGATATAATTTTTTGTAGTTGTTACAAAGATACTTTGTTATTTATAATTGAATATAATTATAGGTTTTTATGCAATATGGTGTTAGAATTGAGTTTTACTTGATAAGGTTGGTAAATTATAATCTATATGTATGCCAGTGATTGTGCTGAAGCATGAGTGTTTCTTATGTGATGAAAGTCATTAGAAGAAGCCAGATTTAAGGATTATTTCATTAGATTATCTGTGAATTGAATTTATTGAAGTCTGTTGATCTATGATCTTGGCGATGAATGCAAGTGTGTTCTTTTGGAATCTTTGAAATATTTATGATGTGTGATTGTGATGTTAAATTAAGCACCTTAGATGCATGCAATAGTATGGATTATTCTGTAAATTGTATCATGCTATGGTTTTCTTGATCTGTTGGAAAAACATTCATTTTTGAAGATATATGTCCAGATGCTAGATAAGTTTTATTCATGTTTACTGATGTATGCCCTGATCTATCTTTTTCTTTTGTTTAAAACCCCCTTTCTTTATTAAGAACAATTCGATGAATAAGTCATTGCTTGTATTCCTTGTTACCAGCACATGCCCCTTGAAAAATTATAGTTGCATGGACCAATTGAGTGACACCAGACAGTTGAGAACCAACTACCAAGACCTTGGGAGTTAGGCTACTATATGTTGTCTTTCTTTTTTAGGAGAAATAGAGTAGAAATATTCTGTTTAAATGTTGTTTGTGTCATTTTCACCATCAACGCTACTTGTTCCTAAGTTTTTGCATTTATGTTCAAGAGTGAAATACTCTCTTATTTTTCACAATAAGACATATGAAACACTTCTACAAGTTGTATAACTTTCAGGTAATGAGTATAGACTCGAAACATCTTATCTATCTTATTTCTTATCAACTCGTGACACAAGTAAAATAAAAAGTTTTATTCACTAATATCAAAATAAATTCTTCATAAATAATTGTGATTTTTCTATGTTTTCCTCTTCATTCTATGTACAAGAACACATTTTATAATGTTGACAAGTGTACAATATATTGCCAAACTCTTTTGCAAGAATAAGCACATAATTACAATGTTTAAACCTTTTTAATAACTCTGAATATTAATCTGATTTCTTTTATTCAAAATATTAGTAAGCTTCAAGATTATCATACAAATTTATAAATGTAATACAAAATATTCTTTGCATGATCTTATATATACATATATTATTATATTTATATATCTCCATATATGTGTGTGTGTATATATATATCGATCTAATTTATTTTCCTGAGTAAATAGAATATTTTATTCAACTTACCTCAATAGAGTAATAAAAAAATTCTCTATTGTCTTATACAGTTCTAATTAGAGAATTCAAATAATTTCATGCACGGGTTTGTAAAATCAATCTATTTTATCTCTATCCTTCAAAATATTCAATAAATATCTCATTTAACTTCTCAAATATAAAAATTCCACTGTATATTGCCAAAATAAAAGAATGAAAACATATTTCATGTTCATGCATGTATTAATAATGTAATTTTTCACTTCTAGATGTTCAATGCACAACTAAAATACACCTATTGAGCTTCTCCAAGTAACCACAACTTGATTATAGTTTGAAACTCTACTCTTCTTTGTATATTTTCCTCAATATAAACCACAACTAATAATAATATGTATTCTCAAGACAAAAATCTTCAAGAACTCTCAACATCAAACATATATATTAACCTTTTGCATTCACAAGTTCTTCTCCTCCAAAAACATACGACTGATCCTCCCCCTTCTCTCCAACGTCGATGAGAATAATGAAAATAAGAATTCCTCTAAAACCATGTGACTTTCTCTCAAAAACAACCTTCTAATAATAGTAAAATTGAAACTTAATGGCATGCCACAATAGTTAAAACTATTACCTTCCATTATGGCTGCATCAAAGACATTATTATCACATTTTAAAGGCAAGAATATAGCCTACGATGGAGGCTTTTAGCCTCTACGTGAGGTTCATAAGGCTTGATTCTATTTAATTCCCTTAATATGCATTGATTTGTATGTTCAACTGCCACAACACTTGTGGGATTCCTTAATAGGTTGGTGGCATTACAATGTATTATGTATTATATATTTATATGTTTTATTTATAAAAAAATCAATTAATAATAATCAAATAAATCATTATCAATAAATACCCATGGGGTATCATATTGTAAGGGTCGGCTAATAGAGAATAGAATTGGCCACCTGATAATAGGAAATAGAATTTTTTGTAGTTGTTACAAAGATACTTTGTTATTTATAATTGAATATAATTATAGGTTTTTATGCAATATGGTGTTAGAATTGAGTTTTACTTGGTAAGGTTGTTACTAACCATCTTTGTGATTTTGGTAACAGGAAATATTTAAGTGGTTGACATCAAGGCATGAAGGGCGTCGATGGATGGAAGACTAGGCTGGTTGGAGTCATTTTGTCACTTTAGCCATATTTGTGCCAAGATTAACAAATCTATTTTGAGTTGTTATGTTGTTTTAAGATATTGTCAAAAGACTTTAAGCTAATTTTTATTATCTTTCGATGGTTGTTGGTTGTAAGCCACAAACAACCAAAATGTTTATTTGCTTTCATCTGCAAGACTGTTATGGGTATAGATAGTTGTGATATGTGTGTGTGTGTGTATGTTGAAGACTCAGATAGATAAACATAATAGAAACCATATATTGGCGATTAAATCCACGTTCATAATTTGTTGCTACAATCCAAATGATGATAGTTAGTGTGGAGTAATTTTGTGTTTGTGAGCTTCATCACTCAATAGCTGGCGAAGGCAGGGCCCACTTCCTTGGTTGTTGGTGATCTTTCCATTAGATATATGTGTGTGGTAATGTATGTTGTGATTTCATAGCTATTCGATTGGTTTCATATAGATTATTATGTTAAGCATCAGATTCTTATCCGTATAGTTAATCTTTGTGAATGCGTTAATCTTTATTGGTTTGTTCAATACTTATCGGTGTGTATAATTTACCTATCAACTATTATCAGTATTGTTAAGAATAGCTAGATGCTGAATCGTTGTGAGTTAAGGAGTTGAATGGTTAATTAATGTTGAAAGCATATTTACACTTAGTAGTTTAACTTTGATTCTGTTTATTTTATTTCAAGAAATATTTTCGTTCTGTTGTATAGAGATTTATAGTTCTATTTTTTTGTGTGCCAGTAATCTGTTTTCTGCTACAGAATCATTTCTTCACGGGTTCCTGTCACTTTACAAATCAGAATTTTGTTCAAATGCATATTACATTAGTTTGCATCCATCAACCCTTAGTTTATTGATTGTAGCCCTTCGACATACTACCACAACATGGTTCAAAAGCCCATGTTCTCGGATTGACACTTTAGGATGAACTGAGGAAGCTATTTCTAAGAATTAATTCAGAACCATTTCAAGAAAAATTTGAGACCATAGTTTAATCCAATCATGCTTTAATAAATGAGAAGACACCTCTGGCTAAATAGCAAAAGATTCCTGAGAAAGAAAAGGCCACTCTTGCACCATAGAAAATAGGCACTACAATAAGAAGAGTGAAGGACAAAGAAAAAATAGATAAGTTTGTCAATGTGAATGTAGATGAAGAATAAGAAGAAGAGGAAGATATTGAACCACTCATCCAGAAGAGATTTGGTACATGTGAGGAAGGGTCTAGTGCAAAAAGGAAGAAACTAGATATTATGGACATTGATAATGAGGCAAAAATTGAAAAGAAAGAAAGGCTATAAAATTTAAATGAGGGAGAAGAAGCAATAATCTAGTAAAGGAAAATCGTCTTTGAAAGCTAAGAAGAATAAAAAAGGGTAAGTCTTCTCCTCTTGTGAGACAAGATAGCCCTACAAAACTTGATGCTTTATTTAATGGAATTGTTGAGCATGAAATGCTAGAGAAAATTGTTGCTCTATATACTTATATTGATGAAGTGGACAAGGATACTATAGAAGAAGCAATTATAAAGTTATAAAGTACATCATTACTTTTGAAGTTAATATGAAAAATATTGAAAAGCAATTACCACTAGAATTGAGAAATGTATCATATGCAAGGAGACAAGAAGTGATTGATGAAGAGGCAAAATTAAGAGAATTTTCTTCAAAAAAGATTAGTGTAACCCTATCAAAAGAAAATAAAGCCACATTGGCTCAATTATATAATAATGAGTTCCAAACAAAGCAAAGGGTAACCACCCTTATGAGCAGAGATCAAAATTATCTGGAAAGGCTCTGGAATGAAACAGTAAAAAAGGTTGCTAACCTGGCACAAAGATTGGGATCAACTCTAGACAATGAAGAAGAGATGCATGATGATATTTCAGGTTCAAACATTAATGAAGAAGATGATGGACAACAAGAAGAGGCTCAACATGAGAATGGGACTAAAGAAGAAAATATTCAAAAGGATGTTGATGATAGTCTTCCAGAAGTGGAAGAAAATGTTGAAGAGAATGTTGTCGATGTAGAAGATAGTACAAAAGAAGGTACTACTAATAATGCTCTTCTAGCACGAGAAAATACCACCGCAGAGTTGAATGCAATAGAAGCACAAAAGGAGGTTAACACACAAGACATATATCACCTCTTCCTGAGTCAAAAGTGAATGCAAAGGATGCACAAGGTCACTCGAAGAGAAATATACCTTTAGATAGCTCTGAGAAACCTGTGGATAATAAATAAAAGATTGAGAATGCATCTAGTACATAGGAGAAGAAGGATGAGGAGTTACCAATTAATGCTGGGAAGAAAGAGGGTGATGCAAAAGTCAACATTGGTGAAAAGGAAAGGCTCAGAGAAGAAGGTTACAAAAGATAGTTGGAGAATATTTTGATACATTTGAAGCTTCATCAAAGAACTTGTTAAGCATGCAATTGTAATTTCAACCCATAGTGTCTACCCAATCACTTAAAATTGCAATGCAACAGGGGCAAGTAGACATGGACAAAATCTCCCCACTACACAAGCTTCAATTGGGTGATTCTTTCCATGGTTCTGCCCAAAAATAAATTTTACACACATCAGAAAAGTGCACAGTTCATTGATTGTAACATGCCCATTCCTATCCATTCGGCTCTGGTCCCTCCCAAACCTAACTTGGTTGTGCGCATTGTAGAATTGGAACCCCCAAAAAATACCCCTGCTAACCCTTCCCTTGTTGTTTTGGAGGGCTTAAAGAGGAAATCCCCCATCCCTGTGGATGATCCTGGTACTAAAACCTTAGCCACTCCTCCCTCAAAGGAAATAAAAATGGAGGTTGGGTTGGCCCAGTCGAGTGTTGCAGCTGGGCTTTGTGAGCTAAAACACAAGAAGGTCAGTAGACTGTCACTAAAAAGAAAGGGAAGTATGTGCCTTAGCTCCCGAGGGCTATTCCAGGTTCTGAGGAAGGTAAATGCACGGAGGAAAAAGATTCTAAAGGGGATATGGTGGTGGCCACTAACTTTGAGATGGGGACATAATGGACGAGTGTGAGAAGGTCCCACAGATTAGCTAAACATAAGAAGGAGACCCCTATTGATGACATATCTAGCAACTCAGCTCATAATGGCAGTAGTATTGAAGGCACTAAAGCTCCTGAGAAGTGGAAAGATAAAGGACCCATAAAATACCCTAGTCACTTCTTTGATCTAAATGAGATGATTCATAATGACTCTACCAGGTCCTCAAATTCTAGGGTCGGTGCTGATGCAAAGATCCGGAGCAAGGAAGACAAGGTGGATGAGCTCGATGTGTTGCAGGAGCAAGTTGCTAAGCTGAATCGTAAAGTCAACTACCTGGCCCGATTCACTATTGAAAGATAATTCACGAGTTAGTTCTCATGCTCTCAGATGTGGTCAAAGAATAAATGGACAAGAACACCATGGATGAAGGCCCGAACTAGATCGAGGAGGATGTGTTAAACCTCCTGGTCAAGAAATGGGAGGGTTTAGATAATTAGTGGTTGGGTCTATGTTGTGCTGCCTCTCTACTATTTTTTGGGTGTGTTTGTGTCTCTTGTTTTATGTTACTATAATTTTTTTTGATGTTTAATGGACTCGCTCCTTTTTGGCCCTTTGGGCTTGTTGTGTAAAGGGTACAACACCCTCTAAATGCTGCTTATTTAATCAAAAACATGCCTATTGTTCTACCCAGTAAAATTTTCTATGTTTTACTCATAAGTGAATATTTTATGTATCAAATCTAATGAGCAATAAAAAATTTCTTTTCTTTTCCATAATATATGCACCATTTGAAACATAATCTATCCAAACTTTTTTGTTGCATATTCAAAGAGTCTTTCTAATAATATAAGTATGATTTAACTTTACATAAATATATTCAAGATAACATTTCATATTTATGATTTCCATATAGATGGATACATGATTATATATTATAGCTTCAACACGCTAACATGAACTATAAATACAAACTAATATAGATGTCCCAACATTGGTGCATACATTCTAGATGTCCCCTTGGAGCATACCTTCTAGTTGTCCCCAATACTAGTGTGTACATCTTCAATTCTTGAATCAAAAATACCAATGGTCCAAAATATCCTTCTCCCAAATCTTGGCCACCAACTGCATGAGGGGAAGCATCACTCAAGTAATTTTTTGCAAACCATGTACTAATTGCAGTCCCCCACACATCTACCAAACTTGGTAAGATGTACCTCCCTTTGACTAAGAGATTGGTTTGGTAACCTCATCCTTCAAATATCCTTTTCTGAGCATAGTGATGTGTCGTACATGTCTAGAGCTTACCACATATTCAATCTTTGATTCTATGATATTCTCAACCTGGTATGTATTTGGATCATAGTGAATTAACAATGTAGACAGTGGCTACCTACACTACTTTGGCCAGAGATTCAACACCCAATACTTTGAGTGAGGGTCATCTATATTCAACACTATAATTGATTGATTTGTATTTGACCATTAGTATTCTATTATAGGTTATTCCCTTTCCCATGGATTATCCTAACCTCAAGAATAACCTTCCCATTAACTCATATCTAGATTACATTGCTACAAGTATGTTAAAGCAACTCTGTCTTACCAATTAACCATACAGATAAACATAACGTCACATCATTAAATGACTCTTATTTCGAAAGTATAATCTCAACAATAAAAGTCTCCATTCAAGAGTGTAATCTCAACAATAAATAACTCCCATCCAAAAGTATAATCTCATTAATAAAAGACCTCAATGAAAGGTATAATATTCGACAATAAATGAATCCCATCAAAAGTATAATCTCAACAATAAATGACCTCAATCAAAGATAAAATCAATAATCAAGTAATTAACCTAATGAAATAGGTTATTCACAACCTAGGGTTTCAATCAATAATCAAGTAAATATACCAACCCAGTAGGTTATTCTCAACCTAGGGTTTCAAACAAAAGTGATGTAAAGATCAAGTGATCAAAAAAGTATAGATTAACAATATGGTTTGCATGATTTCACATCCTATCAACGACGACATGTCTTTCATACCATCATTATTGTTGTATTGTTAATCTCATTATTCCCAAGGTTTACCTAGCATTTTACCTAGCATTATAAGCTAACAGTGTCAAGTCACCTCATGACATCAATATATTCCACATTTCACGTTATATATACATATAGTATAGACTATCTACTTTTAAATAAAAATAGAAACATCATCATCTATTTTCCTATATAGGGTATATAAAAGTATTAACTCAATACGATAAGTTTCTCTAACATAATAAACAACCATGAAGTATGCAAGCATATACAAGCATCTCACACAAGTAAAAGACAATAAAATAAACGATCTTTCCAACATAATAAAAAAGAGGTAGGAATCAACATGCTTGTTTAAAGCTTCCAACTGAATAATCTTCTCCTCAATTTTGCTTGCAACTTCTACTACAAACTACCCAAATTCCTCTACTACCTTCACTCTAAATCTTTCAACAAAATAAATGAATTCAACAATACAAATCTTAACTCACAATCTCTCAACTTACTTTGTACTAAATTTTTAGCAGAATAACACTAAGTAATCAGATTTTCAAGTGATGCATTTGGTAGAATGAGAAACTCTATTTATACTAATTTGTGAGCAACCAATGGCTACAAACAAGTAATTATTTCTTCCACCTTTCATCCTCATGCAACGACTCACTCACAAGTTTGCAACACATCAAATTCCTCACCACTTAAATGATTGAGTCGACTTGATATTTGGGACAACAAGCTTAAAACGAGTTTCCTAATTCGAATTCCTTTACAAAATGCTACCAAGTTTGTACTTGACCGAGTCTTTATTCTATTTGTAGGCTTAAGCTTAATTTGAAGACCTCTTAAGAATTCCAAACTCTTGATAATATGGTGCCACCTTCAAAGTTGGTGCCCAAGTTTATAATGCAACCTTTTGACTGATTCAAAGGCATTTAAAATAGTTTACACATCTCTTTTAATTTTTTACACAACAATATACAACTTATGCATGCCTCATCCTTAGTTTTGAATTGGTCTTACATTACCTTATGTGCTAGTTTATATTGTTTTCATAATTCTTTTACTTTACATTACAATGCACACTCATTACTTATCCTTTCCACTATTCCTAGCAGCGTTGTCTAAGCTTTCACTTGCTCTATTACCTCATGTGTTTTACAGACTTCCTCTTTAGCTATGCACTAATTCTGACTTGGTCCTACATTTGCTTTATTTGTATGGTAAACATTCAATATTCCATAGTTTATGCACTGATCATAGCACAACTTTATTCATGTTTATATTGGCTTTGCCATTTCATTGTTGACTATACCCTACGTGCCATATGCTCAATGCCAACTTTAGCACATTTGTTTTAACTATATCTAAAACACTTATCATTTTACAAAGCGTTGTCTAATCATTATCAAATATAATTTCCAATTAATAAATCTACAAGAATATATCTAACAACAATTGTTTATATATTTATATACATATAATACATATAAGTATATACATTCTTATCCAATACATACATACATACATATATATATATATATATATATATATATATATATATGTATATATATGATGCATATATTTATACATTTCCACAATAAGCACAATACATGTATAAACACACACACACACACACACACACACACACACACACATATTGATATACATATATATTTATACTTATAAAGGTTCGCATATATTAGTTTCTATTCAAATATATATTTAAGTAATTATATATAAGCATATACATATATATGTTTACTAATATATAAGTATATTCATTTACCTAAACATAATAATATACTTATACATTAATATATCTATATTTTAATTTACATATATTATTACTTTAATATCCAAACTCAAACACATATAACCCCCTTATTCATCGATTGACATATATACATGAAGTGTATACATATATATTTATAAATATGTCTCTTTTGTCCAATCAACTTTCCCATGCATATGGGTTATCGAAGACATGTATTTATACATTCTATGTATATACTTCTTTGACTATCATATAAATGTGAACACGTGAAGAAGAAGAAATTCCACTTAATATAAAGACTCAATCTCATAACCCAAATAGGAACATTCAAAGACTAAAACCAAAAACCACAATAAATCATCCCTAAACCATAACCAAAGGTTACCTACCCAATTTAGTGAACTAACTCGACTAAACCAACTAGGGTGTGAGTGTGTGAATGATTAGTTAGGCTTATTAAGGGTTACTAGACCAAGCTCCTCTCCTGAGTGATACTTCCCCTCTTTCAAAGGTTTGAACCTATTCCTACATTCAATTTAGTACAGTAGTAAGTTGTTCTCATGAAATCCACTTACATCATAAATCATTTAAATTATCAAAGCATTCATATTGCAATACATATTCATTTATTTCATTTCCACTAGTATATGAAACATAATAATTTTTTCAAAAGTAATAGCATCTTAATACATATTTTTGTATTTCATAAACATATTAAAGTCATGATTCTCATTCATCATCATATTTACTCATGAAGGTAAAAGTAACTCAGTAACTATGAGATGGGGTGTAACATTGATGAAGTAGTGAAGGCACTGGAGGAGACCATACCCAGTGAATTTATAAGTCCAACTCTTTATCCAATATGGAGAATTTAAAGTTTTTACTTGATTATTTCAAAGAATATTCCAGTGGGTTGAAGGAGAAACTGGAGAAGGAGATAGACAAAAAGATGAATGATAAAAGATTGATGGACATAACTAAGAAGTGTGCCTCCACACACAACTAATTTCAAAACAATCTCAAAGATGTATAAGATTGCTTGGTGGAAGCCAAAATGTTGTTTCAATTTTGTATGAAATGGCCATACTCCACCAAGAGCATAAAAGATGAGATGGAATCAATTGTCCCAAATTGAGAAGGCATCTAGGGCCTATGATCTGACATGGGATCTGCATGGGAGTACTATGACTATGATAAAGAATTTGCATGAGTATTTCCAATTTCAAGTTCAAAAGGAGAAGATTATAATGTAGTTTGGTCATCTTAGGGATCTGGTAAATGCCAAATTCTTATAGGAATCTCTAGTGCCCAATGGAGTGCAGAAAAAACAACTAAGTTAAATCCTGTACCCAAGACTTTGGATGATGGTGAAGAACTTCTGATGGAGTTTAAGACTCAGGGCTGAATGCTTGGCCTTGCCAAGAAAAGTTGGGAAGAAGGGAAGAGGGACTAGAAAACACACCCCAAGAAGCTTCAGGTGTCAAATGCTTCTTCTAGGTGATTGTATTTATTTGTATGCATTTCAACTTGTTGTTCAAATTTTAGTGTATATATGAGGATGCCACAAGATAGTTTTCTAGTGTAAGTTTTGTTGGATTTTACCCTTAGGGGGAGTCAGTAAAGTTTTCAGTTTTTTACTCTCTTGTATATATATCAATCAAGGGGAGTTCCAATGCATGAGAAAACATAAGTATATGCCCTTTTCCCTTGATGTCAAAGGGGGAGAATAGTTTTGGAGATAAATTTTGGCATGTTTCCATTAATGACAAAGGAGGATACTATTGAAATAATAAGAAGTTTTTCATTGATATACTTATCGAAAACATGAGCATGAGGTATGAATATAAGTTATACAATATGCAGTATAGTGTTGTCATTGATGCCAACAATGTGATCTGATATGAAGATCATTATGCAGACCATTTTGTATAGCTTGAGCATGCATACAGATATTAATCCAATGCTTAGTTGAAAGAAGTCTTGATCTAGTATAAATAGTCAAAGTGGAAAATAGACTAAGTTCAAAATAAGTATTTTTGTGTATAGGACGTCCGATAATTTGGTCTGCATTGGTCCACTGTGAATAATATTGCTTTGCAGTTTTAATGTAGTTTTGTTGGATGATAGAAGCATTTAAATCCAAAGTTTCACATTGTTTTTGTTTCTAGAGTAGAAGTTATGGATGATAGAAGTTTCGGTCTGCCAGTGATAGTGTTGCTTGTACAGTGTACATGTTTTGGTGAATCTACACTTCACTGCGGATTGGTATCTAGCTTTACGGATTTTTGGAAGTGTTGAAAGGTGTCAATAGAGTTTGTGATCCAAGTGGCATAAAGTTTCAAGGTCTATATATATATATTAGTATTTTTGGTGTTGTGGATGTATGTATAGTATAATAAGTTTTTGTTGATTGTGTGAGAGTGATGCAAATGCAGAGAAGAGTAGAGTATTAGCATAGATCAGTATGAAGTATGTGTATTGAGCTTTAATGGAACTATAATTCATGCATATGATAGATGCAATTATAGAAATTCATATTTAGGTTGTGAGCCACCACTCTCTTCAATATTTTCTTCTTTTGTGGGCAACAAGTCCACCTGCAGTGAGCACTTTTGTAATATATTATAACCAGTTATAATATATTATGACCTACTCCTCACCATGGTTTTTCCCTTTTTAGGTTTTCCACGTAAAAATATGGTGTTAATGTGCTATGTGGTGATTGATGATTGATTTTATGCTTTCCTTTCTTACTGCAAGTTAAATATGCTATGTGGAATGAATGTTTAAATATTTAAGTGGTTTAAGAGAATATTGATTCACCCCCCCTCTCAGTATTCCAGGTGTTCAACATGTGTGTATATGTGTTCAACTCAAATTAGTATTTACCTATTTGTTTATCCATGTCTATAGTCTTCTCTCCAATTATACTCTCCCTCTCCATTTGGGAGGGTAAAAATTTGGTCCTGTATTCAACTTAGAAGGCCATCCAAATAGTTAATCTATTATTAGCCATGATGTAATAATTGTTGATTAAAATTAATAATCATTACAATCAATTTTTTTTATATTACATTAAATAATTTCATCAAAATACCAACTGACATAAAATAATCCATTAATGTCCAAAACACATTTTTAACGTAAAATTTAAAAGTAATTGCAAATCAAAATTTGTGGTGTAACACTAGGAGTATGTTAAGTGGGGATAGTATGGAACAAAAATTTATGGGAAGAAACTATTTTCATAGCTTTCTACCTAGTTAATAGGTCTCCTACATTAGATCTTGATGATAAGATACATATGGAGGTATGGTCAATAAAAAATTCTCTTTGATACATCTTTGTGTCTTTGGTTGTGAGGCATATATAGACGTGCCTAGGGAGAAGTAGTCAAAGTTAGTGAGCAATGATGCAAAATGTATCTTCATTGGATATGATGTTGTTGTGAAAGGATACATGCTTTGATACCCAATGGTTGGTAGGGTTTTGTATATCATAAGTGTTATCTTTAAAGAAGTTAAGTCTTCTTCCATAATTTTGAAAACATAGAAGGATCGAAAGAAAGATGTGGTTCAACTAACCCCACAGATCAAGAAGGTTGAAGAAAAATCCCATGAAGGACCTAGAGAGGAAGAGAGCTCATATATTTTTGAAGAAGAGACAAAACCTCCACCTTTAACATTTAGGAGGTCCACACAACAAAGATAACAACCAAAAATGTATACTCCCCCTAATTGGAGATGTATTTTTACCTTGATTACTAACACTAATGAGATTAGGACTACAAAGGAGGATATGGGTATGGATGATGCAGAGTCCTATAAGGTGGCTATGGATGAGATGGTCGCTTTGAACAAAAATCAAACATGGGAGCTAATACCTTTGCTTAAAAAACCAAATTATGTTGTATACAAATGGGCACATTCAAAAGAAAAATAAGGTTTAATGATAGCGTTGAGAAGTACAAGGTGATATTAGTTATAAAGGTTTATTCTCAGGTTGAGGGAATAGATTATGGTGATATTATCTCTTCAATAGCAAAGCTAAGTTAATCCATTCAATTTTTATTATCTCTTTTTGTAGCATATTATCTTCAAGTTGAACAGATGGATGTGAAGACAATATTCCTTCATGGTGATTTGGAGGAAGATATTTATATGGCACATCCAAAGCACTACATTTGAGAAAGGTAAATAACATTTCAATCGCAAGTTGAAAAAGTATTTGTATGGTCTTAATAAATCTCCTGGGATGTTGTGCCTAAAGTTTGATTATTTTGTGTTGAGTTTGGGATTTATGAGATCCAAATTAGATAACTTCATCTATTATAAGATGGACAGTGATTGTATTCTCATTATAATATTTTATGTTGATGATATGCTATTCTTCAATAATGGGTAATCTTTTATTTGTGATTTGAAGTCTCAACTTTCAGTATAGTTTGAGATGACGAATTTAGGGGCAATGAAGTACATCTTAGGGATGGAGATCATAAGAGATAGAGTGAACACAAAAATTTGGTTGGGCCAGATTAATTATATAAGCTTAGTGTTAGAGAGGTTTGAAATGATAGATTGTAGTATATTGTGCGTTCTTGTTATGATGAGGACAAAGTTATTTATTGAGCACTATCTAATTTCTCCTAGTGAGATAGAGGATATAAGCAAAGTAATTTATGTTAGTGAAATTGAGAGTTTGATGTATGTTATGGTATGTATGACTTGTTACACCCCATTTCTAAGTTACCAAATTACTTTTACCTTTATGAGTAAATGTGTTTTTAATTCATGATTATGTTTTGATGAATTTTAATGGATGAATGAAATGTATGAATATGCATTATGATGAATTAATTTTTAAATTCTTTAATGATGCTTATGATATATGATGAATTTTATTTATATGTTATCAACTAACTATGTAAATATTGCTCTAAGTTGGATGCAAGAAAGGTTTGAACCCTCTAGAGGGGGAGGGAGAGTATCACCCAAGAGAGAAGGTTGGTATGGGAGCCATTGGTATATATATCTAAGTAGATGCACACACTCACTACACGAGATACAAGAACCTTGTAGAGTTAGTTTAAGTTTTGTGTTAGTAATCATGATGAATTTCATTCGATGAATAAAATGTATTAATATGCATTATGCTGAATCACTTTTAAAACTCTTTAATGATTCTTATGATATACGATGAATGTGATTTATATATTATCAACTAACTATGTACATGTTGCTCTAAGTTGGATGCAGGAAAGGTTCGAACCCTCCAGAGGGGGAGGGAGAGTATCACCTAGGAGAGGAGGTTGATATGGGAACCATTGGTATATATATCTGAGTAGACGTGCACACACTGCATAAGACAGGGGAACCTTGTTGGGCTAGTCTGAGTTTTGTGTTGGTAAGTGCCAATCCTAGGTTGTTAGCATCTTGGTTGTTAATAAAGTTAGGTTTTGTTATCGTTTAACCTTCCTTGATTATTTAAGCCATTTTGAGTTAAAGTGTTAAAAATCTTGTGTTTGACCATATGTTATTTATTTTGTATTTATATATATATGAATACATATATAATGAATGTATATATTTATGTATGTAGGTCTGAGTATATGTAGATAGAAATATCTATGTATACTCATACATAGATACATAATACATATGTGAACATTCACATCGATATATATATATATATATTATGTTTAAATGATTACTATATATATATAGTTAAGTGATCGATATATATATATATATATATATATATATATACATTAATATATGTATATTTAATTAATTACTATATATATATAAAGTTAAGTGATCGATATATATACACATTAATATATGTATATTTAAGTAATTACTATACATATATATATTGATATATATATATATATATATATTAGGTAAATGCTACCAAAGGGGGTAGCTCCCTCTATTCATAGAAAATAAAATTTACATTCAGCCATACAAGATCTATTAGTGATACAAATAACTGACCCCATCTAAAACTTCAATCATCCTCAGAAATCAGTCCAGGATTGTCCTCTAAAATTTTTATGAAGTCCTTGATGTTGTAAATATGCTCCACCCCTTTCTTGAAGAGCCTCCATGCCTTATGCAACTTCTATTTCTCCCTTTCTTCATTGAGGCTTAGTATCCCCACTACCAACCTAAATTCAGGATCGATCAACACACCATCAATGGTTGTCGAGATAGCCAAATAGGTATCGTCACACACATACCTTAAGGCAACCCAAACACCCCAGAGTTGTTCTCAAAGCACCTACACATAGTTTGTATAGAATCAGTTCAACACCACTCCATCATGTGTATGACCACTACCCCAAAAATTGTCCCCTAGCACCTTCATTATGGTTGTCACCTCCTTGTCCTTTTCCCTTGGAAACAAGAAACAATTCTGCTCCCTGCTTGTCTCTGCCATCCTTCCAGCACCCCCATGATCGAACACCTACAATTAACATCGAAATGGAAATACATCTTCGTATATGATGCATGACCCTACACACACCTCTTTATAGACCAACATGCCTTTAAGCTGACCAACAGGAGCCCAAATAAGATCGTCAAATCCAATCCTCTCTTGTTTCTCTAGAATTGTCATCTCATCGAGACCAACTTGTTGCCACTTAGAGGAGAAGTACACTCCCCAAGTGAGATGGCAGACCAATCTGATACCATCACCATCAAACCCAGAGTTCTCTACCCGTGAAAAATATCTATCTAATTTGAATGTCCTTCTCCTTCTCACCTCTTAGGCCACCGCCATGTCCTTGCTTATCATGTCCTTCAAACTATTTGGTAGGCCTGAACTATCATAAACAATTCTTTTAGAATCCAATGTGAACCCCATGTTTTTAAGCACGTCTTTTGCCATATTGGCTTCGTGAAACACATGATTAATTGTGAAATCATCAAGCGAACCCAAGCATGAACTTATTCTATTGATCATCCCTTTTAATTTCTAGTCCATCGCCTTTCCTTTCCTCACAACATTGCTACAAAGCATAGAGTCTCCTTCAATATTAACAACCTTGTGTCCCTTCTCCAAACATAAACTAATCCCTCCAGCCTCCAACTCAAAAAAATTGTTAGTTTCCACCCCAACCCCTTTTTCTAATGCCCATATACATTCATTATTTTTGTTATGGATTTTCTCCAACCCTACCAGCCCCGAATTTCCTTTGGCCACCCCATCAAAATTGAGCTTTACTCGCCCGGGCTAGGTGCTAACTACCTTGCTTCCTTCCTTTTCTTGGCTTTTCCAATCCCCATCATTATGGGTGGTTTTAGCATTTCCAACCTCTTCTTTAGCTCATTATCCCAGGAATTAAACACCGTTTCTGATTTTGGTTGACACTTAGCGTTCACCACTTCACATATGCTGAACTCCAACCTTCGAATCACCTTGGCTACTTCCATTTTGTTCATTGAACACCCTTTGATTTCATTCCTTCCAAACATTCTAGACAAGCATGGAAGGGGCAATCAACCAAACATCCATCCATAAAGCACATCCCAAACTCCTTGGCCAATTGGATAAAAATTCCTTCAAATCTATTTGCCTGGGAGAAAACCAATCCAATGATTGCATTAACTAGTCCCAACAAGCCACCATAAAAGGATATGTGAGTAGAAGATGATCAAAACCTTCCTCAGCCACCCTACATAACATGCATATTGATGGACCATAAATTATGTATCTTGCCAACTTGTCCCTTGTTAAGATTTTCTTATGTAGCACAAACCATAAGAAGGCACTGACCTTCGGAAGAAGCTGTGAATTCCAACACAAAGTAGCTAGCCATTCATTCGCCATCCCCTAAGTGTGTTGAATCTCATATCCCAGCTTAACACTATATTCCCCAGATTTCGCACCACACTATATAATTTTGTCTACCTATGGCGTTAACATTAACTTTTGACTGCCTAGTATAGCCATCAGTTCTTTTTGGTCCTCTGTTGGAATCTGGTAATCAATGCTTGTAACCCATTTAGTCTCCACTCCCCTACCAACCACATTATCTTGTATGTAATCTAAAAATTTGCTTCCACACCTGGTGATTACCTTGAAAATCCACTCCTTCTATCAAAAAGAGAGGCCAGTGCAGGGAGTCCATTCCATGAATCAAACTAAAAGTCAATTGTCCTCCCATATCCAATTCACCATGAGATATTGTCCGTGATCAACCTCTTGCTCTCCTAAATAAACCTCCACATGGTTGAGCCCCCATTTGAGTTTTCCAAGGTCACTATGCATGTAGGATCATCGTCATCTAAGTATTTTCTCTGTATGATACAACACCACTGATTCCTAGACTCCTTGAATAGCTTCCAGCTCAATTTTGCTTCCAGAGCGTTGTTTAACAACTCCATCCTTCTCAGCCTCGTGTTGCTTTCCTCCTATTGACATGTCATCTCCCATCCAATCAGTGGTATACACTTAACCTCTTTAGCAACTTCCCATAGGAATTTCTTCAACTGTCCTTCCAAATATCCAATTGCTTTATTCAACATTTCGAAACAAGACATGACATAAATAGGTACAACTGACAAAACAAATTTGATCATTTGGATCCTTCCCACAAAGGACAACCATTTGCACTTCCATGCCTCCTTTTTATTCTTGCAATTGCTTAGCACATCCTCCCAGTAGGCCAATTTGCACATTCCTTGAAAAAGCGACACCCCCAAATGCTTTGTAGGGAGAGAACCAATTGAGAAACCTAGAATCTTGGAGATATTTCTTTGCAGTGGTTTCTCAATATTAAAAAGGAATATTTCTAACTTCTCCTTATTCAAGAGCTGTCCAGAAACCTTGGAGTAATTTTCCAATGCATTTTTGATGACTTCTACCTCCCTCAGAGAAGCTTCGCCAAATAATATTGTGTTGTTTGTAAATTGATTATGGGTGATATTACCAACCCCATCCGCCACCCGAATCCCTTTCCACACTTGAGAGTCCCTCAAACTCCTAAAATGTCTCCCTATTGCTTTCACCATTATAACAAACATAAATGGGAGTAAAGGGTATCCTTGCTAGAGCCTGTTAGTAGCATTGAAGAAGCCACACAATGAGCCATTGACATAAATTGATTACCTTGGAGAAGAAATGCACATACCTATTCTTTCTACCCATTCAGGCGCAAATTTGAATCTTTCTAGCACCTTAAGTAGAAAATCCCAGCGTACATGGTCATAGGCCTTACTCACATTTAACTTGATTACCATACTATTCAACCTCTCAGAGGAGATTGTGTGAATTTTATTTGGCGTGGTGATTATATTGTCTATTATTTCTCTACTTGGATTAAACCCATTCTGTTCTTCTAAAATAATTGAGTCCATCACCTTCTTGAATCTGTTGGCCATAACCTTCGCTAGGATCTTGTAAAATCCATTGCACAGGGAAATTGGTCGATAATCAACAAATGAGGTTCATTCATGTTTTTTGGGGATCAAAGCTATCTCTGTTTTGTTAATATACTTGACAAAAATTTTCCTTTTCCCAATCTCTTCCACAAATTTCCATAGATCTGTGCCCACAAAGTTCGAACACTTCTAGTAGAATTTCATTGGCATCCCATGAGGCCCAGGTGCCTTATCTAGGTTTAAACTGAAGACAACATATTTGACTTCCTCCAGTGTGAATGGGGTGTTAAGCATTCTAATATCATCATCCCCTACAATCTTCAAAATGCAACTAAAAAACTCCTTATCCTAGCCACTGTCGCTTTTATTGGATGTTAGAAGCTCAGAGAAGCAACAAACCGCCTCAGCTTCCAGGCCATCCTTATCGCACACTATAGTCCCATATGTCAATCTTATGCTTTCAATTTTGTTCCGCTCTCTTCTTGTGTGGGTAGTAGCGTGGAAAAACTTGGAGTTAGCAACACCAAACTTCAACCATGTTTCTCAGGCTTTGTCCTTCCAATATAGTTCCTCTTGTGTTAATAACTCTAAATGCCATTCTTTTAGATCCTCTCACAAATACTCTCATGATGACATTCCATATCTGATCACATGCTCATTGAGTTGATCTAGCTCTACCTCCACTTTTTCCTTCTCTGCAAAGATGTCTTTGAAGTTATCTATATTCCACTCTTTTAACTTCTTTTTAAAGTATCCAAGCCATTTGACCAAGCTAAAGCTCGTCGATCCCCTATAGTTGATTTTCTCCTTCCACCACAGTTCTAGATTCCCCATTAGCTTTGGGTCCACCACCACATCGATTCAAATTTGAAATAACCCTTGGCTAGTTTTTCAATTAAGTTCACATCTAGTTGCACCGGATAATGGTCCAAGACAATAACCAAAAAAATACATGTTGCACACTTTCTCCCCACCACCCGACACCAAAGAAGAAATGATCTAGTCTCTTTGATATGTTGGTGAACCCCATCCTCCTATTCGTCCATGTAAACGCCCCATTTTTTGGTATACAGTTTGCCACTAACATATCTGAAATAAACTCATAAAAAATTAACATAACCTTATTCTCCTTCTGCAACCCACTACTCTTTTCCTTTAAATCTAGAATGGCGTTGAATTCCCCACCCAAAATGAGTTTTTCATTGCTCACCATCGCCATCCAATCCCTTATTTCATTCTAATTTTTCAACTTATCCTTAATCTTGGTCGGACCATACACATTAAACAAGGGGAAGCCCATATCTGATGCTCAACAGGTAACCCAACATAGCATCCAATTGGTCTGATCATCTAGTAATTTTATGTTCACTGATTTGGAAGACCAGAGGACACCTAAACCACTCACTGATCTAGTAGAATTGCAGTATACACCTTTCCACATTTTGAAATAGTTAGTAAACTTTTCGCCATCAAGAGCCCCAATTTTTGTCTCCTGAAGCAAAATAATATCCGCCTTTATACAATCTAGATGATGCTTGACCAAGCATTGCTTGTTAGGGGCCATTAGGCCCTTGACGTTCCAGGTAATTATTTTCATTTTTTTCCAAGGGGGGCCTTTGCTCCCTTAGATGTCAAATACTCCTTAATACTTAGGAAAAATTTCTCCCTTGCTTCCTCTTCCTCTTCCCATTTCTGTTTTTTTGTCTTCCTTCCCCTACCCTTCTTAGTGTTTTTCATTAGCCTTGCAACCAATTAGCTTATTCTCCTCAACTCAATGATATACAATTCATCACCTACCAAAAATCCATCCTCCCAATCCGTCAGCCCCATCAGGAACTTCCACCAGAACAAGTGCTAGCTTGGGGTCCTGGTGTAGGAGCACCTAAGAACACCTAGGAAACACTAGGAATTAGGCATTAGGAATACTAAGATGAGTTTTGTTTTAATGTTTTTCCAAGAAGGTCATGTTGACCATTGGAATAGAGTTAGAGGTTTTATTAATATGCCTTGGTCAGGAGCGATCAGGAGCGATCAGGAGGGGTCAGTAGTTGAAGGGAAACTCATTTTTCCTAGTTTCTTTGAATAGGCAAAAGTGGCAAAATGGTACATTTTGCACCTTTGCCACTTTGTAACCAACATGTCCGACCAAGGGGAAAGCTAACTACTTTCCTGACCTATATAGGGAAGGTCTCAACCTGTGTGAAAGGTTGGAAGACATTGGAAGCTTTTGCATCATTCAAAAATTAATGAGTACAAGCGAGGACAGTGAGAAGATTGACTAATTTTCATTGTTTTGCTCTTGTTAGTGTGTTAATAGTATAAACCAGGCATTGAAAAATGTGTGGAATGTAATGTAGTTGTCTTCCAAGCATTGTTTGGTTCTGTAGTTAGCTTGTTTTCATCGTTTCAAGCTTTTGATTGTAGTTAGTTAGTTTCTTTCCATTACTGTTTTGACTAGCAGACTGTCAGAAATGGAGTTCTAGTCCACTTTTCTCCTGTATCTAGTGTATGGGCTCTTGGAAACTATGGCTAGGCTCCATGCTTGTAATATAGTAGAGGTAAGAGTCTTTAGGGGTCAGGGAATCATGGATGAAGTCTGTTCCTAGGCGAGCTTGGCAGTGCCCGACTAGTAAGGACAAAGAGTGCAGAGCACTAAGGTTGCAGGGGTGCCCATCTCCTGGAAAACCACGGTGTGGAGAGGATGCTGGTTGCCTTGCAAGGGCTTGGCAAGAAGGAGGAGACTTCAACAGGTCTGGAGGAGGCAGAACAAACTGATTGATCACAGTGAGGTCAAAAAATGGCTTAAACAAGCCTAAAATTGCTAAACCAAGGGTAGGACAGTGTACGAATAGTGGAGGCTCCAAATCCCAAAAATCTTCAAGGTGTGGGCAAGGGCATCATGAATCCCAAGAAAATATTGGGGGTCTTTTGGAAGATTTGGGTGAACTATCCATTTTTCTCGGGTTAGGAGGCCTAATTGGGACTCTAGGGCTTGTAGCCTTTTTAACCCTAGATGAGGGTTTGGTGGAAGCGATGGAGAGTTGGAGTTTGGTGATTGTTTAAGAACCCTAAGAAGATGTTGTGAAACTAGTAGAAACCTCTCTACACCCCTACAAAGTATAAGTGAGAGTTGGGAGTAACTAGCCTTTAGGGAAGATTAAGGGTTAAGGAAGAGATAGTGGCATAGCACCAAGATTGTCTTGGGAGTTTGTGTGTGAGATGATAGTGGGGCTGGCCAGAAGAACCAGGGGTACCTAAGCAAGCCTTAAGGACCTATAGGTTAAGGTGGTGTAGTGTGACACCTCAAGGATCTTCCAAGGGAGACACAGAGCATGGGGTAGTGAGTGTTCCATCCAACCCTACCCTATCAGATTGGTATCATAGAAAGTTAAAGATTTGGGATTAAGAGTTGTATGTTAGACCTTGAATCCAGTGGTTCCAAAAACATGGTGACCAATGCAGAGTTAGAAAGAGACCTGACAGAGCAACAAGAGAAAAACAAACAGCTGGAAGAGGTTGTGGAAGAGATGAAGCAAAGGTTAGAAGAGGTGGTAGAGGCTGCAGGCAAGATGAAGGTACAACTAGCAGTGGTTAGAGACAAGGGTGAGGATCAGATTGAGGAGGACATAGAACCAAACCCTGATCCCCCACTAAAAGAGGAACCCTTCCTCAAAGCATTAAAGGCCTTGAGTGGTAAAGCACTAGAAGGCATTCCCATCTTCACAAGTAGAATGGATGCAGAGTTGGTTATGGAGTGGATAGAAGGAACAAAGAATCACTTTGAGTGTGATGGAGTTACTGAGGCACAAAAGGTGAAGATAGAAAAATCTAGGTTAAGGGGACAAGCACTGACTTGGTGGAAGTTCCTACAAGAAGCAAGAGAGAATGAAGGCAAGAGGCGCATTGGAAGTTGGAAAGCTATGGTGGCTAAAGTGAAGGAGTATTATTTACCTGAAGACTATGAGGTCCAAATGCATAAGAAGAGGCAAAACCTTAGGCAAAGAGACCTAGATGTAGCTGCCTACACAGAGGAGTTCCAAAAACTAAGTCTTCGATCTAGGGTGCAAGAAGTGGAAAGCATCAAGGTGGCGAGGTATCTAAATGGCCTCAAATGGAACATCCAAGAAGAGTTGAGTCTCTTTACACTCACCAATCTGCATAGTTGTTATCAAATGGATTTTAAAGTGGAGGAGAAACTGAAAAAGAAACAAGACTCTAATTCTAAAGGTAGAGGCAAAGGCAGAGATCAAAGAGATCAAAGAGGACAAAGGGGTGGCTACCAAGGTAGAGGAAATGAGCAAAGAAACCAAGGAGAATCTAAAATCATTGAGCATGGAAGTGAAGCACCTTCTAGAGGAGGTTATGGAAGAGGTAGAGGTTCTCAAGGAGGATCAAATAGAGGAAGAGGAGTAGGCAGGAGAAATTCATATTTTGCTACTATGAAATGTTACCATTGTGGTCAAGTAGGCCATCCAGCTTATAGGTTCCCAGAGAAAAAATCTTCATCTAATACTGAGAAGAGAGTGGCATATGCTCAAGAGGACACCATGAGCACCAAATTACCTGAGGTCAGTCATATTGAATCTGAAATGGGAGAAAATCTGATGTTTTTTAGAGTTTTGATCAGACAACCGGTCAAGGAAGAACTGAAACAAAGAAGAGCTCTATTTAGAGTGAGGTGCAAGATACTTGGTAAAGTATGCAAGGTCATTGTAGATTCAGGTTCAACAGATAATATCATCTCAGAAGAGGCAGTAATGAAATTGAAATTGGAGAAGGTACCCCACACTAACCCCTACAAGGTAACATGGCTCAACAAAGGGTAGAGTGTTCTAGTCAATGAGCAAGTAACGGTGGAGTTTTCCATTGGAGGGTACAAGGATAAGCTAGTTTGTGATGTGTTACCCATGGATGAATGCCATCTACTATTGGGCAGACCATGGAAATATGACAGAAGTGCCATGCATGATGGGAAAGAGAATACAATTTCATTTAAGAAGGATGGGAAGACCTTTAAGTTGCAGTCACTGTCAGAAGAGGATGAAGGACAGTCAAAGACACCAAGTGTCTTGTTAAGTAGTGGAAAAGAGTTCCTTAACACCCTACATAAAGGAGGTGAAGGATATGTGATCATGTCACAATCCAAAGAGGAAGACAAGACTGAAAAAATAGTCATACCCGGAGCAGTCCAAAACTTGCTTGAGAAGTACAAGGACATAGTTAGTGATGGTGCACCTGCAACTTTACCCCCTGAAAGAGCCATTAGTCATCAAATTGACTTCATACCTGGAGCATCATTGCCTAACAAAGCAGCTTATAAGCTTACACCGGATCAAAATTTAGAGGTAGCTAGACAAGTGCAAGAGTTGATGGATCAAGGCTTGATTAGGAAGAGCATCAGCCTATGTGCAGTACCAATGGTCTTAGCAACCAAGAAAGGAGGCAAGTGGATGTTATGTACTGATTCTAGAGAAATAAATAGAATCACAATTAGGTATAGGTTCCCTGTTCCTAGAATTGAAGACTTGATGGATTGTCTTGGAGGAGCTTAGTATTATACCAAGTTGGATCTCAAGAGTGGATACCATCAGATCAGAATCAAGGATGGAGATGAGTGGAAGAAAAAATTCAAGACAACATATGGGTTGTATGAATGGAGAGTTATTCCATTTGGCCTCTCTAATACTCCTAGCACATTCATGAGACTCATGAATGAAGTACTCAAAGACTTTACAGGAATATTTGTGGTTGTATATGTTGATGATATACTCATCTTTAGCAAGACAACAGAAGAACACCTAAAGCATGTGGAGTTGGTTCTTAGAAGATTGCAAGAGGAGAAGCTATCCATCAATCTAGAGAAGTGTGAATTCTTTAAACAAGAGCTCATATATTTGGGTTTTGTAGTGTCACAAGGATCATTGAAAATGGATCCAAGCAAGGTGGAAGCTATCCTAAACTAGCCTACACCAACTACAGGGACTGAGGTAAGAAGTTTCCATGGATTAGCTCAATTTTATAAGAAATTCATAAGAAAATTTAGTGGCATATGTGCACCAGTCCTAGATACAATCAAGGGTGGTTTGAAAACTAAGTTTGTGTGGACTCAAGAAGCTAAGAAAGGATTTGAGAAACTGAAACAAGAAGTGGCAACTCAACCTATTCTCTTATTACCAAGCTTTGAAAAGTTGTTTATTGTGGAGTGTGATGCTAGTGGAGTTGCAGTAGGAGGAGTGCTTAGTCAAGAAGGCAGACCTATAGCTTTCTTTAGTGAAAAGATCAATGAAGCTAAGAAGAAATACTCAACCTATGATCTAGAACTTTATGCTTTGGTTCAGTCACTTAGGAAGTGGAGGCATTACCTTCTACCCAAGGAGTTTGTGGTCTTTACAGACAATCAGGCACTTAGCTATATCAACACCCAAGAGAAGTTGAGCAATAGACACTTGAAGTGGATGGAGTACCTCCAAGCGTTTACTTTCACCATCAAGCATAAGAAGGGACAAATGAACAAGGTAGCAGATGCATTGAGTAGAAGATTGCTGACAGTCCAAGAAATACAGATCAAGAGCATTGGAATAGAGAGCTTCAAAGATCTCTATGGGGAGGATAAAGATTTCTCAGAGGCCTACAAGGTATGTTCTAACTTTGAGAATCATTTTCATAGCCAATACTCAGAGTATACTTTGTAAAGTGGATTGTTGTTTAAAGGGAATCAGTTATGTGTTCTAAAAGGGTCAATGAGAGAAAACCTCATTCAAGAAAAGCATAATGGTAGTCTTAGTGGACATTTTGGCATCAACAAGACTTTAGAACTAGTGCAAAGGTTTTACTATTGGCCTAAGTTGGCAAAATATGTCAAGAGGTATGTGGAGCAATGTGTTGTGTGTATCCAAGGGAGGAGCTAGTAATGCTGGCCTATATCAACCCCTACCCATTCCTAACAGACCATGGGAGTGTGTGAGCATGGATTTTGTGGTAGGACTCCCTAAGACCAAGACTGGATTTGATAGTGTTTATGTAGTGGTGGATAGATTCAGCAAAATGAGTCACTTTATTCCTTGCAAGACCACTCATGATGCTAGCTACATTGCTCACCTTTTCTTTAAGGAAATTGTCAGGATTCATGGATTGCCATTGAGTATTGTTTTAGACAGGGATGTGAAGTTCATGAGTCACTTTTGGAAGACTCTATGGAGCAGATTAGGTACCAACCTGTCTTTTGGATTAGCTTACCATCCTCAGACCGATGGGAAAAAAGAGGTGGTTAACAGGGTGCTAGGTAACCTTCTAAGGTGCCTAACCAAAGAGTATGGACAAACATGGGACATGATTATCTCACAGGCTGAGTATGCCTATAATGACAGTGTGAACCGGACCACAGGGAAGAGTCCTTTTGAGGTTGTGTATGGAATGCACCCAAGAAGTATATGTGAGCTCAGGGATCTAGGAACTATGGAAAATAGGAGTGGACATGCAGAAGACTTCACTCAAACCATGAAAGAGATTCAGGAGCAGGTAAAGAAGACAATCACCAAGGCTACACAAAAGTTGAAAGACAAGGTAGATATATCAAGAAAGGATTTGCAATTTGCAGTAGGAGATTATGTCATGGTTCACCTTAACAAATCCAGGTTGTAGAAGGGAATGTAAACCAAGTTGAAAATGAAAAGAGTAGGACCATGCAAGATATTAGCCAAGTATGGGAAGAATGCATACAAGGTGGAGTTACCTGTTGATTTGGGAATTTCACCAGTTTTCAATGTTGCTAATTTGATCAGGTACAAGGGATCAGTCCAAGATATGGATCAAAACAGTAAGGAGATCTTCAAGGATGTCAGCAACATAGCCTTACCTACTAAAGACAAATATCCTTACCTACTAAAGACAAACTACAAGCATATAGCATCTTGGAGTCAAGAGTGCAAAAATCTACAAGGAAGAGAGTGTACATGGAGCACCTCATCAAGTGGAAGGACAAGCCAGAATCTGAGCCACATGGATGGATGAAGCTCAATGTAATAAGCAAGGCATAGATGTCTCTCTAATCTCTCCTCACATCCCTTAGAGTTTTTACAGAGGGGGAGAATGGTGTAGGAGTACCTAAGAACACCTAGGAAACACCTAGGAAACACTAGGAATTAGGCATTAGGAATACTAAGATGAGTTTTGTTTTAATGTTTTTCCAAGAAGGTCATGTTGACTATTGGAATAGAGTTAGAGGTTTATTAATATGCCTTGGTCAGGAGCGATCAAGAGCAATTAGGAGGGGTCAGTAGTTGAAGGGAAACTCATTTTTCCTAGTTTCTTTGAATAGGAAAAAGTGGCAAAATGGTACATTTTGCACCTTTGCCACTTTGTAACCAACATGTCCAACCAAGGGGAAATCTAACTACTTTCCTGACCTATATAGGGAAGGTCTCAACCTATGTGAAAGGTTGGAAGACATTGGAAGCTTTTGCATTATTCAAAAATTAATGAGTACAAGCGAGGACAGTGAGAAGATTGACTAATTTTCTATGTTTTGCTCTTGTTAGTGTGTTAATGGTATAAACCAGGCACTGAAAAACATGTGGAATGTAACGTAGTTGTCTTCCAAGCATTGTTTGGTTCTATAGTTAGCTTGTTTTCATCGTTTCAAGCTTTTGATTGTAGTTAGTTAGTTTCTTTCCATTACTGTTCTGGCTGGTAGACTGTTAGAAATGGAGTTCTAGTCCACTTTTCTCCTGTACCTGGTGTATGGGCTCTTGGAAATTGTGGCTAGGCTCCATGCTTGTAATATAGTAGAGGTAGGAGTCTTTAGGGGTTAGGGAATCATGGATGAAGTCTGTTCCTAGGCCAGCTTGGCAGCGCCTGGCTAGGAAGGACAAAGAGTGCAGAGTACTAAGGTTGCAGGGGTGCCCATCTCCTGGAAAACCACGATGTGGAGAGGATGTTGGTTGCCTTGCAAGGGCTTGGAAAGAAGGAGGAGACTTCAATAGGCCGAGAGGAGGCAGAACAAATTGACTGATCACAGTGAGGTCAAAAAATGGCTTAAACAAGCCTAAAATTGCTAAACCAAGGGTAGGACAGTGTACGGACAATGGAGGCTCCAAATCCCAAAAATATTCAAGGTGTGGGCAAGGGTATCATGAATCCCAAGAAATTATTGGGGGTCTTTTGGAATATTTGGGTGAACTATCCATTTTTCTCGGGTTAGGAGGCCTAATTGGGACTCTAGGGCTTGTAGCCTTTTTAACCCTAGATGAGGGTTTGGTGGAAGCGATGGAGATTTGGAGTTTGGTGATTGTCTAAGAACCCTAAGAAGATGCTGTGAAACTAGTAGAAGCCTCTCTACACCCCTGCAAGGTATAAGTGAGAGTTGGGAGTAACTAGCCTTTAGGGAAGATTAAGGGTTAAGGAAGAGATAGTGGCATAGCACTAAGATTGTCTTGGGAGTTTGTGTGTGAGATGATAGTGGGGTTGGCCAAAAGAACCAGGGGTACCTAAGTAAGCCTTAGGACCTATAGGTTAAGGTGGTGTAGTGTGACACCTCAAGGATCTTCCAAGGGAGACACAGAGCATGGGGCAATGAGTGTTCCATCCAACCCTACCCTATCAGGTCCTCCCCAACCACCTTGGGAAAGGCCACCATTTTTCCTTCATGGATTTCCATAGAAATGTGCCTGCCACCTTCTCCCCATCCTTAGCATCCATGATCTTGGTTTCCGTTGGTGTTCACCGATCTGGAACATCGACATTCGTATCACATGTCAACCTCTTCACTAGTGGAGATGCAGGAGGCACAAGTTTCTTCTTCTTGCATACTTGGTAGACCCTTGGATCCTGATGGAAAGACATTGAGTTATGGTCCCTCTCACAACATCTATAGAAAAAGAACTTTTCTTCTTCCACTTCTATCAACTGGATCCAATGTTCGCCCTTTACACACAACAAGATCTCCTTCAGGACTTTCTTGACAGATGCAATCTTGATCCTGACATAAATGTATGACTCACCTTCTATAATTTATGTGTCAGCATCGACCAAGGTGCAAAGAGAATGCCCTATCTTCACTAGACTTTCCTTTTCCCAATACTCTAATGGTAAATTGTACAAATGAATCCAAATATTGATATATATATAAATTATAACAAAACAGAGTGAATGTATTATAATAAATATATATATATATATATATAATTATATATACATATGTAATTATAGTGTTGAAAAATGTACTCCTTTACATTTTCACACTATGTTTGGGTCCCTTAATTAAATTGGACTTAATTAAGCTTCTAATGACCTAAATTATGCATTCCTAAGCCTTATTATTCCCATTTTTTGAAAGGGAAACCGACACTAAATAAATGCTAACATTAAATTAATTATGTTTGAAGTTGTGTGTTTAGGATTTAGGTCCCAAGACCCATTCGACCAAGGGCGAATGGGTCCTCCTTAAGTTTCATAACCCAATTTTTAATATGTTTTTAGCAAAATTTCAATATTTTAAATTCAAGTTTTCAATGTCGGCTTATGGAATCTGATTTTTTGGAAATTAGATAAACACCTATAAATACAAGGTTATTCTATCAAATTTAAAAGCTAAGCAATCTAATATTTTAGGAGATCAATCCTAAGAGAAAATATTATTGTCAAGAGCATTGAAGAGAAAATTTATCAAGCATCTACAACAACAATCAAGATCATATCATCATCTCAAGGCTCATGCATGTTTTTGGAGCTAACATTGTGATGTAGGTTTCAAGCATTCAAGCATCAAATCAAGTGTCAAATCAAGCATCCAATCAAGTCATTTCATGAAAGATCAATCCTTAGAGTGATGTGTTGGACTTCAGTCCTCTAAGGGCAGCCATTGAGGGTTTGGTGAGTTGCAATATAGATTTGTTCATTCATCAATCCTTATCATTTGTCATTATCTTTCATTATCAAGGTTTAATTAACAATAAATAAATAATTTTTCCTCTCTTTGTGTGTGCAGTTTTGTATGTGAAGAAGGATTGAAGATTGATCAAAAGTGCAATTTTGCAAAGTTGTCAAAGTTGTCGAGCAATGGAATCTCACTTACAAAATTTATTTTGACTTTTCGATAGTGGAATCAGAAGGAATCAAGAGCACATATCTAGGACTAAAGGACTGTGAAAGAAAATTTTGGATCCCTACACAAAGACCCATTCTCCCTAGGGAAAATTTGCCCTAGCAAGGCACTCAACAACCACTTTTGGTGATAAGCACACATCACCTTGCCCTTCTCAGATTTACTAGAAGATTGTTGTTGTTTTTTGTGTTATCCTTTAAATCTGTATTTCAAGATTTAAATTGCACAATTGAGTTCATTAAAAAAATTTAGTTTATCTCCCCAAAGTGCATTTCAGTCATATTTATCAATTTTTGTCATAAGGAAATCAACAAATCCCCAAATAGGGTTGACTCACCTTAAGGTTGAAATTCAATCCTACCCTTAGGAGATCTCATTTCCTAATGAAATTAGGGAAAATAGGTGCATACACCCCTTCAAAATTCAACTACTATAACCATATTTTTTCTCCATTTCATTTTGGTGAAGATGACATTCTTGTATCATAAGCTTTCTGAAATGAGAGATCATTCAAAGCTTAGATCTAGGATTTGAATTAGTTTACATTGCATTGCATTAGTTTGCATTTCATTTAGGGTTTTAAAATTGCATTTTGCATTGTTTAAAAACTTCAAAATCCTAAAAAAATATCATATATATTACATTAATTTTGCATAGTAGTTGCAAATCAGTGTCTTTCAAATCATTTGCATCAGAAAATTCAATCAAAGTTGCATCTAGAAAGTTGTCATTTTGCTTGTTGTTTGTCATCAAATTGCACTTGCATTTCATCATAAATTTTTAAAAATCTATAACTGAAAGTAGCTATTTGCAACTTGAATAAAAGACCTTAAACATCAACTCAGAAACCTAGATTTTAACTTTTTCAACCCCTGTGCAAGGACTCATTCGCCCTAAGGAGAATCTATCCTTATACAAGTCATTTCCTAAAATTTAGGGTATTAATTTGTCTTTGTCTACTTTCTACCTTTCTACTTTTAGATCTTAGTTTCAGTTTTTAGAATTACAGTTTGCTGAAATTGTTTGCATTCAAGTTAATTAGTCAAAACAAGTGCATTTTTCAAAAATAAAAATTTCATTCAAAAGACATCATTTTTCAGTTTCCTACATTCAAAAATAAAAAAATTCTTGCATGTCATATCTGAAAATTGCTATATCTTTTTACATTATTGTATTGTGCTTCTTATTTGTGGATGTTTGTTGCACTTGTTTAGTGTCTTTTATCCATTTTGGGAACACTTTTGGCTTCGTCAACTTGCATGATTATTGCAACCTAGTGTCCTATTGATAATACTTTAGTGAAACATAGTTTGAGACTCATGGCATCTCATGTCGATTCATCTGTCATGGATCTTTGGTTTTCTAACTCTTTCACTCATAGTGTTGACACTAGTCAACCCATGTTGGAATCCATGCCTAAAATAACATGTCCTCTGACTTCCAATCCTATTGATTTTGAAACCATTGTTGCTCATGTTCCTCAAGAAAACTTGAAAAAAATAGACAAAGCCTTGGAAAAACTTCAAAACTTTGTGAGCGTTGAATATATTGTTGGTCCTACAGTTCCTATCATAGATAACATGAGGAGAATTCTTGATAATGAACTAGGAATAGAAATTGTGCATAGCCTAGCTCATAATTAATGAAAATGCTCCTACAACGGCTAGTTGTGTTCAAACTTCGAGGTACACTCAAAGTCAAGGTGGAAATAAAATTCCTCCTACAACTGTGGCCTCTATTCCTACATACACTCATCCAACTGTTACTACAACAAGACAACCAACTAACACCATCAATCTAACTTTAGGTATGTCCATTGGGAATCCTTTTAGCTTTGTGAATTCAAATCTCATATCCCCTAACCCATCACCTCTCACAAGATTGCAATTCACTTGTCCTCCTAACACATATACACCTCCACCTTATTCACCTCCATCTCAAAACAAAACCAATGATTTCATCCTCGACCAAATTTTACAAAATGTTTCATCCCTCTAACAACAAATTACCACATTGAACCACAAGAAAAATAACCAAACTTCACAATATGTCAAATGAAACCCATTTTCTTCAGAGATATTGAGAGCATAAATGCCACAAGGCATAGAGATTCCTATATTTGAGAAATATGGTGGTAAAGGAGACCCTGAAAAACATGTCTTGGCATACACAACCTTATGTTGTGACTTCATTTTCGAAGACAAGCTCTTGGCTAAGATTTTTCCTAGATCCTTGAAAGACACAGTCTTGGAATGTTTTTTCTCTTTACCAAATAATTCAATTATTTCATTCAATGAACTTATTGATGCCTTACTTAACCATTTGCAAGTGCACGTTGATCCCAATATGGCCTTACTAGATTTAATGCAATGTAAATAAAAAAAGATGAAAAGGTCACTGGTTTTATAGCATGTTATCAATTGCTTTATTTGTAAATCAACATTAAGATTCTTGACGTTGATCTTCAAAAATGTTCAATGAAAAATTTCAAACCAATAAATTCAAGATAAACTTGGGATGATGATATTCCCTTCCTTCACTCACTTATGCATGACTTTCTGTGATTACCAGAATTTGATTATTCATCATGAAGTGAAAAATTCCTCCAACTATCCTAAAAAGTCCGAATCTGTGCCTCATAACAATTTCCAACCATTCAAGAAATAGAATAAGGGATTTCTATACATAAATCCACCTGAAATAATTCAACATGTTGAATCCCAAGTTGTTTCTATAAAGACAACAAATCTATATTCATTTAGAGAAAGGAACGTGAAATTAACCTCGTTACTCAATACCCTTCATTTGACCATGTTGCAACTCTTAGGTAAGAACCTCACCACTTTACCTCCTATTAGAACCATTGATCCTAATAAGCCTTTACCTCCAAACTATAATCCAAATACCTTTTTCCATTATCATTGAAAAATGGACACGATATAGAACGATGTATGCATCTTAAAAATATTGTGCTAGACCTCATTGATTCTAATCACATTTAGATTGGTGGTGTTAATGATCAAGGAAATAAGTTCATTTCCCCACCCAACCAAAATTTTCAAATCTCCACCAATCTAATGCCAAATCACAATATCTCATTTGTTAAAGCTGGTGACACCAAGAATGATGTGATGAATGTTGACAACATACAAAATACAACCGATGATACCAAGAGTGACAATGAATATGATATAGATGCTATGATTGGATTCATTGAAATTCAACCTTGTAAGGGCCAAACCAAATTTTATATGAACATTTATTTCTCACAAAATGACATAACTAAACATGCACCTGATGGTCCTCTTTACATAGCTGGCAAAATCAATGACAAGCCTACTAATGGGATATTAATTGATCCTATTTGTGTAGAGAATGTGATCACTGAGGAATTCTTGTTTTTGTATGAACTTTACCAAGATTCTTATGAACAACCAAAAGAATGGATCAAAACACAAAATGGTTTTTCTTGCCCTACGATAGGTTCAATCACTCTCCTATTAAAATATGGACTGAAGCAATTAATGTCTCATTCTCCATCATCCCGTCATCAGACCAATTCCATGTGAAGCTAGGTTATCCATGGCTACACTCCATGGATGTCATCCTATCGGTAGTACATAAATGCTTAAAATTTCAATTTGGAAATGATATATTTAATATGCATCATAGCACGTCTTTAATCCCATGTCTTCCCATGGAAATTTCTCATTGGATTTATTTTGGCCCGAACCTATGAAACCTATTAAGCCTCGTGAGGAATTCTTTTTTTCAAATCTTACCAAAATTTGAATACAAAGTGCATAGCCGAATTATCTCATAGTAACATGCCTCAACCCATGATTGAGTCTCCTATCATTGACAAAACCATAACTGGACCAAAGGCTCTTCCAAGTAACTAAGACAAATCAACCATGACAAATACTCCACCTATTTCCTATAAGAGACCAAGAGATAACCATATAAGTCCTATTGTTCCTCCTAAGATCAAACAATTTTATAAACCCAAAGAGAAAGTGGTTGACCAACTTTCCATGGTTCCTTCCGTTCCTCCATTATGGGAAGAAAAGAAACTAATGGTTGATAAACCCACTCCTACACAATCACAACTCAAAAATAATGTAAAAAGAAACCAAACTACTAAAGAACGTAGGCGTAGATGTCGTGCTATTGTTCATAAGTTAAAAGAAAAGAAAAACAACAAAATCAAGATCAAATTTTAACTCAAACAAAGTATTATTATTCTCCACGTTCGCCACAACAACAACATGAAACTTATATGGAAATCATAATTAGGCCTCCTATTATGATTAACTTGGATGATGATGATGATAAGAATGGTAAGATTTACGAGGAAGTGCATAATGAGCTAATTTTTTTATTTTCCTCTTCCATGAGCTTAGATGATAACAACCATGATCATCCTCCTAACAAGAGTGCATCACCATATGTTGAACCTGGTGATTGTCCTAGTATGACACTTGTTGTTGCCCCTTTGGATAGTTATCCACCTTTAGCATATGATGAACAAGATTGGGATGTAGACAACTTGCTATAGGTTGGCTCACATGTGTCGTACTAGCTTTATGTCTATTCATTCTCTTTATGTGATTGCATGTGTGTAATGTGATCCCTCATACTATGATGCTTGGTGTGTCTTTATGTTTGTGAGCCTTCTTTGGATGACCCTTGTCACTCCATTGGTGTAAGGATACAAAGAAAGTGAATCTATCGTAATATTATTCTATTTATATCTACATTCTTATATCAATTGTGTGACCAATTTCATAGTGTAAAATAAATAGACTAGATTCATATAGATTTAAACCCTATTTAATCCCCTAAGCATTAATCCCAATAAGGTATTCAAAATCAACAAAATGAAGAAGCCATTAAACTAACATGCTAAAAACATGAAAGATTGAAAAACATCTATTCTATGACCTTGAATCTTATCCTATTGGGGGAGTGGTGTCACATTGATGTGGTATGACGACCCTTTCCCAATCCCTTGGATAATATGATCTTGTTTCAATCAGTTTTTATTGAAAAAAATGATGAAACAGATGAGAGATGAACAAAACATGATAAAAGCTAGTTTAACATGATAAATGCTAAGATTTTTGATGTAAGTGTATGCAAACCTATGCTAAATGTGTACAAGATTCAAAGATGCAAGCCCTAGATTCTAAAATATGCTAAATGGATGCAAACTAAGTTACCATGGAAGCCATTAATGGATGCTTAAGCTAACTATGCATGAAAATTAATCTAAAATAATATTAAACATGAAACATGGATGCAAATGAGTGTGAGTTTCAACATCATAAGTTTTCTATCAAAAGATGGATCCATTTCTCTCCAAATAGTGATGTATTTATAAGAAAGCAAATGAAAAATCAAGGGCTCAGATCGATTTGGTCAATCAACGGTCAAGATGAAAAAGGAGGGTGAAACATGGAACAAGGATTCTCATCAATGGATGAGAATCAATTTTCACATGGATCAAGAAAATATCAAGGGTTGAGAATGATTCAAACAGACACACATTGTAACAACTTTGAAAGTTTGTTTGAAAGAAATCATTCCAATTTTGGAGCCAAATAGGAGAATATTTCTTTGGAATATTCCCTATGCAAGTGGATGGATGGAAATTAGCAATTTAGTTAATTAAAACTAAATTTAAATGTGCAAGATGGAGAATAAAGTGATATTAATTAATTTATTGATTTTAATGAAAAGGGGAATGTAATATGACATTCAATTAAATATTTTAAAGTTATTTAATTAAATAAGAGGACTTAGGGCTTAGATTAAATAATTCATATTATTTAACTAAACAAGATGAAATGTTAGTGTGGGAGGGGGTGAATTAACCTAATTAGGTCAATTAGATTAATAGATGAAAATGAGACATTTGATAAATTAACTAGGCTAATTTAATCAATCAAGCGAAAAGAAGATGGGTTTCAAGATGAAATGATGTTAATATATCGGATTCAAGTTTGCATATCATTCAAGACATTTTTAAGTGTCTACATTTTCCCCCTCTTTGAAGTGAGGTACCTGTTACATTGGTTCATAGACCGATGCTTTTCAGATTGAAATTGTTGCTCAAATAAACAATTTAAAAAATTCCTAATTTTTTAGATGCTCCACTGCTGCCCCAACAAAAGGAAATAAGCTAGTACCCTGCCCCCTCAAGAGATTGGGCAAAAATTTGGAAGATTGGGTTGATTTATTGACAAAGGTAAAACATTGATTTAGGTGAAAAAACATGCCCCGAGATGCAAAAATGCAAAAAATGGCTCAAAATAGGCTACGTAGCTCAAAATTATGTAAAATAGGCCAAAACCCTAGTTTTCCTCTTAAATTAGGGAAAAAATTCCTAATTTTTAGGCATAAATAGGTGAGAAAGGGGAATTTCCAATTCATTTGTGCATTCACACTATAACAATTTTGTACATTTTGAGCTCTAACCTCCTGATGAAATGGCACAACGTGTGCTTCTAGTTCACCTTTATGAGCGAGTGTGAGAGTACTAGTGTCGAGTAGACGTAGGACCATGGGTATGTGACTTGAAACTTTTCTCGATTTTTTGTGTTTTAGTGTATTTATCATAGGCTCATTTTTGATAGCCTCTTGTGTATTGTACATTTGATGATATTTATACACACTAATTAAGATATTGTACCATTACAATCATTTTTTGATATTTATATGAGATGATATGATATGATATGCAAATGATATGATATGCTTACATAGAATGTATGGATGAATGTATTTATTTTTGTGTATTTTTCCATGTGCCATGATGACATCATGATGTGCATATGTACGTGGATGTATATATGGATGATACATATGTTCATGCTTATGATATGGATGTGATGGATGATTATGTAATGAATTAAGATGGTTAGAATAACAAATCTATATTATCCTAAACAACTTAAATGATAACGATGATGTAGTGGATTATGTTTCCTATTATTATGATATGTTGTGATGATGCAAGATGTATGTATGCTGACAATTTTGTGGATGCAAGATGGATACATGATGATATTTTTGTTGACTATCATGATACTTGGTTGGCTTTGAAAGAAGATAGAATAATAAGGTGAATGGATTGACCATTGATTTTGAGATTGATTCAGAAATCCAACAAGTCCATGATCCATCGAGACTTTACTATTTTATGGTGAAGAGATGGATGATTTTCTCATACTTAGGATTGGGACTTTTCGTCATTCCTTATGTTTGATATAATACATAGACACGATGCATCATGGTATTGATAACCAGGATGATGTTGTATCTCATGTGATGGACATTGAATCTGCAAATAGATAGGATAGTCCTTGTTCACATCTTGACATATGGAAACCTAATTGAAATGTAGTTTAGAAGTTTAGAATATATTGGACCAAAGCATGCACAATAGTCAACCATGTACTATAAACAACCTCCCTACACATAACTAAGCAAGTTTGTGCCAAGATTATTTTACAAGAATACCCACAAGCACAACAAAAGAAAGACATTGATCGATTCCCCATTCCTTTCTCTATAAATAATTAAGACATCATTGGGAGGTCCTTGGAATGGGTCATTGAGATAAATCATAAGAAAAGATCAAAGACAAACAGACAATGTTATCTAGATCTCTTGCCAATGTAACATAACTAAGGTGATTTCCAATGTTGATGCCCATTGTCGGAAGGATGCATCCTAGGACATGCTTATTAGATGTTTTGACTGAGACTAAGTGTGTGATAAGCCATTGATATAAACATTACTGACTCATTTACCTATGATTTAGACTTTAGATTTGACTTCTAGGTTCTCACTTTATAACTTGCAACACTTGTTTTCTATTTGTTTTACCAAAGGTTGAAGATGACGATTGATTTATTATGGATGAAGGTTTGTTGTAGGTGAATGTGAAATGGGATGGATGGTTTTGGATTTTCTAGAATATTTTAATGTTTTTGGTCCTTTCAAAAATTTATGTGAATGTTTTGGTTTTTTTATTATTTGAGGTTGTTTATAGTTTTTTCAAAGTTTTCCAATGTTTTGGGGTTTTTTAAGTTTTCAAATGTTTTGGAGTTTTTTAAGTTTTCAAATGTTTTGGGGTTTTTTTGAGATTTGACCAAGAACCTAACCTAAAATACTATCCTAGGGGCCTCGGGGGCTTATCAAAGATGAGCCTTGCCTACATTATACAAGCAAAGACCACATAGTTTGACTGACTAGACTTATTGTTGATGAGATAGGAATACTTAATGGATTGTTAGTTTATTATGGACTTCTAAAGGATTGACCTAGGGTGTCTCAACGGCTTATCAAAGATGGCCTTGCCTATGTTCAATCTCAATGACAACGTAGTTCAAAATGGTACTATTTTTTGGATTTTTGATGTTTTCACTTGTTTAGAGATTTTTATGTGTTTTAGATGTTTTGGATTTTGACTTTACAATTTTTGAATGTTTTTGGATTTTCGCTGTACATGATTTTGATGTTTTTGGATTTTGATGGGGTTTTTAAATGTTTTGAATTTTTGATGATTTTGAGATAAACGATACCTAGATCACGATGTTGATGTCACGTTATGAGATATAAGACATGAATCAAGAGTTATTTGAAAACAAGAGTGCAATAACGTGCCCCCAGTATTCTAGCAATGCTTCATAGATCAATGGACAAACCAAGATAGGTAATGTATACGTGCAGATTTCCAACAAAATTTTATCATGCTAGATATGGGCTATGATACTTCATGAGATAAAATGGTAAAGAGCTTGTCAAAAGTTTTCCATGAGTAGAGTTGAAGTATACACCAAATCTTTGTCAATATCAAGATAAATGGAAATATTTGGATAAATCTAGATTGGATGGATGGAGGGAACATTGGATTTATCATGACAAGGATGAGATGCTACTATCAAAGAAGGATCATATAGATGATCGATTCTACTCATGATGCCTGTTTTCCAATTTTTCATCATAGTACTTGCCCAAAGCGCCACTGAAGTGGTTTTCAGTAGAGGACAATTTTTATTTTTACTATTTTCATAATTTTTTGGTTTTTTTTTGAAATTTTTTCCCTTATGTTGAACCACCTTGTGGTACTGATGTAGAGGCCACTACCATAACGTGCCAATGATATCCTACTTGAAGAAGCTACTTTTCTAAGATACGAGCACTTGAATGCACTTTTTAAGAACTTTGATCTACCTTATTGGTACCAAAATTAACCTTGTCTATGTGCACACATCACGATAGAGTGCCTTCAAAATCCTTATGATGAAGGGTAGCTACCAATAGATGGTCAATGCGAGAATTGGATATCATGAATGGAGTGTACTATGTCATGTATGAAGGAATATGGGATGGACGAGTCAATGGTTTAGAACCTTTAACTCTCCAAAGTTGGGAGGATGAGCGATGATGGGTGGGAATGAAGGTTTTCATGGAATTAGGACCAAGCTATGGATATACTTCATTCCTTGCTTGAGAAGCATGATTTTGTATTTGAGGATGATTTTGATAGATACATTTCCCTTTTTTATTTTGCCCCATAGTTTCTTTGACTAATGTAGTTTTAGAGGGATTATTTTATTTATTTTTCTTTGGTATCCATTTGTATTTACTTTGTCCTTTTTGATTTACTACTTCATTTTCTTTGATGATCTTCTCCTTTTTTTGATAAGAATATTTCCTTTTATGTTGGTCCCAATTTGAGTATGAGATGATGAGTGGATGAAGATTCATGATATGATTAGTTGTAGTGTTGATAGTACTTTCATCATAAGGATCCTTCATGCCCTATATGCTGATGTTTATTGTAGATAAGATTGCCCTTGGTGGTGTGAAGGTATTAACAATACCTAATCCTTTGCCGGATAATGCATCCTTTAATCCATAGCCACTAAATATGACTTTTCATGAACACATGATATTTCTATGGGTTCTTTCTATTCAGGAATATGAATTGTTTTCCCTGATTCTATGACATTGTTATATGTTGATACTACTTCGAAAGATGTTGGTGCTGATTCAAAAGATGTTGATGTTGCACAATCACTATAAGAATCAAGAATCTCAACTGCTACTTACTCTTGTGTGGGAATATCAAGAGTGGGAGACTCTTGTTTTGGATGAAGAATGTCTATATTTCCATCAGAAAGAAACATCTCAGGGGTGATATTGGGGACATCTTTGGAGTTTAAAATGGTTTGGAAGATGTCCCTCAAATCTTGGTGAAACTCTAGGGATAAGGGTTCTTGATCTTGACTTGATTCAGAGTAACTTTATTTATCCTCAAGAGCCTCTACTTGACATGATCCTTGGGTGGATGATATATCATTGGTAAAAGACTCTTCACAACAGTTTGTGGGTATGGGTGTAATAAAGGATATTTATTTCTCATTTGGAACTTCTTCTACATGCCCAATAATGAAGTCATATGTGGGAGAGATATTACAATTTGATACATAGTTGATGCCATTATGGTATAAAATATTGCTAGACACTATTGATGGGTTTGGAATTTGTTTTAAAACAGTATCTTGATATGTGTCTAATTCCTCATGTGGTGATGAAGGAATAACATAAATATGTCCCACCATGGTATCATGGGTATGGTTCACATTATTTGAGGTTGATGCCTTTCCTGAATCTTTTTCTTTTGTATGATTAGGCATCAGGTTTGTGTAAATTTTCAGATTTTCATTCCCATATTTTTTTTATCAACATCAATGTATCCTTGTTCAATAAGATATTCTATTATATGTTTGAGTCTATTTTTTTTTTTGTGTGTTATGACCTTTGTATTGGTGAAATTAACAAAAATGATCGTCTCTATAGCTGTGAGGTTTGACTTGTGGCTCTTGATAGTTTGAGGAATCTGGGAGTACGATAAGGTTAGATTGCATCAACCTCTTCAACACATCCTACATATTTTCCCCTAAGGGAGTGAATTTTCACTTAGGAGCACTATTCTTTGTTGTCCACATTCAGTGTTTGTAGCATTGATCATTGGTTGATTGTTTGGCGGTGGCGTGTATGGTTGTTGTGTGTTCATGGTATTGGTGTTTTCTTACCTAGGATAAGTTAAGACCACCTTTACATCAACAATAGAATCACTAGTAACATCCTTATTCTTGGACCAAAAGTGGGGTTTGTCATTAGAACTAGTGGATGGGCGGTTGTCCTTATACACTTTTATGTTTCCCTATGAGATTAGGGCTCTCTCGATGTTGAGGGACCTAGGGAAAAGCTTGTCATAAGTGGTGATACATTTCATATTTAAGTGGAAGGATAGATATAGATTACCATTTTCTACGATAATCCCCACTAGTTGTAAGTCGGAAATGGTCCACTTTCTCTTACTAGATCTTTGCCTCCATCTTTGCAAGAAATTAGCAAAGGATTATCCATTATTTTTCTTGAGTGTGTACAACTCTTCTAAGCTTACATCCATTTCAAGGTTGAAGGAGAAGTGATCTATGAATCTATCAATTATTTCTTGGAATGTTTTGATACCTGGAGGGAACTATGAGAACCAATTGATGGTGGGGCCTATCAAATTTCATGGAAAGAGGCGCATTAAGTAGGATTCATTGTAGGCAATCTCCATACACATGATGTTGAATTCTTTGATGTGATCTATAGGATTTTCCCTCCCTTTGTATTTATCAAATTTAGGGACCTCAAAATCAAGAGGGAAAGGTACCATTATGATGTTTCTATTAAATAGGTATGGACACAAGATTTTTTGTGTATGGGACTTCTTCGTTTTTTTCATTTGAATGTCCTACATTTGTTGTGTTAGCACCTTGAGTTGTGATGCCATATCATCTTGTGGATTTGGTAGAGGAGCATAAGTTGTGTATAGTGGGATGGCGGATGAAGTATAAGTGGGATTTTGATATGATGGGGTGTTGTATGGTGTGTAAGGTGGAATTTGATATTGCAAAGGTGATGTTGATGGAGGGTTATATGTTCCTAACATATTTGGATTGACGATGTTTGGTTGAATATTATAGTATAAAACTTTGATGTTGTTGTTGCACAAGCATTTGTTGGGCGTACTGTTGGGCTAGCAAGGCTTTCTATTGGGCTTGTTGTTGTTGTTGAACTTGCTGTTGTTGTTGGGCCACTGAGGCTTTTTTGTTGGGCCTGTTATTGTTGTTGCGCTACTAGGGCTTGTTGTTGGGATTTCTATTGTTATTGTGTGGCTAAGGTTGCTTGTTGGGCTTGCTGTTGTTGTTCTACAGATAAGGCAGCTTGTTGGGCTTATTGTTGTTGTTGTGCGACTAAAGCTACTTGTCGGGCTTATTTTTTTGCAAGGCTTGTTGATAGGCTTATCGTGTTTGTTGGAAAGCTAGAGAATGTGCTTGTAATGTAGGATCATTTGGTTTTTGGGACATCTACGATGGGTTTTGGGTGTTTATGGTTTTAGTGGGTTGTGGGTTGATGATGAGAGGTTGGGGGTTGCCTTGGTTTATCATTCCTTGCAAAATGGTGGATTAGGGTGGAGAAATGTAAGTTTGAGGTCCCATTTGATTTTGATGATGTGAGGGACAAAGGGTAAGGATGATGATGGTGCCATTTGGTATTGTGATAGTTATGGCACATTCAGACCTTGAAATAGATTCAAAGGGTTCCCTTGATTGATGGGTATGGGGTTCCCTTGTTGTATTTGTGGGACCAAGGTTTTACCTTGGTTGATGGGGTTTGTGACCAAGGTGTTGCTTTGATTTGTGTTGGAAATGGATGGGATGGATGTGTTTTATGAAACCAATGGGACAAATGAATCAATGGGGTGGTTGGATGAATATATCCCTTGTTGCATTAAGGGTTGATTTTGCGTAAGGGTGTTGAAATTCCCTTCTTGGTATTTTTGAGACACTTGGTCCACACTACCTTGCGTGACGTTGGGTACACTTGTGGTACTTATGGGGATGGATGAAGATGGTTGCCTTCAAAATTTTGAGGTTGTCAAGGAGTTATGGAGTGTAAGTGGTTTATGTGGATGTAAAGGGTGATCAAGAATTGTAGGAGCACCAAATGTAGGTGTCCAAGTGGTGTTTTGTGGAGGATTGGTGTTTAGAGTACCCACAAGTGTGTTTCTTTCCAAAGGAAGAGTGTGAACAAAGTCATTAGAAAGACTAGTTTCAAGACTAGGAGTTTGTGTTTGACTTGGCCCTAGTGATGGAGTTGATTAGAGCATAGATGAAGTCAAGCCTTGTGTCAAGGTTTATGCAGAAAAAGGGAGGAATTGAAGCCATTTTCTCTAAGGCTTGACGTTCTTGTTTATACTCAAGGATTTCTTCTTTAGTAAGCTCAAATGGATTGTTTGTAATGTCTTCTACCTCATATGGTCCCATTGTATTTTGAGGTTGTTATGAGGGGGTAAAATGACTCCTTGGATCAAACATTTGTGGATTCGTATCACTTGAGGTGGATTTAACTTTTTCTTTTTCTATGATTCTTTTATGTTGTGGTCTTGTTGTTACCATAAATTGTGGGTCACCTATGGGAGAGTTATGTTGGGATTTGTAATGTTTAAAATCTTTAGTTGAATCAAATTTTGGTAAAAGGGCCACTCTAAGTCATTTTGGACCAATGGTGTGAATGGGAGATAAAATGGGTGAATGACATGGGGAGTGATCTTTGCAAACTTTTGAGACAAAACTTTTAGACAAAGAGATTTGATGTTTTGTTGAAAGTCGTTAATGAACTTGTAAATATTGAAGGTAGACTTGTGACTTTCAAGATAAATTTATCGACAAATTTGATAACTAACTTAACTAAGTGTATGGAAAAGGATCCATTTCACATACAACATAGCTAAGTTAGGGGATTGGTTTGATGATGTCTAAGTCAAAAGTGTTGGTGAAGTGAAAGGTGAAATATGATAAAGGGTGGATGAAATGTTTTAACCCAATAATGTTAACCTAGGGTGAACCTGTGTTTTTACAAGACCAAGGTAGTGAGAAAAATGCTATACCTATAAATTAACTTAAACCCAAAAGATCAATGTTGATTTAAATGAGAGGAAAAATTTGGACATATAAATCTGGTTTGTCCCTCAAAGATCGAGCATACAAATTTCTTAACAAGATGTCCTGATTGTGGTAAATATTTAAGGCCTGTTTTTTGATAAAATTTGAACTATGATGTCTACGTTTGAAATGGTGGAATGTGGACCTTCACTTGGGGATTTTTATTTTGTGAGAGATCATGAAAACACATGTGTGGGGTTCAATTATGCATTTGTTTTTTTGTGAAAAGAGGATACCTATTGCGATGCAGGAGGTGGTAATATGGGCCTTTTGACCACAATATCGGCTTTTCAATCTTGTTTGTCTAGGATCTTTGTTGCGTTTCTCCACTGGTTTGGTGTTTCTTTTTTCTCAAATGTGAAGTTCCTCAAACTATTGATTATGTTAGTTTTTTCTCCTTCAATCAACTCAAAGTTTGGTTGTATGAAAGTTGGCGTAAGGTTTGGTTGTTGAACTAGAGCAATTGGATGCCAAATGGTCATAAGACGAGAGATAATGAAGACAAGCACACATGTGGGGTTCAATTTGTGAGTTTATCTTGATTAATGAATTTATTTTTACCACATACACTTGTCTTGCTTAAGTTTCAAAATAAATGTCTATGTCAAAAACATAATTCATTTCACAAATTCCATTATGTGAGAATCATGAAGTTAGGGCCATAGTTTCCTATGTTAACTTTGGGAAGTATGGATTTAGATATAAGCCAAAATATTTAGAAGTCTCTAAGGGTAGAATCCTTAGGAAAAGCATCAATATTAAGATTTTTCAAAGGGTATCCATGCTTAAACCAAAGGGTTTGAAATTTTGAGGAACTTGATGTGTATTTGAAATATTTTGAAACCAAGCAAAGTATTTAACTGGCTCACAAGAATTTACAATCCTAGCTCAAGTGGTATGTTCTTTTGATGGGCTTGCCTCATGATCTTCGTAGTAGAAGAGATTATTTTACATGAAATTAAGGAAAGAGTGTAGATGAATGTTAAGAATTAAGTCTTAACCTCTACACTTCAACCAAAATTGGACATGGCAAGTAACTTATTGGAATCCAAGTTCCAATGCACCACTTCAAAGAACTCGTTGGATGGAAAAGTTGGCCACTACAAACAAAGGATTTTAATGACCATATTTGGGATAAACTAGTGTCTATACATGTAGGGATTCACTCAATTAAGAGGCCTCCCAACCTTTAGAAAAATCTAAGGGTTTTTACTTATCTCACAGATACTAAGGGAGACATTCGTTTGCATAGAGAATCCACACCAGTTGGTTAATGACTTTTGTCACACTAATTATTTATATAGCAGACTGAAATGAAAGTATCGCTTGGGTCATTCCTGTAGACATTGAAAAATGTCCTAAGTCTATGAGCATCATTTTTCCTAGTCATCATCTTTCAATAATTGAATAATTTTAATTATTCTATTATGTTCGATCATATTCCTTTATTAATTAAATAGTTTTTAATTATTTAATTGATTCACCTTCTCATTTCTATCTTGATCAATTAAAATTATTTAATTGTGTCACTAATACCCCTTTCTTCAATAATTAAATAAATCATTATTTATTTAATTATTTATCTTTTATCACATGTCTATAGTCAGATAATTATTATTATTTGACCTTTTATTCTTCTATAATTAAATAATTGATGAAATTATTTAATTATGTGTCATTCTTCTCCTTTAAATAATTGATCCTAATCAATTATCCATATTTAATTTATATCTCCTCCTTTAATTAAATTTATGAATTTAATTAAATCTCCTTTTTCATTTCCTCCAAATAAATGATTTAAAATAAATTATTTATTTGCCACTTGTCATCCCCTTCCATTTTCGAATAAATAATTTAAAATAAATTATTTATCCCTCTATTTTGGTCAAAGATCCCCTGTCATTATTTCATGTCATAGTCTGCATGTCCTGCATGTCTGTCATAGCCGTCAGGCGTCATAGCCGTCGGCGTCATATCTTTTCCATGCATGGCATATTCTGGTTGCATCAATTCTCAACCGTAGATCTTGGCATCTTTCTAGAAACTCGATCTTGGCCATCCATTTTGTAACTTCCCTCTCATGAATCCTCATCCGTTGATCTTAGAATCTTTCTGGAAGATCAATCTCGTCCGTCCATTCGAATGGTTGTCTATAAAAGAAACCCTTCCCCTCCATTTTCAATTGAACAGTCATTATCTCCAACTTTCTTGCTTACTATTTGCAGGTATTTGCACAACTTCATCAACAAATTTGAGGGCAATATTGGCATAAGAAGAAATAGGAGAGACAAGAGAAAGAATCAACTTCAAAGGGGAGTGTTTTATTTCATTTGCTTTCATTTTGATTGCTCTCTTTGTTTGTATTCTCTTGTTTAGATTGGGATAATAGTTTAGAAGTGTTGGCTGTCACTTCATCTAAATCTATTTGATTTTCCCCATTCTTACAATTCCCTCTCACAAGTTGGGAGGAAGGCCCTCTAAAGTTAATATAGATTGTGAAGCTTAAAATTCTTTTCGTCACCCAAGATTTCCAGAAGACACAAGGGGAGAGGATACACGCTTAAAATACAAAGAAATTATACTTGTGTATTTATCTTCACCCAAGATCACATGAAGTGCAAGGGGAGTGGATACACACAAAAAATACACTCAAGCAAATCATACAATCATTCATTCTAACTTTGAAAAGAACAATGAGTTCATTTTAAGAACCAAAATAGAAGTGTTTGATTGTTCAATTTTAAATCGATATTGCAAAATGAGGATATGTGGGTTCAATTTTAGCTTTTGAACGTTAATTTTAAACCCAAAGGAAATTTAGTTGGTCCTAAAATGTAAAGTAAAGCATCAAAAAATGGGTTATAATTTCCCCATACGTGTAAAAACACTTGTTTACAATGTGTAGTTCAATGATGATATGCTCCTTCACTTCAAATATTATTGCTCAAATTTGCAAAACCAGTTAGCCTAAAAAATAGAAACCAGATGTCAATGAAATATTAGAAATCAGATGAAATCAAAAATTTAAAGCGCATGTCAAAATTCAATCTCTATTTTGTTTACCAATAAAAAGCATTGCTGAAATCAATTGCGTCACTGAATTTCATCAAATGCGTCGCCATATCAAATGTGCATCGCTATAGTGAAAAATCAAATTCGTGACTTTGCAGTAAAATAATGACATCAATTGTGTCGTTGAAATGAAATTCATGATGCGAATAAAAAGTAGTTTAGCATCGCTATTTAAAATATGGAGTGACAAAATCAAATCACGCGTCGTTGAATTAATTATGCATCGCTAAAATCAAACCAAAGTGTGTCGCTGTATAGTGATGTGTTTGAGGTGTGGCACTAAATCCATCAATAGCACCACTGAATCTGTAAACACAAGAAAATGAGAATCTAAAGACAAATTCCTCAGATTCGGTTTGTACAACCCTCCTTCTAGCGCCAAAATGTGACCAATGTCATAGTGTAAACTAAATAGACTAGATTCATACATATTTAAACCCTATTTAATCCCCTAAGAATTAATCCCAATAAGATATTCAATATCAACAAAATGAAGAAGCCATTAAACTAACATGCTAAAAACATGAAATATTGAAAAACATATATTCTATGACCTTGAATCTTATCCTATTGGGGGAGTGGTGTCACATTGATGTGGAATGACGACCCTTTCCCAATCCCTTGGATAACATGAGCTTGTTTCAATTAGTTTTATTGAAAAAAATTGTTGAAACCGATGAGAGATGAACAAAACATGATAAAAGCTAGTTTAACATGATAAATGCTGAGATTTTTGATGTAAGTGTATGCAAACCTATGCTTAATGTGTAAAAGATTCAAATATGCAAGCCCTATATTCCAAAATATGCTAAATGGATGCAAATTAAGTTACTATGGAAGCCATTAATGGATGCTTAAGCTAACTATGCATGAAAATTAATATAAAATGCTATTAAACATGAAACATCGATGCAAATGAGTGTGTGCTTCAACAACATAAGTTTTCTATCAAACTATGGATCCATTTCTCTCCAAATAGTGATGTATTTATAGGAAAGCAAATGAAAAATCAAGGGCTCAGATCGATTTGGTCAATCAATGGTCAAGATGAAAAAGGAGGGTGAAACATGGATCAAGGATTCTCATCAATGGATGAGAATCAATGTTCACATGGATCAAAAAAAAATCAAGGGTTGAGAATGATTCAAACAAACACACTTTGTAACAACTTTGAAAATTTGTTACAAAGTTTGTTTGAAAGAAATCATTCCAATTTTGGAGCCAAATAGGAGAATATTCCTTTGAAATATTCCCTATGTAAGTGGATGGATGGTAATTAGCAATTTAGTTAATTAAAACTAAATTTAAATGTGCAAGATGGAGAATAAAGTGATATTCATTAATTTATTGGTTTTAATGAAAATGGGAACGTAATATGATATTTAATTAAATGTTTTAAAGTTATTTAATTAAATAAGCGGACTTAGGGCTTAGTTTAAATAATTCATATTATTTAACTAAACAAGATGAAATGTTAGTTTGGGAGGGGGTGAATTAACCTAATTAGGTCAATTAGAGTAATAGATGAACATGAGGCATTTGATAAATTAACTAGGTTAATTTAATCAATCAAGTGAAAAGAAGATGGGTTTCAGGGCAAAATAATGTTAATATATCGGATTCAAGTGTGTATATCATTTAGGACATTTTTAAGTGTCTACATTTTCCCCCTCTTTGAAGTGAGGTACCTGTTACGTTGGTTCAAAGAATGACACTTTTCAGATTGAAATTGTTGCTCGGATCAAAAATTAAAAAAAATCTTGATTTTTTGGATGCCCCACTACTTCCCCAGCGCAAGGAAATAAGCTAGTACCCTGCCCCCTCAAGAGATTGGGCAAAAATTTGGAAGTTTGGGTTCGTTTCTAGAAAAAGGTAAAATATTGATTTAGGTGCAAAAAACATGCCCCGAGATGTGAAAATGGCCTTAGAAATGCAAAAAATTTGTGTAGCTTAGAATTATGTAAAATAGGCCAAAACCCTAGTTTTCCCCTTAAATGAGGGCAAAAAACTCTAATTTTTAGGCATAAATAGGTGAGAAAGGGGCATTTCCAATTCATTTGTGCATTCACACTATAGAAATTTTGTACATTTTGAGCTTTGACCTCCTGATAAAATGGCGCAAGGTGTTCTTCCAGTTTACCTTTCTGAGCAAGTGCGAGAGTACCAGTGTCGAGCAGATGTAGGACCACGGGTATGTGACTTGAAACTTTCCTCAATTTTCACGTTTTAGTGCATTTATCATAAACTCATTTTTTATAGCCTCTTATATATTATACATTTGATGATATTTATACACACTAATTTAGATATTGTACCATTACAATCATTTTTTTTTTTATATATATATATATATATATGAGATGATATGAGATGATATGATATGCAGATGATATGATATGCTTACACAAAATGTATGGATGAATTTTCTTTTGTGTATTTTTCCATGTGCCATGACAACATCGTGATGTGCATATGTACATGGATGTATATATGGATGATTCATATGTTCATGCTTATGATATGGATGTGATGGATGATTATGTAATGGATTAAGATGCTTAGAATAGCAAATCTATATTATCCTAAACAACTTAAATGATAACGATGATGTAGCGGATTATGTTTCCTATTATTATGATATGCTGTGATGATGTGAGATGTATGCATGCTAACAATTTTATGGATGTAGGATGGATGCATGATGATCTTTTTGTTAACCGTCATGATACCAGGTTAGCATGGAAAGAAGATAGAAGAATAAGGTGAATGGATTAACCATTGATTTTGAGATTGATTCAGAAATCCAACAAGTTCATGATCCATCGAGACTTTAGTAGATTATGTTATGAGATGGATGATTTTCTCATACCTAGGATTGAGACTTTCCGTCATTCCTTATGTTTGATATAACACATAGACATGATGCATCATGGTATGGATAACCAGGATGACATTGTATCTCTTGTGATGGACTTTGACTCTGCAAACAGATAAGATAGTTCTTGTTCACATCTTGATATATGGAAAACTTGTTGAAATGTAGTTTAGAAGTTTAGAATATATTGAACCAAAGCATACACAATAGTCAACAATGTACTCTAAACAACCTCCCTACACACAACTAAGCAAGTATGCACCAAGATTATTTTACAAGAGTACCCACAACCACAACAAATGAAAGATATTTATTGATGCTCCATTCCTTTCTCTCTAAATTTTTAAGACATCATTGAGAGGTCCTTGAAATGGGTCATTGAGATAAATCATAAGAAAAGATCAAATACAAACAAACAATGTTATCTATATCTCTTACCAACGTAACATAGCTAAGGTGATTTTTGATGTTGATGCCCATTGTCTGAAGGATGCATCCTAGGACATGCTTATTAGATGTTTTGACTAATACTAAGTTTGTGATAAGCTGTTGATATAAACATTACTGACTAATTTACCTATGATCTAGAATTTAGATTTTGACTTCTAGGTTCTCACTTTACAACTTGCAACACTTGTTTTCTATTTTTTTTACCAAAGGTTGAAGATGGCGATTGATTTATTATGGATGAAGGTTTGTTGCAGGTGAATGCAAAATGGGATGGATGGTTTTGGATTTTCTAGAATATTTCAATGTTTTGGGTATTTTGAAATGTTTTGAGGCCATTTTTGGTCTTTATGAAAATTTATGTGAATGTTTTGGTTTTTCAATTATTTGAGGTTGTTTATAGTTTTTTCAAAGTTATCCAATGTTTTGGGGTTTTTTAAGTTTGAAATGTTTTGGATTTTTTTAAAGTTTTCAAATGTTTTGGGGTTTTTCTGAGATTTGACCAAGAACCTAACCTAAAAGACTATCCTAGGGACCTCGGGGGCTTATCAAAGATGAGCCTTGCCTATGTTATACACGCATAGACCACATAGTTTGACTGACTAGAATTATTGTTGATGAGATATGAACAGTTAATGGATTACCAGTTTATTATGATGAACTTCTAAAGGATTGACCTAGGGTCTCTCAGGGGCTTATGAAAGATGGCTTTGCCTACGTTCAAGCTCAGAGACAACACAATTCGACATGGTATTGTTTTTGGATTTTTGATGTTCTGTCTTGTTTAGGGATTTTGATGTGTTTTGGATTTTGAATTTACAATTTTTGAATATTTTTGGGTTTTAGTTGTACAAGATTTTGATGATTTTGGATTTTTTGATTTTGCAAGTTTTTTTTGGATTTTGATGGGGTTTTTTAAATGTTTTGGATTTTTGATGATTTTGAGATAAATGATACCTAGATCACAATGTTGATGTCACATTATGAGATATAAGACATGGATCAAGAGTTATTTGAAAACAAGAGTGCTAACTTGCCCCAATGTTCTAGCAATACTTCATAGCTCAATGGAAAAACCAAGATAGGTAATGTATACGCGAAGAGTTTCAAGAAAGTTTTATCATGCTAGATATAGGATATGAGACTTCATGAGATAAAATGGTAAAGATCTTGTCAAAATTTTTCCATGAGTAGAGTTGAAGTATATGCTGAATCTTTGTCAAGTTCAAGATAAACGAAAATATCTGGATAAATCTGGAGTGGATGGATGGAGGGAACATTGAATTTATCATGATAAGGATGAGATGCTATTGTCAGAGAAGGATCATATATATGCTCAGTTCTACTCATGATGCCTATTTTCCAAGTTTTCATCATAGTACTTTCCCAAAGCGCCACCGAAGTGGTTTTCACTAGAGGACAAATTTTATTTTTACTATTTTTTGGTTTTTTAAAAAATTTACCCTTATGTTGAACCACCTTGTGGTACTGATATAGAGGCCACTGGCATAATGTTCCAACAATATCCTACTTGAAGAAGCTACTTTTCTAAGATACAGGCACTTGAATGCAATTTTTGAGAACTTTGATCTACCTTATCAGTATTGAAATTAACCTTGTCTATGTGAACACATGTGATAGAGCGCCTTTGAAATCCTTATGATGAAGGGTAGCTGCCAAGACATGGTCAATATGAGAATTGGATATCATGAATGGACTGTACGGTGTCATGCATGAAGGAATATGGGATGGATGGGTCAATGGTTTGGAACCTTTGACTCTCCAAACTTGGGAATATGAGAAATGATGGGTTGGAATGAAGGTTTTCGTGGAATTAGGACCAACCTCTGGATATACTTTATTCCTTGCTTGAGAAGCATGATTTTGTATTTGAGGACGCTTTTGATGGATACATTTCCCTTTTTTATTTTTCCCCATAGTTTCTTTGACTAATGGAGTTTTAGAGGGATGATTTTCTTTATTTTTCTTTGGTATCCATTTGTATTTACTTTGTCCTTTTTGATTTACTGCTTCATTTTCTTTCATGATCTTCTCCTTGTTTTGATAAGAATATTTCCTTTTACGTTGGTCCCAATTTGAGTATGAGATGATGGGTGGATGATGATTCATGATATGACTAGTTGTAGTGTGATTAATACTTTCATCATAAGGATCCTTTGTGCCCCATATGTTGGTGTTTGTTGTAGAAAGGATTGCCCCCGACATTGTGAAGGTATTAATAATACCTAATCCTTTGCTCGGATAATGTATCCTCTAATCCATAGCCACTGAATATGACTTGTCATGAACACATGATATTGCTATGGGTTCCTACTGTTCAGGAATATGAACTATTTTCCCTGATTCTATGACATCATTATCTGTTGATACTCTTTGAAAGACGTTGGTGCTGTTTCAAAAGATGTCGATGATGCACAATCACTATAAGAATCAAGATTCTCAACAGTTGCTTGCTCTTGTGTGAGAATATCAAGAGTGGGAGACTATTGTTTTGGATGAAGAACATCTATATGTCCATTTGAAAGAAACATCTCAGGGGTGATATTGGGGACATCTTTGGAGTTTTTTGGAAGATGTCCCTGAGCTCTTGGTGAAACTCTGGGGATAGGGGTTCTTGATCTTGACTCGATTCGGAGTAACTTTCGTTATCCTCAAGAGCCTCTTCTTCACATGATCCTTGGGTGGATGATATATCATTGGTAAAAGACTCTTCGCAACAGTTTATGGGTATGGTGTAATAAGGGACATTTCTTGCTCATTTAGAACTTCTTCTACATGCCCAATCATGAAGTCATATGTGGGAGAGATATTACAATCTGATACATACTTGATGACATTATGGTATGAAACCTTGCTAGACATTGTTGATGGGTTTGGATTTTTTTTTAAAATAGCATCTTTATATGTGTCTAATTCCTCATGTGGTGATGGAGGAATAACATAAATATGTCCCACCATGGTATCATGGGTATGGTTCACATTATTTGAGGTTGATGCCTTTCCTGAATCTTTTACTTTTGTATGATCGAGCATAAGGTTTGTGTAAATTTTCAGATTTTCATTCGTAGATTTTTGATCGACATCAATGTCTCCTTGTTCAATAAGATATTCTATTATATGTTTGAGTCTAAATTTTTTTTGTGTGTTATGACCTTTGTGTCGGTGAAATTCACAAAAATGATCATCTCTATAGCTATGAGGTTTGACTAGTGGCTCTTGATAGTTTGAGAAATCTGGGAGTACGATAAGGTTACACTGTATCAACCTCTTCAAAACATCCTACATAGGTTCTCCTAAGGGAGTTAATTATCGCTTAGGAGCACTGTTCCTTGTTGTCCACATTGAGTGTTTGTAGCGTTGATCGTTGGTTGATTGTTTGGAGGTGGTGTTTATGGTTGTTGTATGTTCATGGTTTGGGTGTTATCTTGCCTATGAGCAGTGAAGACCACCTTTACATCGACAATAGCATCACTAGTAACATCCTTATTCTTGGCCCAAAAGTGGGGTTTGTCATTAGAACTAGGGGATGGGCAGTTGTCCTTATACACTTGTATGCTTCCCTGTGAGATTAGGGATCTCTCAATTTTGAGGTCCCTAGGGACAAGCTTGCCATAAGTGTTGATACATTGCATCTTTAAGTGGAAGGATAGATCTGGATTACCATTTTCTATAATAATCCCCACTTGTTGTAAGTTGAGAATGGTCCACTTGCTCTTACTAGCTCTTTGCCTCCATCTTTCCAAGAAATTAACAAAGGGTTATGCTTTGTTTTTCTTGAGTGTGTACAACTCTTCTAAGCTTACATCCATGTCAAGGTTGAAGTAGAAGTGATCTATGAATCCATCAATTATTTCTTGGAATGTTTTGATACCTAGAGGAAACTATGAGAACCAATCGATGGTGGGGCCTGTCAAACTTCGTGGAAAGTGGCACATTGAGTAGGAATCATTGTAGGAAACCTCCATACACATGATGTTGAATTCTTTGATGTGATCCATAAGATTTCCCCTCCCTTTGTATTTATCAAATTTAGGGACCTCAAAATCGATAGGGAAAGGTACCATTGTGATGTTTCTATGCAATGGGTATGGACACAAGTTTTGTTGTGTATGGGGATTCTTCATTTTTCCCATTTGAATGTCTTGCATTTGTTGTCTTACCACCTTGAGTTGCGATGCCATATCATTTTTTGGATTTGGTAGAGGAGAAGAAGTGGTGTATGGTGGGATGGAAGATAAAGTATAAGTGGGATTTTGATATGATGGGGTGTTGTATGATGTGTAAGGTGGAATTGGATACTGCGAAGGTGATGGTGGTAGAGGGGTATATGCTCCTAACTTATTTGGATTGATGATGTTTGGTTGAGGATTATAGTATAAACCTTGTTGTTGTTGTTGTACAAGCATTTGTTTGGCATACTATTAGGCTAGCAAGGCTTTCTATTGGGCTTGCTATTTTGTTGAGCTTGTTGTTGTTGTTGGGACACTAAGGCTTGTTGTTGGGCCTATTGTTGTTGTTGCGCCACTAGGGCTTGTTGTTGGGCTTACTATTGTTGTTGTGTGGCTAAGGCTGCTTGTTGGGTTTGTTGTTGGTGTTGTGTAGCTAAGGCTACTTGTTGGGCTTGCTGTTTTTGTTGTGCGACTAAGGCTACTTGTTGGGCTTATTTTTTTTTCAAGGATTTCTAATAGGCTTATTGTGTTTGTTGGAAAGCTAGAGCATGTGCTTGTAGTGTAGGATCATTTGGTTTTTGGGACATCTGCGATGGGTTTTGGGTGTTTATGGTTTGAGTGGGTCAGGAGTTGATGTTGAGAGGTTGGGGGTTGCCTTGGTCTATCATTCCTTGCAAAATGGTGGATTGAGATGGAGGAATGTAAGTTTGAGGTCCCATTTGATTTTGCATGACGTGGGGGACCAAGGGTAAGGATGATGATGGTGCCATTTGGTATTGCGATAGTAATGACATATTTAGACCTTGAAATTGATTAAAAGGGTTCCCTTGACCGATGGGTAGGGGGTTCCCTTGTTGTATTTGAGGTGGGACCAAGGTATTGCCTTGGTTGATGTGGTTTGTGACCAAGGTGTTGCTTTGATTTGTGTTGGCGATGAATGGGATGGATGTGTTTTGTGAAACCAATGGGACATATGAATCAATGGGGTGGTTGGATGAAGATGTCCCTTGTTGCATTAATGGTTGATTTTGTGTAAGGGTGTTGACATGCCCTTGTTGGTCTTTTTGAGACACTTGGTCCACACTACCTTGCGTGACATTGGGTACACTTGTGGTACTTATGGGGATGAGTGAAGATGGTTTCCCTCAAAATGTCGAGGTTATTGTGGAGTTATGGAGTGTAAGTGTTTTATGTGGATGTAGGGGGTGCTCAGGAATGGTAGGAGCACCAAATGTAGGTGTCCAAGTGGTTTTTTGGGGACGATTGGTGTTTAGAGTACCCACAAGTGTGTTGCTTGCCAAAGGAAGAGTGTGACCAAAGTCCTTAGCAAGACTACTTGCAAGACTAGGAGTTTGTGTTTGATTTGGACCTAGTGATGGAGTTGATTGTAGTGTAGATAAAGTCAAGCCTCGTGTCAAGATTTGTGCTGAAAAATATGGGGGAATTGAAGCCATTTTTGCTAAGGCTTGAAATCCTTGTTCATACTCAAGGATATCTTCTTTAACAAGCTCAAATGGATTGTTTGTAACATCTTCTTTTGCATATGGTCCCACTAGATTTTGGGGTTGTTTTGAGGGGTTAGAATGACTCCTTGGATCAAATTCTTGTGGATGGGTATCACTTGTGGTGGATGTGACTAGCTTTTTCGATGATTCTCTTATGTTGTGACCTTGTTGTTACCATAAATTATGGGCCACCTATGGGAGATTTATGTTGGGATTTGTAATGTTTAAAATCTCTAATTGACTCAAATTTTGGTAAAAGGGCCACTCTAAGTCGTTTTGGTCCAATGGTGTGAATGGGAGATAAAATGGGTGAATTTCATGGGGAGTGATCTTTGCAAACTTTTGAGAAAATGTTTTTAGACAAAGCGATTTGATGTTTTGATGAAAGGTGTTAATGAACTTGTAAATCTTGAAGGTAGACTTATGACTTTCAAGATAAATTTATCCACAAATGTGATAACTAACTTAACTAAGTGTATGGAAAAGGATCCATTTCACATACAACATAGCTAAGTTAGGGGATTGGTTTGATGATGTCTAAGTCAAAAGTGCTGGTGTGTCCAAAAGTTCATAAAGTTTGGTGAAGTGAAAGGTGAAATGTGATAAAGGGTGGATGAAATATTTTAACCCAATAATGTTAACCTAGGGTGAACCTTTGTTTTTTCAAGACCAAGGTAGTGAGAAAAATGCTATACCTATAAATTAACTTAAACCCAAAAGATCAATGTTGATTTAAATGAGAGGCAAAATTTTGACATATAAATCTAGTTTGTCCCTCAAAGATCGAGCATAAAAAATTCTTAGCAAGATGTCTTGATTACGGTAAATATTTAAGGCCCATTTTTTGATAAAATTTGAACTATGATGTCTACATTTGAAATGGAAAAATGTGGACCTTTGCTTGGGGATTTTGATTTTGCGTGAGATCATGAAAACACATGTGTGGGGTTCAATTGTGCATTTTTTTGTGAAAAGAGGATACCTATTACCATGCAGGAGGTGGTAATACGGGCCTTCTGACCGCAATATCATCTTTTCACTCTTGTTTGTCTAGGATCTTTGTTGCATTTCTCCACTATTTTGGTGTTTCTTTTGTCTCGAATGTGAAGCTCCTCAAACTACTGATTATGTTAGTTTTTTCTCCTTTAATCAGCTCAAAGTTTGGTTGTATGATAGATTGTGTAAGGTTTGGTTGTTGAACTGCAGCAATTGGACGCCAAATGGTCATAAGGTGAGAGATAATAAAGACAAGCACATATGTGGTGTTCAATTTGTGAGTTTATCTTGATTAATGAATTTATTTTTACCACATACACTTGTCTTGCTTAAGTTTCAAACTAAATGTATATGTCGAAAACATCATTCATTTTACAAAGTCCATTATGTGAGAATCATGAAGTTAGGGCCATAGTTGCCTATGTTAACTTTGGGAAGTATGGATTTAGATATAAGCCAAAATATTTAGAAGTCTCTAAGGGTAGAATCCTTAGGACAAGCATCAATATTAAGACTTTTCAAAGGATATCCATGATTAAACCGACTCACAAGAATTTACAATCCTAGCTCAAGTGGTACATTCTTTTGATGGGCTTGTCTCATGCTCTTCATAGTAGAAGAGATGATTTTACATGCAATTGAGGAAAGAGTGTAGAGGTATGTTAAGAATGAAGTTTTAACCTCTACACTTCAACCAAAATCAGAAATGATAAGTAACTTCTTGAAATCCAAGTTCCAATGCACCACTTCAAAGAACTTGTTGGATGGACAAGTTGGCCGCTACAAAAAAGGGCTTTTAATGACCATATTTGGGATAAACTGGTGTCTATACATGCAGTGATTAACTCAATTAAGAGGCCTCCCAACCCTTAGAAAAATCTAAGGGTTTTTATGTATCTCACAAATACTAAGGGAGACATCCGTCGGTATATAGCATCCACACTAGTTGGTTAATGACTTTTGTCACACCAATTATTTTAATAGCGAACCGAAATGAAAGTATCACTTGGGTCGTTCCCTCTCACAAGTTGGGAGGTAGGCCCTCTAAAGGTAACAAAGATTGTGAAGCTTAAAATTCTTTTCGTCACCCAAGATTGCCAAAATACGCAAGGGGAGAGGATACACACTTCAAATATAGAGAAAGTATACTTGTGTATTTCTCTTCACCCAAGGTCACATGAAGCACAAGGGGAGTGGATATTGACAAAAAATACACTCAAGAAAAATATACACACATTTATGTTAACATTGAAAAACACAATGAGTTCATTTTAAGCACCAAAATAGAAGTGTTTGATTGTTCAATTTTAAACTGATATTGCAAAATGAGGATATGTGGGTTCAATTTTAACCAAATTTGAATGTTAATTTTAAACCCAAAGGAAATTTAGCTGGTCCTAAAACGTAAAGTAAAGCATCATAAAATGGGTTATAATTGCCCCATAAGTGTAAAAACACTTGTTTAAAATATATAGTCTAATGATGATATGCTCCTTCACTTCAAATCATATTACTCAAATTTGCAAAACCGGTTAGCCTCAAAAATAGAAACTAGATGTCAGTGTCATGTTAGAAATCAAATGAAATCAAAAATTTAAAGCACATGTCAAAATTCAGTCTCTGTTTTGCTTACTAGTAAAAAGAATTTCTGAAATCAATTGTGTCGTTGAATCTCATCAAATGTGTCACCATATCGGATGTGTGTTGCTATAGTGAAAAATCAAATACGTCGCTCTGCAATAAAATAGTGACATCAATTATGTCGCTATATCAAATGCGTCGCTGAAAGGCAATTCATGATGTGAATAAAAAACAATTTAGCATCGCTATTTACAATATGCAGTGACGAAATCAAATCACGTGTCACTAAATTAATTATGCATCACTAAAATCAAACCAAAGTGTGTCGCTGTATAGAGACACGTTTGAGGTACGTCGTTGAATCCATCAATAGCATCGCTGAATCTGCAAACAAAAGAAAATGGGAATCTAAAGAGAAATTCCTCAAATCCAGTTAGTACAAGCCTCCTTATAGCGCCAAAATGTGACCAATGTCATAGTGTAAACTAAATAGACCAGATTCATATAGATTTAAACCCTATTTAATCCCCTAAACATTAATCCCAATAAGATATTCAATACCAACAAAATGAAGAGGCCATTAAACTAACATGCTAAAAACATGAAATCTTGACAAAAATCTATTCCATGACCTTGAATATTATCCTATTGGGTGAGTGGTATCACATTGATGTGGAATGATGACCCTTTCCCGATCCCTTGGATAGTATGAGCTTGTTTCAATTAGTTTTATTGAAGAAAATTGTTGAAACCAATGAGAGATGAACAAAACATGATAAAAGATAGTTTAACATGATAAATGCTAAGATGTTTTATGTAAGTGTATGCAAACCTATGATAAATGTGTACAAGATTCAAAGATGCAAGCCCTAGATTCCAAAATATGCTAAATGGATGCAAACTAAGTTACCATGGAAGCCAGTAATGAATGCTTAAGCTAACTATGCATGGAAATTAATCTAAAATGCTATTAAACATGAAACATGGATGCAAATGAGTGTGAGTTTCAATAGCATAATTTTTCTATCAAAATATGGATCCATTTATCTCTAAATAATGATGTATTTATAGGAAAACAAATGAAAAATCAAGGGCTCAGATTGATTTGGTCAATCAACAGTCAAGATGAAAAAGGAGGGTGAAACATGGATGAAGGATTCTCATAAATGGATGAGAATCAATTCCCACATGGATCAAGAAAATATAAAGTGTTGAGAATGATTCAAACAAACACACTTTGTAACAACTTTGAAAGTTTGTTACAAAGTTTGTTTGAAAGAAATCAGTCCAACTTTGGAGTTGAATAGGATAATATTCCTTTGGAATATTCCCTATGCAAGTGGATGGAGGGAAATTAATAATTTAGTTAATTAAAAATAAATTTAAATATACAAGATGGAGAATAAAGTGTGATGCAGTCAACAATTGAGAAACCAAAGAGGTTTGTCAATTGTTGCAGCCTTCCTTCACAAAATCAACACTTGAGAAAATTTTAAATAGAAAATCCACCATAAAATATTTTATTACATTCATAGAAATAGTAGAAGTCTAAAAACTCATAAAAATAAACATTACAATCCATATTGGAAGCCTCATCTGCAATTACAATCAACTATAGGCAAGATTCAAATCTAGAATGCAAAACACCTATAGACAAGTTTCAAAAATCAGCTACAACTCCACAAACCCATCACTTCTATCCATCACTTCTCCCTGATTATCATGAATCTTGTAAAATTCCAACATTGGTTTTGTGCATCTCCTTCCCATTTTTCCAGATCATTTTGAATTTTTCAATTTCATTACTGTATGAGGAAGTTATGCCATTTTTACTGAAACTGGGTCTCACAGTCACTACCCAGGCAATCTTCCTTTCCCCAAAATACCAGTCAAATATCTACCTTCTCCATTCTAGCGTGGTAATTCATGTATTTGGACTCTTAATTGTTCTTTCATGACAATTTTAAAATATTTTCATAAATTAACATCCATTATCTCATTCCAACACCTCCACTACCTCAAGCACTTGCACCAAGAAGATTCCAACATTTACAAAATAATTTAATATTGAAGAAGCATGCAGAGAAAATAATTTAAAATAAATCATGCCTACAAGTCCACAACCAAAAGAAATAAATTAAAATAACACAAATAATTTTGGTATGCAGGATTGCTCGTGCAGCTGGATGCTCTTGCATCAAACAACCCGGGTAAGAGAAATGTTTCATGAGTGGGAACTCATGAACATTTGAAGATCTTGTGTTTTCTCTTCACCCATTTTTCTTCCTTATCTTCTTGCCTTTTCTTCCAAAACATATGCTCACTATTTTTATTTCCTATCATTGATTTTTATCCACCATAAACCATCCTCCCCTTCCAATGTTTCTTTTCTTTCTTAACCTCCTTCATGGGATCCAACCCACCAAAATATGACTACTTACACCAATTTATCTCATCATACACATCAACACCTATAACATAGACATAAAAATATTCCCCTACAATTTCATGGGAATCAATAGTTTCCATTTCTTCTTCTCCATATGTCTCAACCTTCAACATTACAAATGAATTGAACATATTATTATCATAAAATGAAAACAAGTTTACCTCCTCTTTCTTCGCTGCAATGTTTCTGATGTCTTCTTCAGCTGCAACCTTGATCTCATCCTTCACTATGAGTTTTTCATCTACCTCATCTACTCCCACTATCATCTTCATGTCTTCAACCAATGTAACATCTTCAACAACTTCTTGACAAAAACATGATGCATACAAATCTGCATCTTCATTTATTTTCTTCCTATCTATTTGTAACTCCATCCATCTCAACAACAAACAAATCCCCTTCAATTTCATCTTCATACAATTTTGAAAAATTAGAAGTTACTTCTCCATTTAACAACATTTCTATTCCTCGTATTTCCTCTCTCAATAGGAGATCTTCTTCACCAATTTCCTCATCAAAGATGGGACCTCCAAAGAGCCCCACTTTCACACCTCCATTTATCGCACTTTTTTTACTCACAAACAAATAAAAAATAGAATTATCAAATTGAACCTCATTTCTTTTTGCTGTCCCAATTTCTTCTCTTTTATCTTTTGCTGCACCTTTCAAATCTTCACGATTCTTGACTATCTCTCCTTGTTGTAGTAGCTCCAATCTATCCAACCTTGCATTTATATCCACAATAATCTAGATGATTCTCCTCTTTTGATACTTGCTCCATCCTTCCCATATCACATGCTTCTTCCTCACGTATATACCCATCTTTCTTGCTGCTACAATACATCACACACTTTGCAAAAAAAAATCTTACAACATACTACCCTCTACCCAACAAAGACTCTGGAAGATGTTTCCTCTACCCAATCTCTCAGTGGAGAAACTCTACACCTTCTACCCAACTTTATCTGTATTGGAGGATAGTAGTCACAAACCCTCTTCCATGCCTGCAACAAATAATTTTCTCACAAGTCTCTCTCTTGCAGCTTCATCACTTCACTCTTCTCTAAAGCAAGCTCCTACAACAAACTCATACTCAACAAATCTCACACCCCAACAAGATCAGCCTACTTTGATACCATTTGATGCAGTCAACAATTGAGAAACCAAAGAGGTTTGTCAATTGTTGCAGCCTTCCTTCACAAAATCAACACTTGAGATAATTTTAAATAAAAACTCCACCATAAAATATTTTATTACATTCATAGAAATACTATAAGTCTACAAACTCATAAAAATCAACATTACAATCCATATTAGAATCCCCATTTGCAATTACAATCAACTACATGCAAGATTCAAATCTAGAATGCAAAACACCTACATGCAAGTTTCAAAAATCAACTACAACTCCACATACCCATCACTTATCCCTAATTATCATGAATCTTTTAAAACAACAACATGAGTTTTATGCATCTCCTTCCCATGTTTCCAGATAATTTTGAATTTTTGAATTTCGTTATTATATGAGGAAGTTATGCCATTTTTACTGAAACCGGGTCCCACAATCACGACCCAGATAATCTTCCTTTCCCAAAAATTCCAGTCAAACCTCTACCTTCTCCATTCTGGTGTGGTAATTCATGTATTTGGACTCTTAATTGTTCTTTCATGACAATTTTCAAATCTTTTCCTAAATTAACATCCATTATCTCATTCCAACACCTCCACTGCCTCAAACACTTGCACCAAGAAGATTCCAACACTTACAAAATAATTTAATATTGAAGAAGCATGAGGAGAAAATAATTCAAAATAAATCATGCCTGCAAGTCCACAACCAAAAGAAAGAAATTAAAATAACACAAATAATTTTTGTGTGTAGGATTGCTCGTGCAACCAGATGCTCCTACATCAAAGTGATATTCATTAATTTATCAATTTTAATGAAAAGGGCAATGCAAAATGATATTTAATTAAATAGTTTAAAGTTATTAAATTAAATAAGAGGACTTAGGGCTTAGATTAAATAATTCATATTATTTAACTAAACAAGATGAAATGTTAGTGTGGGAGGGGGTGACTTAACCTAATTAGGTCAATTAGATTAATTGATGAACATGAGGCATTTGATAAATTAACTAGGTTAATTTAATCAATCAAGCAAAAAGAAGATGGGTTTCAAGATGAAATGATGTTAATATATCAGATTCAAGTGTGCATATCATTCATGACATTTTTAAGTGTCTACACATTGTAACCATTGTATTTTCACTTATCTTATGTTTTCCTTTTAGGGATGATACAAGGCATCGAGACATTTAGGTCTCTTCCATGTTGACCCAAAATTTTTCCTTTGTTTTCTCTCTCTATGTGTCATTCTTCCTTTGTGCTCATTGTTCCATGAGTTATTTGGGGAATGATGATCATTCCAAGCTTGATTATATCATTGTAGTGAAGACATTCTCTGAACCCAGATCCATGGATCCCCTATGTGTTATCTTAGGATTGCATATGGAGGAATCATCCTTTTCATGACGTAGCTCTATCTTGAAAACATATGTTTACATAGGGATTTCCAAATAAAGCTCTCATGTATTATAATTTATCATTCTTCTACTTTAAATTAATTGCTCACAACATGGTGTTTAGAAATTTATTTAAAGTGGGGGGTGTTCAGAATTGTGCTTTTGGCTTGATTTGACCTTGGATTCTTGCTTGAGTCAAAGTGTGGTATTCTTACTTCGTGTGATGTGTCTTCTTGGTTGTGACATTGGGTTTGATGTCCTTCAAGAGCATGACCTTTCTTGGCATATGACATTCCTCTTAGTGGTAATGCTATGGCTTGCATTCCCTAAGGTGCAAATCTTTTATCCCTCGACTAGTCCTCTCTTGGCAACATTGAGTATGATGTTCCCTAAGTGAGACCTTCCATGAACTAATAAAACCCCTTTGACTATCCTATTACCTTAAACCAAATTATTGGCCACTAAGCATAACACAACTTGCTTTGTGGTGCTTTTATATCACAAGTGTCTAACATAACATGGCTTGCTAGCCTTGTGAGATCCTTTGTGTGGTGCCTTATCAAAATTATCAGGGAGTATAATTTTTGGTATGGTTGATGTGTGGGAGCATGTAGACCTGGCATGAATTTCCTATCACCACTGGCTTTGTGGGTACACACCTAGTGTATATCGGACTACACTAGACCTTGTGTGTTTCTCACTTGTTTTGGATTGCCAAGTGTATATTAGAATACACTCATGAGCGTGTTCTTGTGGCCACCTAGCATAACACAACTTGCTTTCTCATGGTGCCATGAGAGCATGTTTGATGGACTGGGAATAACATGTCTTGCTAGTTCACCTTGTTGCATTAATTTTGAAATTACATATGATGTTGTATCTTCTCTTGCTGCTTCATGTTATACATATGTATGTGTCTCTTTGTGCTTATGTTGGTTTTCCATGGGATATTGATCATAGGGTCTTGACCACCTCCTTGATCTTTTTCATCCTATCTTTCTAATATTTGTGCACCTGGACCTCTCTTGACTTATTTGTCTACTTTAGTGTGATTTTGAGCATAGGGCTCATCCTCTCAATAAAGTGGGTGTTAAATGTAGAGTCAAAAAATGTACTCCTTTACATTTTCACTCTATGTTTGGGTCTCTTAATTAAATTGGAATTAATTAAGCTTCTAATGACCTAAATTATACATTCCTAAGTCTTATTATTCCTATTTTCCGAAAGGGAAATCAACACTAAACAAATGCTAACATTAAATTAATTGTCTTGGAAGTTGTGTGTCTTGGATTTAGGTCCTAGGACCCATTCGCCCAAGGGTGAACTGTTCCTCCTTAAGTTCCAAAACCCAATTTTTAATATGTTTTTGGTAGCATTTCAATAATTCAAATTCAAGTTTTTTACGTCGGCTTATGGAATCTAATTTTTGAGAAATTAGATAAACACTGATAAATACAAGGTTATTTTATGAAATTCAAAATCTAAGCAATCTAAGATTTTAAGAGATCAATCATAAGAGAAAATATTATTGTTAAGAGAATTGAAGAGCAGATTTATCAAGTATCTACAATACAATCAAGATCATATCATCATGTCAAAGTTCATGCATGTTTTTGGAGTTAACATTGTGATGTAGGTTTCAAGCATTCAAGCATCAAATAAAGTGTCAAATCAAGCATCCAATCAAGCCATTTCTTACAAGATCAATCCTTAGAGTGATGTGTTGGACTTCAATCCTCTAAGGGTAGCCATTGAGGGTTTGGTGAGTTGCAACATGTATTTGTTCATTCATAAATCCTTTTCATTTTTCATTATCTTTCATTATCAAGGTTTAATTACCAAATTGGGGTTTGACCAAGGCAAACCCCTATTCACCAAAAATAAATAATTTTTCCTCTCTTTGTGTGTGCAGATTTGTAGGTGAAGAAGGATTGAAGATTGATCAAAAGTGAAATTTTGCAAAGTTATCAAAGTTTTCAAGCCATGAAATCTCACTTGTAGAATTTATTTTGACTTTTCGATAGTGAAATCTGAAGGAATCGATAGTGCAGATCTAGGACTAAAGGATTGTGAAAGCAGATTTTGGATCCCTATATAGAGACCCATTCGCCCTAAGGTGAGTCTGTTCTAGCATGATACTCAACAACCAATTTTGGTGATAGGTACATATCATCTTTCCCTTCTCAGGTCTACCGAAAGATTTTTGTTTTTGTTTGTGTTATCCTTTAAATCTGCATTTCAAGTTTTACACTACATAATTGAGTTCATTAAACATTTTTAGTTTATCTCCCCAAAGTGCATTTTAGTCATATTTATCATTTTCTATCATAAGGAAATCAACAGATCCCCGAATAGGGTTGAATCACCTTAAGGTTGAAATTCAATACTACCCTTGAGAGATCTCTTTCCCTAATGAAATTAAAGGAAAAATAGGTGCATACACCCCTTCAACATTCGACCTTTATAACTCTATTTTTTCTCCGTTTCAGTAATACTATGCATATTATTGTTATTCTAAATATAGGATGGTAGCCATATTAAATGGCAAGTTAAGCCATGTGATATAGTGGTATATATGCCACAAAAAGGCAATAATAATAACTAATTTTTAATGGCTACTCAAACCATTTAAGGTTGCCAGTTTAGGTGCCATATCTTGCATTAAGATAGTGACAATGTTGCCACGCGCAATGGCCAAGTTAATAGCTATTAAAACAACCTTATATAAGGTGCCTTGACTGAGTCAAATGGGTGCTAAAATTGCTATATAGTTATCAAGGTTTATGTCACAAGGGGAATGTTAAGGTGGCAAAAATGCCACACAAAGGTAATAGATATATTTGTTATGTATAGATGTTGCTAAACATGAGAACTATGTGCCATATCTTGCATTGTATAAATGCTAATTTGCGACACCAAGATAAGAGAAGAGAGCTAAGAATAGAGAAGGCAAAAAATTGAGTCATTGAGTGCATTGAGCAAGGAGTTGCAGGAAACTCAATTTGAGCTATTTTAATCTAGGCATGCTTAAGAGATCTCTTTCTCTTTATTATTTTAATTTTGAAACCAAGTTTTACTACTATTTGAATATGTTTGTGCTATCATTGTGTGCATATTGATTCTATTAGAAAGTGTGTGAGTACATGTACAAATGGCTAGATTACCTATGCATAGAGCTAAATTAGAATATAAGAGACATAATGGATTAGGGAATTAGAAGAGCATGATAAGTAGTTATCGTGAATTACATTATTAGATTATGAAGCTTTACGTGATTATAATCATTATGTAAGAATATATTCGAGAGAAAGAAAACCCATTGGAAGGTTAATTCTCTCTAAAGCTGTATGAAACCCAAACCACCAGCTCATTAGAATAGCATAGCAAGAGAAGCTAGGTAGAATAATATGATATTATTCAATTAACACAATATTGTATTTGAATAACTTTATATTATTTTTCAACAAGAGGGTTTGAACACGTATTAGAAGTAAATACGTCCTTGTTATCTTTGAATGATATTATCTTATAATTTGAACAAGAGTCTATATTATCATTACCTATTCACATTAATCTAATCTTAAAGGAGAGGAATTTACGTCTTGGTAAACCAAAGCCATAATGCGAGGAGATTTGAAAGTGTAGAAGTACAAACTCCTCTCAAGTTGGAAATGTTCTCCAGATTGGCTATTAACTTATCATGCATTTAAATATGTGAATATATGTGTCATACTGAAGGAAAAGATATATGTTTATCTATGTACATACAAACGTAGGTACCTTATATAAATTATGCAAAGGATAACTTGGAAGGAACCCTCAAGGAATCTAAAGATTAGTCGAATGGTTCTTAGTTGAGTTATATTAGAAGTTAAATAGCTTATTATGCTGACTTATTATTAGACATTACTCTGAACATACGATTTTATATTGAATTAAATTAAATGATATTTAATATCATGAATTACTAGATTAGTTATGGCATTCTAGAACGTCAGAGCCATACTAGGCATAACACAATACGAAGAAGTAATCTTCAAATCAAGTTTAATTTTAGATTATTATACATATCAACATTTTGTCAGTGCTTTAGATTGAGACCAAGTATGTCTAGCCAATGATATTTTTTAATCAGTATTAACTAATTATGCATAAAATAAGAGAGTCGTTACTCCCATGGTTAGAGAGAAATAACTTGAATAAGAGGAATTTGTCAGACCCAGATTGTTACAAGTATGTAATAGGGTATTCAAGAGATTGTCTCAAACCTATTAAATCACTATTAGTGTGCCATCACTTTGGAATGAAATATTGTTTATGGTTGTTAACTTGGGGGAAAAACAAAAGAAGAGTTAACAACAAGTTAGTAGAGTTTCCAAGTTGAGTAAGGGTGGGTGAACATACAACAACACTTCATAGAAAGTGGATTTATTATATATATGAAACTCTGGCCAAAGTAGGTGTAAAAGTCACTGCTTACACTTTGTTGGTTCACTATGATTTGGGTTTGCATAGCTAGTCAGTAGTGTCATGCATGGTTGGAGGGTATCCATAGAACTATATGGTTGTACTAGTAATGTAGGATACAACACCAGATACTCAGGTGTGCATTATTAGAGGTTTCCATAGCAAAATGTTCATTAAAGGGTAGGGCCATTTTTCTAACGCAAGGGACCGCTATCTGTGGTTGGAGGAAAATCACTTGGGTGATGCTCTCCCTCTTGTAGATGACAACCAAGGCTTGTGAAATAGAAGAAGTGTGATCCAAATGAAGACACCTTGAACTTGAACTCTTGTAAGTTATGAATTTTTGTATGAACTTGATCATGGATAAATTATAATTTATATTTGAAAGGATGAGTTTCATTTACTTAAAATTATGTAATGTTATTTCATTTATGCAATGTGCAATTATGTTATTGAAATATAAAAAAAATTATTTCTTGCCTTTTGGAAACTTGTGTTATTCACTTCTCGAGTTAAAACTTAGGTGAAAATTGTTGAGTAAACATTGGGTATGTTACAAGACCAAACATTTTCCAAGTAATTGGAGTCCTTAGCCAATTTATGGTTAATCCTAGATGAGTATATTGGAATGTAGTGAAGAGGGTCTTCAAGTATTTATAGGGAACCTCTAAGTATTCATTATGTTACCATGGTTTAATCTTACAAGGAACACACAATATGTTTGTAATATTGAATTTATGGATTCAGGTCGAGCTAAAGAGGATTGACAAAAAAAGGTCCATCAATGGATATGTTTTCAATATGTTTGGTGGTGCAATTAGTTGGATAAGTAAGAAAAATGTTATGGTTTCTTTGTCCACTATAGAAGATGAGCATATGGTAGCAACTCATTCTTGTAAGGAATCCATTTGGCTTAAGAGATTGCATTTATATGTTGGGAAAGAGGTAGGAACCATTACATTTCATTGTGATGAAGAGTGACATATGTTTGGTAAAGAAGCCAAAATTTAATGTGAAGACAAAGTATATTGATGTTCATTAACATTTTATTTGAGAAATGGTAGAGGATGGGAGGGTGATATAAAAATTTGATACTTTAAAAAATATTTCAGATGTAGTGACAAAGTTAGTGAGTACAAAAAATTTAGGTGCCTGTTATGAATCTATGGGCCTCTTAGCTTCTATCAATTAAATAAATGGTATTGATACTCCCTTTTCTCTTGCAAGGTGTTCAACAAGTGGGATAATCTTGTGAAATGTGTCTCAACCTTTTTCATAATGTTAATATTACAAAAAGTGTGATTTTTTGGTATAAAATAGAAAATCTCAATTTTTGGATTATAGCTTTAGTTTTTGGCTAAAATAAATTCTCAAGTTCTCAATAGAACCTATGAAGCTGCACATTAGATATATCTCTTTGAGTAATTCAACTTTAAAAATGGGGCCCAATTGGCCTACTGAATCAAAAGTTATGGCCCCCAAATGTTTGTGTAAGGAAATGTAAACATTTATTGGATGCATAAAATATTTGTAAAGGGGAGTTACACCTATTGAAAAACTTATGATGTGTATTATGACACATCATAAGGAATATTTGAATGGGGGATAATTTGGGCACCACTTTTGGGTGGTTTTATCTCATGTTTTTCTAATTAATTTTGATGGTTTTAGCTTTTGTATCTCCTATTTATTAGGTGCTTTAGATGGAGGTTGAGTGTAGAGTTTTGTAAATATTATTTAAACTTAAAAAAAATTCATATCTCTAGTTGGTGGTACTCCTATGAATGCTTACTTTGCAAGTGTATTGTAATCATGATTTACCGAATAATACATTGAGTTACTTTAGAGTGTGGGATTTTTCTCTTAAAAGGGTTTTCCCCGTGTACACCTGTGTTATAGTATTTTTATTATTTATGTTATGATTAAATGTGTTTATGTTTTTTTTTTGGTAAATCACTGCTAAGGGGCAGCACCTTGAAATCAACCACAACCTTGCAACCCGATGGTGTCAAAACCGACTTTAAGATTTTTCTCCACCGGGCCCGATGGTGTCGAAACCGACTTTAAGCTTTCGCTCCATCGGTGCAAGTCATGGGATTCGAACCTTAGACTGCCCAACTGCTGTCCTTGCAACTTAACCATTGCACTACAGGGTCAACCCCAACGTGTTTATGTTTTTTGTAATTGTTAAAAGATTGAAATTTTCACAACACTCTCCTTAGAATATTAGTCTAGGAAGTATTTCCATGTACCCTGCTTCCTTTCATATCAAATGCCTAATAGGTACAAAAACTATCTCTATTTCCCATAATAGCTAGGTAACTTCTAGTGTTTTGTAAGTAGTTTATTGTCTCTTACTTCTCATAAAGATCGAATAATTTCCTTTCAATCAATAATCATCTACATAGTTTTTCAAATTCCTTGTAGCTTATATAGATTGGTACATAGTAAAAATATTATTCCTTCCTTATTAACACTAAGGAAAAGTAGCATGGTCAAATTTTTGTTGATTTAATGTTACTCTTCTTATTTATGTTTTATTAAGTTTAATTTCTATGAAAGAGAAAAAGATAAAGCTAAAAAAATACTTTTTCAAGCTTGTGAACAAGTAGTCGAGGACAAGGAGGCAAAGCAAGCAAAGAATGATGAATGTTTCAAGAGAGTAGTTGTCAACCCACAAACAAAATTTTAATTTTTTTAATTTAAATATGTTTACATGCCTTTGACATATTTGGTTCACAATTCTTAGCACTTGCAATAACATCTTTTAATGTTTTAAAAAAATAGGTGGAAAAAATATATTGTTCATAACTATAAATTTATATTAATTACGTGATATTTTCATAGTCTATTATTTTTGAATTCATAAGTTTTTTAGATCTAGACTTAAATTATGTTGTATTTCTTTGTATCATCATGTAAATCATATTTAGTGATTGATAATGGAGAATTTAAAAAATAATACATAACATCACATTTATATACACCATTACAAAGTTGCATTTATACAAATTATACATAAATGATATGTTGCTCAACACATATATTTAGACATATAGATGCATTGATTAAATGACCTTTAGAAAATTTTAAAATTGTTTTTTATTGTTCTAACAACAAGATAAGCAACCAATATTCCAAAATTGATTGTTTCTCTAATGCAAATTTGAATGAACTTAAGAAAAATTGCATGGAATAGAGGCTAAATTTTATAGTCTCAAAAATAAAAAATAGCTAAAGAAATTTGTATGAACCAAAGAAAAATGGGTCATTTCCTTACTAAGGTAAAAAATAACCTTACATGTTGGTTCTTCTTAAAACCATAGTGTAGTGTAGAAAAATGTACTCCTTTACATTTTCACACTTTGTTTGGGTCCCCTCAATTAAATTGGACTTAATTATGCCTTAATAAGCCCTATTTTACATCTATAAGCCTAATAAATTACATTTTCGAAGGGGAAACCCAACAAAAATTAATGCCAACACATAATAAATTATCTTGAGCAATGTGTGTTAGAAGAATAGGGGCCTGAGACCCATTCACCCATGGGCGAATGGGTCCTCCCTAAGCCATTGGAACCATTTTTAAAACATGTTTTTGGTGGTTATTTTATAATCACAAATTCAAATTTCAATGTCAGCTTGTAATGTTTGATTTTTAGGAAATTAAGGATACATACCTATAAATACAAGGTTATTTTATCAAATCAACTAGAATATTTTTGAGAGAACTTTCACAAGAGAAAATCTTATTGTCAAGAGCATATTTCTCAAGCATCTACAACAATAATCAAGATCTCAAGCATCATGTCAAATTTATCAAGCATCATGCATATTTTTGGAGCTAACATTGTGATGTAGGTTTCAAGATCCAAGTCAAGCATCCATTCAAGTCATAAAATCAAGCATCCAATTCAGCCATTTCATGCAAGTTTCAGTCCTTCAAAGATCTCCATTCAAGGGTTTTGTGAGTTACAACATTTCATTGTTCATTCATCATTCCTTTCATGTTTTATTCAATTCAAGGTTTAATTACCAAAATGGGGTTTGACCAAGGCAAACCCCCATTCACCAAAAAAAAACAAATTTTCCCTCTTGTGTTTGTGCTGCAGATCTTAGGTTGAAGAAAAATTGAAGAGTGGAGATCTCTAAAGTGCAAAATTGCAAAAGTTGTCAAAGTTGCAAGAAAAGTTATCAAGATCATGGAAACTCAATCTCAGCTTTATTTTCTGTCATTTTTGAGTGAAACTAGTGGGAAATTGCATCTCAGATCTACCTTCAGAGGCTCTCAAAAATTTAGTTCAAAAAGCTGTCTCAGGACCCATTCGCCATTTCTGGACACTTAGCAACCAATTTTTGAGGCAAGTTTTAAGTGTCTCCCACTCATCCAAAAAATACAAAATTATCTGTTTCTATTAGATCTAGGCTTCATCTACATGAATTAGGTCTTAGGTTACTTATTTGAGGTCATTTACTATTTTATTTTCATCTCCCAAAAGTGTTGTCTGAACTTTACCCCCCGTCCACACACACAAAAGAAATTGCTAGATCTTCCATAGAATTGACTCACCTAAGGGATAAAAGTTAATTCTATGTTGGAGGATCTCATTTCCTTAATGAAACATAAAATAGGTAGGTTTATTACACCCCATTTCACCCTTTATATTTATAGTAAGTTTGGTGAAACATTCCAAACTTAGTATAAAACCCTATGTTTTGGACCCATCACCTCTTTTTCTATGTTTCATTATGGTGAACCTAACATTTTGAACATTCTAATTTCTGATTTGGGATCATTCAAACCCTAGATCTAGGATTTTCATAATTTTTCATTGCATTGCATTACTTTGCATCTCCTTTAGGGTTGTCAAAATTGCATTAGTTTGCATTGCATACAAGGTTTTAAATTTGCATTTTGTATTATTTAAAATCTGAAAAATTCAAAAAATTACATGAATATTACCTTAATTTTGCATAGTACTTGCATATTAGTGTATGTTGAATCATTAATATTCAAAAATTGAGTCAAAATTGCATTTCAAAAAGTTTCATATATTTCATCATTTGTCCTTCATTGTAGTTGCATTTAGACATAAAATTCTAGAAAATTCTGTCGCAAAAGTTACAGTCTACAGACCTGGAACAAAGAACACATAATACAACTCATAAATTTAATTTTTCATTTTTCAAACCCTTCACAAAGACCTATTCGACAATGGGCGAATGAGTCCTTCAGGGCCTATCAAAACCAACTTTTCTTAGCATTTTTGTGGTTTTCTACACTTCCCAGATTTGCTGATAAACCACTATTTCAATCTGTCAATTTTTGAGAATTCTTGTTTTATGTGTTACGTCTAATCATCCATTTAGTGTTAACATTTTAAATCATTGCAAAATTATTTTTGTATTGAAAATAATCAGATTTGTAGGACAGTTATTTACATTTTCGAAGCATTGCACAAGTTGGATAGATTACTTTTCATGTTAGCATGTTTCCCTTTCAAAGATGTGGTTTTGACATGGTTAAGAATGGGTTGTATAATTAAACCATTCCTTCTTATGAGTAAAATTTAGAACAAAGAAATTAGGTCATTAAGAAACATGTTAGTATTCCTCCAACTATCTTTCCTAGTTATGAGAACATCTTAGTGGAAGAGAACTAAACCATTGATACATTTCTTAATATCACCTTGCCTATCCTTCACTCAACCCCGACTATCTCTCCCATTTGTGAGGATGTTTTAATAAAAGAGGATGCAAGCATAGAAAATCATGATAATCGTAGTTTCTCTTCTCTCAATACCTCTCCTACTTGTGACAAAGGTATTTTTGTGTTAGAAGATACACCCATTGAGAGTCATGGCAATCTTGAAAACTCCTCTTCTAAAAAATATCCTACTTGGGAAGATATTATGGCACAAGAGAATGAGATCATTGAATAATTTCTTAACATTACCTTACCTAGTCTCCATTCATCTCCCACTCATGAGAATGTTTTAGTGAAAGAGGATGAAATCATGGACAATCATGACAATCACATTTGTTCTTCTCGTAGTATCTCTCCTAGTTGTGAGGAAGATAGTTTGGTGTTAGAAGATACACTCATTGAGAGTCATGAGAACCTCATTTCGCCCTCTCCTAATTCTTCTCTCACTTGAAAAAATCTTGTTGAAAAAAGAGGATCCAATGATTGGTAAGCAAGAAAATCATAGTTATTCTTCTCTTGATGCCTCCCCTACTTGTGATGGAGTTATCTTACAAAATCTAACCATGGAATGTGATCAAAATCTTGTTTGCTCCTCTCCTAAAATCTCTCCTACCAAGGAAGATATCATGGTGCAAGAGGATGATAGAATTGATCATAATATGGATTATTTAGGTGAAGATGATGGCATGAAATTAGACACTCCACTGAAATATTATCAAAATGAGGATGTCTTTTGAGGTTATGAACTTTACATATTCCTCAAGTCCTCCTACAAGTCCTCTAATTATTGGACCTCACAATTCATCTCCTGAGCCACTTCTTACCATCTACCCACCCTCACATTAACCTCAAGTGCAAAAGAAAACCCGTGCTTATCATAGGACCACCTTAAAAGCAACCATTATCCCTAGGAGATATTTGTAATTTTACAATGAAACTTGATAGTAACAATGTTTCACAAAAACCGAGTTATAATATCATTGCTCACACATATAATACAAGGAACAATAGGCAACTGCAAACAAATCCCATTTCGTTACCATTACCTCAACCTATTTTTCCCAATGCCCCTTGTTTGCCTTTACATAGTGGAAAGGAGTATGACCTTGAACAACTTAAATTACTCCCACTAAGATATCCTTATGGGATCTTATTCAAGCTTTACCTACTTATCATAAAATGCTTCAAAGTGCTTTACAACAAGTTTTATCCCTCCTAGTGCAAATCCAAATGATGTAGTAGCCATAATTCAAGGTATGAACTCGGTCAACTTAGACATTAATTTCTATCAAGATGAGTTACCTCCATTAGAAGTGCAAAAACAAAATGAGGCATTGATGATACTAGCTCATATTAAAAATAATGGCCATAATTTTGGAATTAAGTGAACCCTTGTTGAAAATGGTATAGCTCTTAACGTGTGTAACATAAACCTTTTGGATAGACTTGGAATAGACAAAAGCTAAATACAACCAAACTCTTTATCTATCATTAGATTTGATAATATAGGAAAAAAACTGCTTGGTGTAGTCACATTACCTATTATAGTTGGAAAGGCTACATTATAGACTCCTGTCCATGTTATGCCTCAAGATATTTCATACAATCTTCTTTTGGGCAGACCATGGATTTACGAAATGCATGCAGTGCCTTCAACTCTTCATTGTATAATGAAATATGTATACAACAATAAAGTGTGTACAATCAAGGCTGAAACTAAACTAGAAAGTTGTTTGCACACTAAGAAAGACAAGGAAAGTCCTTTGAAAACATTAATACTAACTTCAAAATTAGATCTTGTGCAAGAGGAACAAAACGAGAACAATATTGAAAGTCACAAAACTAGTGGACGATGATTGGGGTTCCTTAGATTTTACACCTACATTCATGGGAGAATACGAGATCATAACAAAAGAGTTTGAAAAGAGAAAAGAACCAACAATAGTGTCAACAAAAAATTTGGAAGAAACTTTGAAAGCATTCACTTCAACCACTTTAGAAGAAGAAACAAATTACACAAAAAACTTTGATGAAGCTGATTATGAAAAACCACTGAATCCAAAAGAAATGGAAAATATTTATGGAAGACATTATGAACTTTTGAAATAACTTGGTTATAATGGAAAAGGATGCGATGCTAGAGAAAAAGGTATCTGTGTCCCTATAGAGCCTAACACACAAGAAACCACTAGTGGTCTTGGTTATTGTCCCCCAAAAGAAATAAAAGCATAAAAAAAGAATTCACTCAATACCAACACTATTACAAAAGATGCTTCTAAGCCAACTTTAACCTTGGTGCATCCTGAACTGATAGAAACAACTAGTTGTCTTGGTTATTGTCCCTCAAAATAAACAAATAAATCTTCACTTAATATCAATGTCATCACACAAAACACTCCTAGGGCATCTTCAAGCACATGTATTAGTAATGAATGGGGTTCATTAGATTTAAAACCTCCTTTAAGGGAGGATACCAAATCTCACAATCTAAAGAGTCTTGTGCATGTATGACACCTTATACTAAGCAAGAAATATCTTTGTAACAAAATAAATGACATCATATACTATTGATCAAGAGAGTACCTTGTCAAGACTTCTCCAAGATCACTTGATATCTCTCCCTCCAAGAACATGAAAGAAAATTTACAAAAAAAGTTCATTTTGTGCATATCATCGAGTGAATGGTCATTCAACTAATGAATGTAAGGCTTTGAGTGATAAAATTCAACATCTTAAGGATTGTGGTGCCCTTCCTTGTGTTGATGCACCTATTTCCTCTAATTGATATTGCTTTTCATCCTATCATGTTTCTCATCATTATGTTGCATTAGTAGCTTTATGTGTCTTGCTCATTGCCATTCATGGTGGTACAATGTTAGGTGCAACCATATCTCTCTTTGCAACAATATGATAGTTCTTGGTGGTTGTCTTTGTCTATATGATTTGGGGGCAAGGATAAATAGTTTTTCGAGGTGTGCATTATTTTCAAAGATCACCTCTTCTTCTCTTTCTACTTAAAATACCAACATAGCAAGTATGTTGACATTTTAAGTGGGGGGAATATGGTCCCTTGTTCATTGTTTTCATGTTCCCTTCTTAGTGATGATAGCATACATTTCCTAGGAAGTGTGAAATTTTTATTCAAAGTGTGGTCTTCTCAATTCACATAATGTGTCTTCTTGGTGGTGTCATTGAGTTTGATATCCTTCAAGATTGTGACCTTTCTTGGCATATGACATTCCTCTTAGTCTTGATGCTATGGATTGCATTACCTAAGTTGTGAATCTTTATTCCTTGACTAGTCCTCTCTTGGAGACATTAAGAATGATGTTCCCTAAGGTGAGACCTTTCATGAACTAAAGCAAAACCCCTTCGAATATCCTTTCTCATTGCATGCATAACCTTTGTCAAGGCCACCAAGCATAAAACAACTTGCTTTCCAGTAGAGCCTTTTTCATGAGTGCCTAGCATAACACATCTTGCTAGCCTTGTGACCATTTCTGTTGTGCCTTATCAAAGTTAATAGGAGGTATAACTTTGGTATGGTTGATGCATGGGATCCTGTAGACCTAGCATGAGTTCCCATCAACCACCTTTTTTGAGGGCTCACCTAGTGGACAATGGATTTCACTATACCGTGTGAGCATGCATGTTGTTTGCATAGTGGAAAACGGATTTCACATGTAAATGTTTTGGACAAACAACTAAGGCTTGATCCACATCGAGCTGGACAAATAGTTGAGGCTTGATCCACCCCTTTTTCTTTTACTTTATTTTAGTCTTTGGTATTGTATGTTTGTGTATCTTGTCTTGTTACTTCATGTCATACATCTTGTGTGTGCCTCTTTGTACTCATGTTGGTTTTCCATGAGATCTTAGATCCTGGGGGCTTGTGCAACCTCCTTGATCCTTGTCATCCTATCCTATCAACATTTATTCACTTAGACCCTTGTTGACACATAGCTGTCTAATTTAGTGTGAGTTTGCGCTTGCGCTCATCCTCTCACTAAAATGGGGGCTAAATGTAGTGTAGAAAAATGTAATTCTTTACATTTTCACACTTTGTTTGGGTCCCCTCAATCAAATTGGACTTAATTATGCCTTAATAATCCCTATTTTACATCTACAAGCCCAATCAATTACATTTTTCGAAGGGGAAACCCGACAACAATTAATGCCAACACATAATCAAATATCTTGAGAAATGGGTGAGTGGGTCCTCCCTAAGCCTTTGAACCCATTTTTAAAACATATTTTTGGCAGTATTTTTATAATCCCAAATTCAAATTTCAATGTCGGCTTGTAATGTTTAATTTTTAGGAAATTAAGGATACATACCTATAAATACAAGGTTATTTTATCAAATCAACTAGAATATTTTTGAGAGAACTTTCAAAAGAGAAAATATTATTGTCAAGCACATTCAAGAGCATATTTCTCAAGCATCTACAATAACAATCAATATCTCAAGCATCATGTCTAAGTTATCAAACATCTTGCATGTTTTTGGAGGTAACATTGTGATGTAGGTTTCAAGATCCAAGTCAAGAATTCAATAATACATTAAAGTCATCAAATCAAGCATCTAATTCAGTCATTTCATGCAAGTTTCAGTCCTTGAAAGATCTCCATTCAAGGGTTTCATTCAAGGGTTTTGCGAGTTACAACATTGCATTGTTCATTCATCATTCTTGCCATGTTTTAGTTTAATTCAAGGTTTAATTACCAAAATGAGGTTTGACCAAGGCAAACTCACATTCACCAAAAAAAATAAAATTTCCCTCTTTTGTTTGTGTTGCAGATCTTAGGTTGAATAAAAATTGAAGAGTGGAGATCTCTAAAGTGCAAAATTGTAAAAGTCGCAAAAGTTGTCAAAGTTGCAAGAAAAGTTGTCAAGATCACAAAAACTCAGATATCAGATTTATTTTCTTTCATTTTTGAGTGAAACTAGTGGGAAATTGCATCTTAGATCTATCTTTAGAGGCTCCTAAAAATTCAGTTCAAAAAGCTATCTTAGGACCCATTCGCCATTTCTAAACAATTAGCAACCAATTTTTGAGGCAAGTTTTAAGTGTCTTCCACTCGTCCAAAAATATAAAATTGATTGTTTCTATTAGATCTAGGATTCATCTACATGAATCAGGTATTAGGTTACTTATTTGAGGTCATTTACTATTTTATTTTCATCTCCCAAAAGTGATGTTTGAACTTTACCCCCCGCCCACACACACATAAAGGAAATTGCTAGATCTTCCATAGAACTGACTCACCCAAGGGCTAAAAGTTAATTCTATCTTGGAGGATCTCATTTCCTTAATGAGACAAAAAATAGGTAGGTTCATTACACCCCATTTTCCATTTCTATTTATAGTAAGTTTGGTGAAACATTCCAAATTTAGTATAAAACCCTATATTTTGGACCCATCACCTCTTTTTCTATGTTTCAAATAGTAACGAAAACCCTTGGCAATAATGTAGATTAAGAATAGATTTTTTGAGCTTATAAATCTCCCCATGTGAGGTGCATGTTAGTGGTAGGTCCCCCATAATAATAGTCAACATTTCAAACTTTCTAAGAGCTCAAATGAGTGAGTTTGCCTAGTGGGGTTGCAAAAAAGCTATGAAAAGCCATTAGTAGCGTGAAGGAGCTTAAAAGAATGAATTTAACAATATGAATACATGAGAAATTTTCATACATTCAAAAATTAATTGTTGATATTGTTTAATTACTTCTAGTTATTAGACTAAAATTTTATTATAAAAAAGAAATGGCCTACAAAATTTTGGTTCCTCAAGAAACAAGTTTGTGAATGTGATAGCCCTTGATAGTTATGTTTGGTGCAATATAATATTAATTTTAAGTCCTATATTAAAATTAAAAAAATAAACATCCATAACACATGAGTATTAAATTTTCAACACAAGGCAATCCACCATATTTCATCTAGATGACTACCCTTGAAAACTTCGTCTCTCACATAATAATGTAAAAATAGAGGTCCTAACTTAAAAATGCTAATGAAAACCCCCATGGCATGCAAAGAATCTACAACATTGTATTGTGCCTATAAACCATAAGGATTGAACTACTCTAGGCAATAAACCCTCTAAATATGGATATTTATCTTGAAAATACCCCAATAACACAAGGGCATTAAATTAGAATCATCACTAGGTAGAACTATACACCATACAATAATAGAACCAAACAAATTCTCTGACATAATATTCTCTAAATATTTAATTGTGAAAATCCATTTAACACATGGACACTCTTCTAAGATCATAATTAAGTTTTATTGCCCAAGACTATTGATTTCAAGCATTGCTTATTTAATTCATGAACAATACTTGATCCAGTAACAACCAATCACAAAGATAAGTGGATTAAAGGGTAATCTCCATTAAAAAATAGAACAAAAATCTCCCTATAGGTATATTACATTTATGATCTATTCAAGTACCCCTTGAGGCTACTTAAAATTATTCTATTTTGGTGGTTTTACTTATGATAACCCCTACAAAATAGCATATACTTAATTTATTCATAACCAAAGCAATGCAAACATGCAATTTCCTTGTGTTGCATTCCTTACTATTTAGATATTATCATATTTTTTAACAAAAAAAATATGTGATTGTGTTTATCACCCAAGGCCATTGATTTCTAGCATTGTTTATTGAAGGCTTGAATAGGCTCAATCTAGTGATAGCCAACCACAAAGACAAGAAGATGCATGGGAAATCTCCATTAAGAAATAGAATAAAAAAATCCATATAGGTATATTATATTGGGATGTATACAATTACCTCTTGAGGTTAATTAATATTATCACAAAAAATAATGAAAAATACAATATACAAAAAATTAAAACCACCAAGTAAAGTTAAAATCTATTTCACGGTTTAAAATATCTCTATGTGAATCTAAACAAATAGAGATTTGACAATAATTATTACAATAAAATCATTATGAAAACATCCATAGATAAAACCATAGAATTAATGCTTCCATTTAGCAAATAACAAAAAAAAGAATGAAATAAAACACATAAAAAATGATCTAGCCACCTACAAATTCCAAATATAAACTAGTAAATCCATGGAAAATAACTTGCACAAATTATATTGTGTTGTTAAATTTTCTAGTTAAAAAATAGGGAGAATTTTCATGAAAAATATAATGAAACCCTACCAAAGTAGAAATATGACAAAACCAAATGAATGGGTCATAGCCCTAGTAAGGTCAAATCGAGCATCTACAAACCCTAGGAAAAAAATCCCTATAATTTTGGTTGTATCAAAAGACAAATTTTCCTTAAATGAAAAGTTCTGAAGGAAACTCACCATTTTGAGTTGCAATGGAAATGACAACAAAAGGGAAAAAAAATGCAAGTTAAAAGGTAGTCAAAATATCTAGGAAAAAGCTAAATATATCTTGCATAACTCCAAGGACTCCATGAAGAAAACTAGACATGTTTCCAGTTGGACATGTTATTATTGAGCCTACAATGATGGAGAAAAATCTTATGATAGTGGAGATGGATCTTGTAAGGGGTAAGGATCTTGTAGAAAAGGAGGTAGAGACAAAGATAGTCCATGATAAATAATATATTTTAGGGTTTATAAATTCATTAAGTTTATGTTTGGTGATTCTCTTTAGGGTTAGTTTAGTTTACTAGTAAACATTGGATATTTTAGTATTATTTTTTAAGTAAATTGGATTATAAATAAGTTTAGTTAAGAATAACATCAATTTAAAATTATTTAATTAGTAATGTCATGTTGTTTAATTTTATAGTTTTATGTTTTCAGATTTATGAGAAAATAGAGGTCTTTAAATATTATGGTAATGTGGATTTGAGTGTGGTTGTACATAGTTTTAAAGATAAAATGTATAGCTATTGGTGCAAGTAAACTCAACTATGGGGTGTGATAATTGACTATAATGAGTAAGGGGTTGAAAAAGTGATGTTCTTGACACCTTTTATGACTATGTGTATTTGGGACATCAAAATTGATGACGAGGACCTAAAACCTTAGATTTAAGTAGTAAACTAGCTAAGGAAGCCGCTATAAAAAAATAATCATTCAACATTGAAAAATAGGATTTTGAGATGCACAAAGTTAGGGTGTTTGGCTATTGGGTCCTTCCCTTAATAATATTTGTTAGTAGTTTTATTTTTTTTAAATGTTCACTTATTATTACAACCTTCATGTAATCTAAGATAATTAATAAAAAAAATTATAATTAATTTTTACTATACCAAAACAATGGATAATGTTTATCGAGTTTTACTATAAAAGATACTGAAATAAGTCACAATGATGACTTGACATGATTTTATGCAACTCTCTTGTTAATCTAGATCTTAAAAAATCATTCAATGTTTCTCTAATCAAGTTAGTTTTCTTCTGCCCTTCACCATTGTTTCATATTTCTAAACACATTCAAATAAAGCCTCATATTCTTTTGCATATAATATAGTGTTTTTTCTCAATATGGAGTTCTATCTCTTGATTTTATGCTATTAATTGAATTTCTTATTATGTTAAGCTATGTACTTTGATGAGTTTACCTCCACAAAAATTATATTTGTGGGATCATTCAATTATGATACATATGATTTTGGATAGGGAGATTCTATAGTATCAAGCATAGAATCAGGGGATAAACATAGAATTGCCACCTTAATCTCATCCCTCAAAGCCATGATAAAAGTCATAACCAAAGGATTGGTAATAGTAAGCTATTATAAATTCTTCTATAAGTACTACAATTCTTATATAAGGTGCCTGAGTTTAAGTCATAAGAGCTTAAGGATGGAGGAATGTTGTTTCAAGACCCAAAGGCTTTAAAAATATTTTATCACATGTACAATCTAGAGTGATGGATTGTAATGAAGATAACGACAAAGTTTTTATCACCTTTAAGTTTTCCTTATCCTTGAACTTTTAGGTTGTTACCTCTCAAGAATGGTTAGAATTCATTAAATATGTGATTTTGGTTTATGTTAGTGGGAGAAAGAGCACTATCACAAAATTTGTAAACCATTGCATTTCATCGTAAGAAGAATGCAAAGCCGTAGGATGAATCTTATAAAAGATAAAGACATAAATATGATAAAGAACACACCCATAATATAATAAGTATGTAACATGTAGGATAGAAAAAGTAATATGTGAAATAGGAAAAAAAATAGGAATATATGGAACCTTTATTAGGAATCAAATAAACAATATCTTTTAAAATTATAGAGATGAAGGAACCATTTGATACCTTTAATGCCTTTCTAGGATTACAATGATTTATGAATTATAATGGTATTATAAACTTTAGGAGAGAATAAATACCCTTTACAAATGATTACATAATAGTACACATACCCTTAGATAACAATATGCGTGATGCATACATAGAAGTGGCATAAGATGATTTTGAAGAAGACTCTAAAGTACTTTACTCTTTAGCAAAACTTTCTAAACCTAAACCATTCAATGAGCCAAAAAAAAAATATTGATAGTATTAATGAGATTACAAATAGTGAGGATGAAGTTAATGCTTATCTAAGGGATTAACTTCAACTACAATCCAAGAAATTGAGAGTAAGGAATTTTTATACTAAATGCAGGGTACAAAGAAACATATTACATTATATTGCAAACATAAATATCCAACCACAAATAAAATCAAACCAACTTGCCATATATAGTCACTCTACCATCCAAAATTCACGAAGTTTGAATTACATCTCACATAGTTTATCACATATGAATTTACCAAGATACTCGAGAATAGGTGATTTGATAGCATACTTAGAAAACATGGAGAAAATATTTGATAAAGATTATTTGAGATTAGATGTGTTACAACACACTTTAATTTATAATTTCGAAAGATGGTGGAAAACACACAAAAATAACAACCCCACATGGAAATCCCTTAAAATTTTGATCTGAGCAATATATCTATATGAGCAAGGAGACCATGGATAGATTCCTAGGTATGGTGACACCACAACACTTGAACATCATTTGAACATTTGCTTAAAAATATGTGAATATCATAGGGAATATAATACAAGATTATATATAAAAATGATTTATTGGACACTAACACCAATTATGCAGGCATGGTATATCGACCAAGAGAAATATATTGCCACAGAATGGGAAGCCTTGGTGATGAAATGCACCTTACACAAATTCAGACACTAGCTCCTATCCACTACATTCATGTTTTATATGGATAATGAGCCTTTGAAATATTTACTAAATATACAATAACATAGGGTAGAATATGCAAATGTCTCCTACAATTCTAAGAATTTGAATTTAATATCATGGTCAAACTAGGAAAAGAAAATTAAGGCCTTGATTATCTACCAAGAATTGATATAAGAGAAGAACTAAAATATTCATAGGAAGATTTACCCAACACAAATCTATTTATGGTAATTTTGGTACTTGAAGAACTCAACAAAATAACACATCTAATCTCATTAGGGTAGTTCCATAAAAATATCTCACAAAATGATAAATATAAGTTGTTGTAAAAGTCACTTCCCCATACACCGATTGAAGGAGAATTACATAAGATTAGAAGAGATGAAATCATTTACAAGGAAGTGTTTGAACATGAGAGACAAGAAACTCTCCATGAAGCACGTGAAGGTATCTTTGTAGGTCATAAATCAAGAGAAGACACCACAAATAAATTCATGCTTTCAAAACTATGGTGGTCAATATTATTCAAAGATGCTAGTCAATATATAAAAAATGCAACATATGTCAACAAGTAGGAAAAAATACTACAAGAGATGAAATGACTTTGTGGCCAATTATAGCTTAGGTACCTGTTGAGAGATGGGTCATAGACTTTATTGGGCCAATTGAACCACCAAAAAAGAGATCAAAAGCCATATCTATCATCATTGGAGTATAATATCTCATAAAATAGGTAGAGGTAGAATCAACCAAAGATTTCACTACTAAAACCACCTTAAAATTTATTTATGAAAATATTATAACTAGGTTTGGTTTCCCATTAATTGTGACTAATGATCAAGGAAAGCATTTCATCAACAAGATGATTATGGAACTTTTGAGAAAATTCATGATTACTCGTAATATAAGCACTCCATCTCATCCATAAAAAAATAGATCTAACAAGGAATTAAACAAAATAATATGCACCACACTAGCAAAAATGTATACTGAAAACACATAAAATTAGGATATCAAAATTCTTGCAGTATTGTGGACATACATGACCACTTATAAAAGGTCAACTAAAATTTCCCCATTTGAATTAGTGTATGGGCTTGATGGTAGTTTACCCATTAATTTCATCATACCAAACCTACATACCACACTTTATTTGTGGTTGAATGAAGAGGACTCCCTAGAAAAAAGACTTGAATATTTGGCTAAATTAGATGAAAATAGATTATTAGTGGTATATAACCAAAATTTAGGACATAAAATAAAAAAAGTATGTCATGATAGGAACTTAAGGCATACAAAATTTAACAAAGGGAAGCTAAAAATAAGATAGCTAGGGCCATATCACATTGAGGAAATTTATTCATCAAGCACAATGAGAATTAAAACATTAGAAGAGATTATTAGCGGGATATACCAGCAAGGCAAGATTAAAACCTTACCACCAAACTACGTATAAAAATAGAATATTTGAATTAAATGTAAAAATATAATTAAGATGCATCATATAGAGGTTTAGAAACACAAAATCAATGACTACAAAAGAGCAGAAAACTTAGAATGGATAAAATTAATTGCAAATCCTATCATTGATAAAAGGGGAGACCAATCTACTAAAAGTGACACTTTCTTATTTCAAAATTATGAGCTCTTGATAAAATTATATATGGTGCCTCAAGATTCTACAACATAACAATCGAAAACCCCACTCTCTTAGGTATCTCTCAAATTTTGTGACTATAGTACAAGAAGTTCCCAGATAAGGTAATGGAGGTAGAACTTGATGATGTGTTTTAAATAGTCCCAATTGATTTAATCTACACTGAAGATGTGAAATTTTTATCCATGTACCACTTATAGAGATTTATCACACAACATTTGAGTCACTCAAGAAAATTCTACTACAACCTGGGCAAGCACAATATTTTCCAAAACACTAACAAATTGGGAAAAAAGAAGATGGATGTATGTAAGGACATTCCAAAATTATCAAAGAAAGAATGATGGATAAAGATTTTTCTTAGCCAAATTCGCAACAAGTAAATATATCTAGACAAATCATACCAGATTACAAAGGAGGCCATCCAAGTTGTGATAGGGTTAAATGTAGAGGGCAAGATACCTTAAAAAAGGGTATAAAGAATAAAAAATTCATAAAGCTTAATAGTTCCACATATGATCAAAGAAGCTTGGATGTCACAAAAATTATAAAAGATATGGTGTGGTAATGCCACCATGGGCATAGCTTATAAAATATACTACATAAAATAGGAGGACTTCACAACTGCTACATCTATTTATACAAAATTGTAATAGAGAGGATTCACTACTCTCGAGTCTTTAGGATAGGGAAGAGTCTATAGGGAGCAATAGCTCTCTATTACCTTAGGAACAAAATCTCAAGTGATGGGTGATAGTTAAGAAAGAGTTTATATAATGTTTTTGGATTTTATGTTGTTTATAAAAGGAGAACTTTAGAAGTCAAGTGAATAGACCTAAAAGGTCTCGGGAGATAAATAGAACGACTCTTGACAAGAGGATGAAAGCGTGGACCAAGAACAACAACACGATGCATTAGCATCTCTTACGAACTAGAGATAGATTCAGCCACCATAAACACTTAGAATCTGCTAACTACCCGAAAGATGAAGTTTAACAGTTTTAACTACACTAAACAAAATGCTGAATATGTAGGAAACACACAAAAAGAATAATACTTATTGACACTTGTAAATAAAATATTTAATGAAATGAAAAGTAATGGCAGAAAAGGGATGAACTCATAGTAGGTCCAGCTATGAAGCCTCTCGCAAGCTCCTCACAGACAACCTGCACACATAGAAATAGGAAAAGTGTTGAGGAAATTTTTGGGGATTGCCTCAGTCAAAATATTGCTTTGGTGTTTCCACCTCCATGGATAGCCAAATAGACAATGAGATTGAAAGATAGATAAGAGTAATGACAAGAAAATAAATAATACATGCAAGACAATGATATGTTATTCAATAAGAACAATAATGCTATGAAAGTAAATGCTGACCTCCCTCTAATGAGCTTGGTGAAGCTAAGAGGAAGAATGATGCCTTGAAAGCTTGAGATGAATGTGCAAGAACATGATGTAGAGATCTTGAACTAGCAAGAAAAGATGCAGAGTTGCAAGAAGATAATGAAAGTGTTAAGAAGTGAGAATGAGGTTGCAAGAGTGAGAAGAGAGTGAATGAATTGAAATAATTGAATATAATCAATATGAAAGGGGAGAAAATGGTCAAATTACATGCTAGAGAGTCATTGCTAGGAATGCCTGTGATTGTAGAGGCATTACTCTTCGTGGGAAGGCAACCGTGTAATATCCCAATTTGATGACATGATAAAAAAATTCATAGATAGGAAATGAAAATTTGATGAGATAAAAAACAACACTGATAGGTATGGCTAGCATGGCTAGAGACCATATGGAAAACACATAGGCTTATGGCTGCTACAAACAATGCTGTAGGGTAGTCATAGAAAAGACAAGTCTATTAAGGTTTCCCCTAAGATAGATGATAAGACATAAGATATAAAGGAATTATTTTGAAACTTTTTGAGAATTAAGCATATATGATAGCCCCTCTTAGAATGATGTGTGCTACGCGAAGGAACACATACCATTCTAAGGAGAGGAGAAAGACAAAGAGATTCCATGACATGAGATATAAAGAGAGATGTATTCATGGAATGTTGTCACATGAGGGTCAACACATAGAAGCCACAATATCATGAAAGAGAAAAGTAGAGACAAAGAAATCAAGAGCACAGGGGGATCTGGTTATTCGAGGTCAAAATTTCTCCTAGATACAAATAGGTAAGTATACCATAATATATATATATGAACTATCATCATCCCCCAAAGGTATCAGAATGAGAAGAAGAGAACATGAAGACAAAGTAAAAATAAAAATCAAGTCAACATGGAAGAGGCCTAAATGCCCCAACACTTTGCATCATCCTCGATGTGAAAGACAAAATTTACAACACATAGAAGAATGATGATACAAACAAAAGAAGTGTATGAAATATTTTCTCTCTTGTATCTAAGTACCTAAAAGGGTAGAAAGGGTACTCTAGGTTAGAGGAAAAACATAAATATATAAGCACATGGGAACACAAGCAAACACATAAATCTAATCTATAGATGTAGAAGAAGGCATCGCTCTAGTCCGAATCCACTAGTAGGTCATCCTGCTCCCAGTCTAGATCATTATATGGGGAGGGAAGATGAGCCTATAGGAGATGGATAGAGAGGGTGATACCATCAGACTCACTTGTGATAAGAGCTAAGGAAGAAGTCCCCTCAAGGTCTTCACCACCAAACTCCTACAAGATGAGAGTCATTGATTGAACAAAGATCAAGGATAAAGTAAAAATGTCCTCCAATGAGTTGAACATGCACTTCTTAGTAGTGAAATGTGGAAACTAGATGAGAGGAGGACAAGACACCTGAGATTTAGTGTCATCCTCAAGAAGAGGGGTAGTGACAAATTCTGGGGAGGCAGGCGTTGCCTCCGTCACAAGGAAGACATAGGCCAAGTTAGAACAATACTCAAGAGGCGAAGAATTTTTTTTCTGATCATCACTCGAAGTGAGGTTGCTCTCTGACTTGTGCTTTAGTAGAGGAGTTGGGATCCTCATAGATGAAGTGGAAGAGGGAGAAGAAGCTATAGAGAATTCCACCTTTGTGAAAATAATTTTTGTGGGCTACGAAAAGGAGGAATATCAAGAAGAGAGGTAAGAAGAGGCAGATTCATAGAGGGGATGATGAACACTTGCACCCTTTTGGGGTGAGGTTCATCAAGGTAAATCGATGAAGCCAGAAGAAGGATAAAGGCGATGGGAACTGAGGCAGAATAAGAAGTAGATATAGGAACAACAGAAGCAAAATGCTCCTCTTTGATCTTCTACAAGGCAACATGTTCCTTATCCAAGGCCTTTCATCGACACTTATGCTCTCATGCAAGTCAGTTGCGATGGCTATGGGCACTAAAGGATGTAACTTGCTAAGAGGTTGGGGGATCTTGCTCTATCAAACAAGCAACCTCCACAATTGTGGCTTGCAAAAGGGTGGATTCCTAAGGGGGAGCAGGAGGAGACACAAAAATAGAAAGAGATACAGGCATATTGACAATGAGACACTTTCCTTTGTCTACCTTGGAGGTAGGTGGAGGAATAGGAAGAGGACAAAACATGGGAACAACCCCACCAAAATGCTCCCCCTTGCAATAAAGGGTGGGTCGGGGTACCATGGGTAAAATTGGAAGCTAAAAAAATTGAGGCTTTGACTGCCACAACATGGGCACTTTTCCTTTTCTTGTGTTAGACATAGTATTACAGGAATGGAGGAAGCCACCAAGGGTTGGGAAGAAGAAGTAGAAGGTGTAGAAGAAGAAGGGACAAAATAAGAGGGGGAAGGCCCAAGGGTAAGAGCTTGTTTGTCCTTCCCCTTTGGAGGGGCAGAGGAAAAAAAACACTATTGTTCATGAAAGGAGGCCTTCAAGGAGATAGCTCGACCAGACAGAGGAAAGCCACCTTTTGGCACTGAGCCCCCAATCTTATACCTGAAGTAAGATCTATATAAAAGATCATTGGGTGATCCCACAATAGTGGGTTATACTTTTTGGCCAAACTTGACATTGAACTAATTTTTTTAACTAAATCTTCACTTTCAGACACCTATAGTTGCTAAACCATGAGGAATTTGAAGATGATGTAGACTAGTGATTTGTGACATTTTTTTCTTTAAATTCTAAATATATTTAAAAAAAATTGCAATCAAATTGCATTTATTTTTCCATCTCCTTCAATAACTAGTTTTTAATGGTAAACAACTTTTTTAAAGAGTGATGTTTATTGTATAACACATAAAATTTTTCTATTAAGGATAAAATTCTAATGTTCTCAAATTTAGATTTGTAACTATGATATCTAGCTCCTTCATTTAGTTTCATAGTGTTTTATTAAATATATATTTTTTAATTAAGTTTTGAAGTCAAACCAAATACAATTTAGACATAGGTCACTACAAAAAATCCCTATGATTAGCTCCCTTTTTTGCTTCCACCCATTGTTTTAATGTATTTTTATCCATTTTTTTGAAAAAGTCAGCACTATTTATTGGGATGGCATTATTTTTGGTATTTTTTGCACTGATCAGAACAAGTAGGCACTAAATTAGGCGCAAATTAGCACCTAAATTAGTGCCCAGATTAGCACCTAAATTAGTGCCTAATTTAGTGCCTAAATTAGTGCCTAATTTAGTGCCTAAATTAGTGCCTAATTTAGTGCCTAAATTAGTGCCTAATTTAGTGCCTAAATTAGTGCCTAATTTAGTGCCTAATTGTTTTGATCTAGCAGGGATTAAGGGTTAAGGGATTAGGGGTTAGGGTTTAAGGGATTAAGGGTCAAAAGATAAGGGATTTAGGGCTTAGGGGTTAGGGTTTAAGGGATTAAGGGTCAAAAGATAAGGGGTTAATGGCTTAGGCATTATGGTTGATATTATGTAATATCTATATAAAATTTTATAAAAAATAATAAAGTTATGAGTGGAAGGGTGTACCAAAACTGTGCTGGTGTAACTTTTGAGCTTATGAATAGAATAGAACATCTTATTATCAAATATTCTCCAAGATTGTGTTATCATTATGTATTTTTCTTATGTTTTCCATACTTATTTCTTCTTATATTTTAATGAATATAAGTTATTGAGCCTTAATACTGTGCTTATGCGAATGAATATGTTGATACAGTAAAGCATTTATTGTGGATGTTTTCAGTTATATGTTCAAAATTATGTTTAACATAAAAATGGAAACTATTTAAAAATAATAAAGTTAACAAAGTTTCTTATTTAAATAATTGTGAGTTATGTGCATTAATATTTTATTAAATTTTGTGTCTTCACGAACATATGTTGATACAAAATGAATGGAAGAAGCATCCAAGTAATCCTAATTTTTTCTGCCAACAATTCATACTAAAGATTGAAAAATTTAAGGATATTGCAATAGGTAATTTGTATCGACACAAATAATATTACTGAAGCATTTCAAAGTTTAGGCCATAAGAATCATCATTTTTTAAACATGGATAGGAAATAATTCTAAAAATTTAGAAGTCTTGGTCATTAACATTATTGTTTGCTACAATATCATCCAGTGTATCATTGTCAATGTTCATATATTATTTCAAGTATTTAATATTATCATCATCCTCATCTTGACCTACGCCATCTTCATCATCATTGAAATTTGACTGTAGACCATCTATATTGTTACCAGATGTATTTTGATCATCATTTTCTATACCATCCATATTGTTGTCTTCCATAACATCATCTAACTCTGGATTGTTGTCTTCTTGTTCCTAAACATAACCATCTTAAACATCATCATTCATGTCAATTTCTAATCCCTCTCTCTCATTTATTTGGCCATCATTGTTTTGCTCAGTATACACTAATGCATCATCAAATAAATGACTTAATATTGGATTATAATGTATGACAAATATCCATTTTGGGTCCAAAATATCTTCATAGAAAAATACCTGCACATGAACGACATACATATATTAGACACATGTTATAAATTTTTTATTGATTAATAAACACATATATATATTTGTAATTAGGAGAAAATCAAATATAAAACTAAAATAGCAATATATTAAATCCTAACTAGCACAATAGAGTACGAGCAAGCATGAAAATCAAAATAACAAGCAAATGCAAACCCAAATCCATGCTAAACTCGATTTATCTCCATTGCTCTTCTCAACCTCACATGAGAATGCAAGATTTTGAAGGTTTGTTGATGGAGGAATGTTGGTTGCTCACTATTGCAGTAGCATACATTAAGATGTAGAGGATAGATGAGAAATAGATAGATGAAATATTGTAGAGACAATTCGACAGAGTGAGGGTACTGGAAGAAGTTGATTCAAAATGGCTTGTGAGAGGCCGTATTTATATAATTTTGATGTGGACGGAGAAGAAGATTTGATAAGATTTGGTATTTGACAAAAGAGGAAATACAACGAGATGGGATAAGATTCTAATAAAATAGAAAGATTTTGATTTTCTCTTTTAAAGGAAATAAATCCTAAAAAAGACGTGAAGGATAATTGATGAATTATCTAACTAAATAAATTAATTAGATACACATGAGTTTTGATTTTAGAAAGAAAGCGAGAAGATATTTTAAGATTTTATTAATTAAACAAATATTTGATTTATTTAATTAATGTTGGATTTATTATTTAGTTAAATAATATAAATTATTTAATTAACATTAGAAGAAAGAAGAGATTATATATAGAAATAATTTAATTAATTAAATAATATACATTATTTAATTAATATTAGCAGAATGGATGGATTATGAATGAAATTAGTCAAATAAATAAGATTTATTTAACTAATTAGATGATGACATGGGTACCTAGGAAAAAACATGCTACAAGATGTCTAAATGACCTAATGTTGCAACAAGGTGTTGTAAGAGGACATTTTTGGGTGTCTACATTTTTCCCCTCTTTGAGATGATGTTCGAGATGATGAGAATTGTATCGAGTAACATCATTTCAGAGAAGCCAAGGTACAAATAGAGGAAAATAGATGATGATAGAAAGATAGGATGATGATGCCTCCTCGAGAGGATAGGCAGGTTGGAAGGACATGGGTATGCTCTCGAAATGGATGAAATGATAAAAGATGGATAAAGAGATGGATAATACGTTATGCTGTAAGAAAGTGAGCAATCATGGTGTTTGATATAGCACTAGACGTTATGCTGCAAGAAAGTGAGCAATCATGATGTCTGATATAGCACTAGACGTTATGCACCAGGGTATAAGGACCAAGGTGACGATGTGTCTCATGCCCTAGCATAATATAACCTTGTCTAAACATTTGAGGAAGTAAACTTAGAGCACTAAAGTCCTAATGCACAAAAGGTATGATATGACCTTAGATGCCAAGGATAGTGCAAAAAGCCATTCCAACATACACAGGATATGAATATTAGCTGGAATGATATGGGTTTGATACAAATGCAAGATAAAATGATAACACACACAAGCAAGCATGCACAAATGATTGAAAAACAAACAAGGTATTGCCCCTGTCAAGCTGTAAACCGTTGATTAATTGATTGATGATGATAGTGTTGTCATTGCAGGGAACGATATATCCGTAGACCAACACAAGGATGACTAATTGACTGATTGATTGATTGGTTGATTTGGTTTACGACAAGATTAGGATCAAGACCATTGATGCAATTGGCTAATTTGACAAGATTGATCGACTTGATTGGTATGGATTGATGATGACTTGTATTTGGATGTGATGTACAGATGAATGAATTTGATGAAGATGATTGATTGGTTGAATGGTTGGATGATTGGATTGATTAGATGAAATTAGAAGAAGTGATTGGATGGATTGATTTTATTGCTTGGATTTTCGTTGGCTATTTGATTTTTTTTGTCCTTTTACAGGACCTTTTTCCATTTTTTGTTGTATTTTTTAAATATTTTGAATTTTTTTTGTATTTTTGAATTGTTTTGATTTTTTTGTATTTTTGAAATGTTTTGAATTTTTTGTTTTTTTTTTTTTTCAGAACATTTTAACAGAAGAATTCCAGGATAAGGCTAATGAATAGGATGATCAAGATCAACTAGATGAGATACGGACACACATGTATAAGTATTTTTCCCCTATTCCTCATTGTAAATGTAATCAAATCTTTCCTAAAATAGGATTCTAATACCTAAGAGCAAAGCTAAGTTTCAATTCTGAGAAAGAAAAATATAAGTTTCAAATGAACTTTGAGAATTTCTTCTAACTGTGGTTTCCAAATTTCCTTCTAAGTTCGATTTCCAGATTTTAGACTAAGTGTGAATGTGCTGATTGCAGAACATTATCTGATTTCTATGTTTGCATATCAATTGAGGAACCATCCTAAATAAGAAGAAGACCACCCCTCCTAAGAGGCGCGCCTCATGAGAGGAAGTGTCTCCACGAGTGGAGGCACGTCCACTCATGGGACATGTCCCTTAGGATGCGGCTAGTAATTGCATTCAATTACCATTTGTTAAGTATATACTCACACGTATATAATCTTCATTATGATGGCGAATGACTTTCAAGAGAATTCCAATTTCACATGAATATAGAAAATCACGAGAATGATAGAATTTAATATGACTGTTTTATATTTTTGATTTTAATGATTCTTATAGAAATATCATAATGAGGTATGATAGTTTCGATCAGACATGAATGACAGTGATGCAAGTATCACTGTCATTCATATCTGATCGAAGCTACCATACATTAACACTCATCAAGACCAAGGAAAGGAAGAAAGGATGCATTTAGATAGGATGGTGTAATATGGACAAGGTGAAGGATATGTCACAGACGATATGGATAAAGTGTATAGGATAAGATGTATGATGTTCAGGAAGATCCTTAACCTTGTCAAGATCAAAGGTGGAAAGTTAAAGGATGAACGTAAAGAGGATAATGGATATGAATGATAGGATGGACGAAACTTCCCCCCAAGTGTAAAGTGCAAGAGGAATATGAAAGATAGGATGTGGATAGGGATATGGAGGAAGGACTCAAGCATCAAGTTTCATGGATAATATCCCTCAAATATGTGCCCTAATAAATCATGGCAATAGACTCATAAAATTTGGCATGATGGAAGAAGCTAAGGACTTAAGCAAAGGTTTGGATTAAAGGAGGATAACAAGGGATGGATGTTGGCTCACAGATAGGAGGTTGGAAGGCTTGTTGATGTGTAAATGGAAAGGATGGAAAGATCAACATAGGCACACACCTTGAAGGGTGGTGGAGTGATGGAAGACAAGTGGCTTTTGAATTTAGAGATTCAGATGGAGGAGTGGATGGGGATTTTGGGATATAAGGACCCAAAATGGATGGTGGTGATAAAGGATATTTAGAATTGGATGGAGTTTTTGGATAAGCAAGTTTGGATGCCAATTTTGATTTTATTGCTTCTACGGGACTTTTAGGAATCCACATACCTTTTGAATTTGATTTTTGATTCATGGGCCTTTGTGGCCTTTGATATTTTTCTTTTTTCTTTATAGGCCTTTGTGGCCTTTGATTTTTTTCTTTTTTCTTTATGGGCCTTTGTGGCCTTTGAAATTTTTCTTTTTGATTTGTGGGCCTTTATGGCCTTTGAATTTTTTTTTTTGAATTTGGATCTGATTTTATTTTATTTTTTCATGTTTCTTCGAGGAGACATGTTGATCCTTTGACGTATGTGGATTTTGATATGGAAGCTTTTCACATTTGGCACCCAAATTTCTTCCAAGAGCAATGGGATGGGTGGATAAAGATGAAGGATATGAAGGTATTATGGATGGATTGGTGTAGGTATGTTGGAAAAGGTTCAAGAGTGTGTACCTTTGTTGATCTTGACTAGGGATATGAGGGATGTAGGGCCCCAATATGGATGGAAGGGTTGATGAACTAGGGTTTGGACAATAAGGACCAAGGATAGATGGAAGGTTTGATGGACTAGGATAAGAACCCAGGATAGATGGAAGGTTTGAAGGATATGTATTGTTTATGAAACAAGATGTGTGTCCAGGTTGTGGAGGATATAATATGGATGAAAGGATAGGTGTTGGAAGTAAACCGGAGTGGATAAAGGTAGAGGAATCAATTTTATAGGTGTGGGGTTCATGGATAGCTTGAATAGGGGTGATAGAATCTTGTGGATGATTGTGATCATGGCATGAAGATAAAGGGGTGCTTTGATCTTGACTTAAGGTAGGATCATGGGATGGGATGGATGGTATCATTTGATCTTAGTTATAAGAGGGAACGAGCTCATGATATGGAGATGAAGGGATGCTTTTATCTTGAATTAGAGGAAGGGGATCATTGCATGGAATAGAAGTTAGACTTTGATCTTGATTTAGAAAGGGATCATGAGATGGAAGGGTATCATGTGATGGAGTGGGTGTGACATCTTGATTGTGATTGGGAGGGGTATCATTAGATGGGGTAATGAATGGAAAACTTTGTTCCCGTGATGGACTAGGGTCATGCCATGGAGGTGGTATGATAGGATCATGATATGAGGTGAATATGATTGGATCATCAAATGGGTTGGATATGGTAAAATTATGAGACAATATGGATTCATTAGACGAGGTGGAAGGGGACGACTCTTGAGTAGGCTCAACATGTTATAGATGGTCAACAACATGGAGACATGATGGAGGTTGACTTGGGATTAGTGGGGGAGATTCTTGAATAGGATCAAGGGGGAGACTACATGATGGGGTTGTAAGAATGGGCATGGTGTTTGAAGACTCTTTGGTAGGTGGATGGGTGGATTCAGGTAATGCCATAGGTTTAGTTTTGAAATGTTTGAAGTTAGGGCGAGGATTTGATGGAGAATTGAAAGGCTCTTGATTTTGTTGTCAAGGTGGACTTGGGATCCTATGTTCTTGTTGTGATATGGGTGGATATGTTGATGTATCATTGACATGATAGGTAGATGGGTTAGGTTGGCATGATGATGAACGTGACATCTAGGATTGTGGCTGAATTTGTTGAGGTTGGAATGGATTTTGGACTTGTTGTGCTTATTTGATTTGACTAGTGGTCACGAGGTATTGTGCTTGCGCTATTAGATGTTGTATTTGAAGTGATTGGTTTGTTTGAAGTTGAGATTGTTGGATGAGGCCTTGGAGCCTGTGTATAATTTGTTGGTCTAAGGGTTGTGGTGCTTGATAAAGTGATTGGAGGAGGTCTTGGAATTGGGGTACTAGGTCTTCTAATGTTGGCATGGTGTAAAATGATGTTGATTGGATTAAAGAGATGAGGATGATTAAGATATGATGTAGAATGACAAGATTGGATGATTTGGATGATGTGGCAAGAGTTTATTGGAATTTTGACTTGGTCAATATTAAACACAAGATCTCACACACCAAACACAATGATAAGTTTGTCTTTTAAAATTAAATGTTATGATTAAACAAACACTCGAATACACAACAACAAGCCTAATGATAGTCAAGTGGGTATGGCCAATTAGGTTTTGAAATAAGATGCACAAGGTTGACTAGGGATGATTTTTAAAGCAAAATCCTACCACATAGCCGAGAGAAAGGGGTAACCCACCCTTCACCTTCACTTCCCAAAGGTATAAAATTATTTGGGGCTTAGCCAAGAGTGACAAGATTTTAACTCTCAAAAAAGAGTGTCTTTCGATTCACACTTCGATTGAGGTCATCCCTAGGGTTGATGAAATCCCCTAGCAAGCCTCCTATGAAAGGTTTGACAAAAACAAACCAAGTGAGGTGTTTTTGATCACACACACACTTGATTCACACTTGCAGTTGTTAATTTCCCTTAGAAAATTGAAATGTATGGAAAATAGGTCAAGCACTTGTTCTTTTTAGATCCCAAAGCCAAATGTGTGATGGAAGACACTTGTTCATTTTAACCCATTTTCAATGATGTGAATGCAAGCAATGTTCATTTTAAGAGCCCAAATCCAAATGTGTTTGCAAACAATGATTAAGAGAAATGAAAGATTAGAGGGAATGCACCCGAATTTTCTTCTTCCAATCTACTATCTATTTCTTACATTGCTGCTACTACAGCTCCTTATGATCACCTACAAAATAAAAATAAATAAAAATAAGCTCATCAGAAAATTGCAATTTCAGATACATTTTTTAACATAGTCGAATTAGATTCAATTATTTGAAGACGTTATTGATCTGAAAAATAAAAAAACAAAGAAGAGACCCCTACTAATTTTTTGAGAACTTTTTAGAAATGTAAAGAAGTCAAAAAAATTTCTTGTTTTGCATCAAGAAACGCAGATTTGTGAAAACCCTATAGAAAAAAAAGATTGGATTTGTTTGCATTGTTTTTGACCTCCAAATTAAATATGTAAAATATAGAACTTAATTATAATTTCAATATATTTCCAAAAATGTAACATTTTTTGAAAAATTCTTTGATTTGTGTCCAGAAAGTTAATTTTATGAAAAATCATAAAATCATAATAAATCCTATAAAAATGACAATAAACCCTCAATATTTTTACTGTAGTCTCTTGAGATCATGTAAAATATTATGTGAAAATCTTGCAGAATAATTCACAGCTGTGTAGAAGATATGAAGAAATTTGTAAAATCTGGGGTTTTGTTAAAAAAACGGCAGATCTACAACAAAAAGTCAATAAAACCTGCAAAAAGAAAGCTAGATCAAAGGATCTAGGTTCACCAATGTAGTTAGCATAAAATCAGATATAAACCAAAATAGCAATATATCAAATCCTAACTAGCACAATAGAGTATGAGCAAGCATGAAAATCAAAATAAGAAGCAAATGCAAACCCAAATACACGCTAAACTCGATTTATCTCCATTGCTCTTCTCAACCTCGCATGAGAATGCAAGATTTTGAAGGTTTGTTGATGGAGGAATGTTGGTTGCTCACTATTGCAGCAACATACATTAAGATGTAGATGATAGATGAGAAATAGATAGATGAAAGATGAAAGATGAAAGATGAAAGATTTTAGAGACAATTCGATAGAGTGAGGGTACTGGAAGAAGTCAATTCAAAATGGCTTGTGAGAGGCCGTATTTATAGAATTTTGATGTGGATGGAGAAGAAGATTTGTTAAGATTTGATTTTTGACAAAAGAGGAAATACAATGAGATGGGATAAGATTCTAATAAAATAGAAAGATTTTGATTTTCTCTTTTAAAGGAAATAAATCCTAAAAAAAATGTGAAGGACAATTGATGAATTATCTAACTAAATAAATTAATTATATACACATGAGTTCTGATTTTAGAAAGAAAGCGAGAAGATATTTTAAGATTTACTAATTAAACAAATATTTGATTTATTTAATTAATGTTGGATTTATTATTTAGTTAAATAATATAAATTATTTAATTAACATTAGAAGAAAAAAAAGATTACAAATAGAAATGATTTAATTAATTAAATAATATACATTATTTAATTAATATCAGTAGAATGGATGGATTATGAATGAAATTAGTCAAATAAATAAGATTTATTTAACTAATTAGATGATGACATGGGTACCTAGGGAAAAACATGCTACAAGATGTCTAAATGATCTAATGTTGCAACAAGGTGTTGTAAGAGGACATTTTTGGGTGTCTACAATATTCACAATAAACTATGAATTAATAGATTAATGATCACTACCGCTTCTTGTTTGAGTTAAAGAAACACCTGCTCACAATGAATTGGTAGAACATAAGGCTCCTTATCCTCTGATAGGAACCATGAGGAATCTATAGAAAACAATCCACTATGGTTATCATGTCTTCGTGTCCTCTCAAATGCTTCATACCATCTACACTTAAAAATACAACATTTAAAAGAGTAATAATCTAACTCAATAATTTCTTGTATTTTTCCAACATATTGTAGATTCCCTTCAATTATATTCCTATCTTTTGAGCTTGATTGAATGGATTGCTTGAAATCAACCATGATGCCACAATCAAAGGATTGTCTCTTTACATCTACACTTTCTACATGATAATGTCAACCATATGCCCACATTGCTGGATATTTCCTCACCTGTGAAAGACTATTTATTTCAGTGAAAACAAATATAATGACGAATATTAAAATAGTTAATAGTGTCAAAACTGTAAGGAAACAACATTTTGTAAAATTCCAACTGTACCTTTCTTTCACATCCTCTAGACATGTTGATTTCATCTTCTGTTATGTTTGAATCTATACCTGCATCTTCTATTTGATCTTGAATTTGTTCAGTAACCCATTCTAGTGTGCAATATTTTCCCCATTCCCCAAGCAGATCATTGGAAAGTGGAGTATTCCTTGGGTTCGATCTCTTAAACTGTCTGCTTGCTTCTAACACTTCTTCTCTCTTTTTATTATATAGATCAATCCATTTGTTCATAAAGTCCATGTGGTACAGAATGAACTTGTCGAGTATAACACTTTTGTCTACACCAATTACATGTCAACATGTTTATTTCAAATTCCAAATGTAATTATGTTAATTTGACAAATAAATTACAGAGTAAATTAATGATTGCAAGAAAAAAAACCACATTGATCATGAATTTACTTACTAATTTCTACTTGAACACCATTAGATTGTGGTTTTTCTCCATCAATAATATCTTATGCCTGTTCTTCATCCTAGAAGTGTGGCCCATCTTTAAAATCCTTACCAAGGAATTCACACAGGAAGAAAAATGCTTCATTCAATACATACCCTTTAGCCCTGCAACCCTCTGGATGTGCCTTTTGTCAGACATATCTTTTTAGAGTTTTCATATACCTCTCAAAGAAAAACATCCACCTCATTGATACGACACCCACCAATTCAATGACATCGACTAGGTGTATAAGTAAATGGACTTGTAGGTCCATGAAACTTGTACGGAGCTCCTTCTCAAATACATACAATTTTTACAATGTCCTTCTTCCATTTTGGCACTTCACATTCATGGATCTCCTTGGAGGTCACCCACCTAATATAAGAATAGTAAATTAGTATGAACCTTTAGTCAAAAATTAAAATGCAATATAATATCTCTATGTCTCTCACACATGACTATTTCATATAACCACGTACCTTGTAAATGTTGACAATTGACTTATAACATTCCTTAAGTCAACTGTAAGACACGAATCCCCCCTAATTGCCAATGGTATGATATGCTATCAAACACATTTATGAAAACGTCATTAGTAATTTTTTCTCACACAACAAAATATCAAAATATATTTAGTACTTAATCAATGTTATCAATAAATGTTAAATGATGATATATAACACCTTCATAAATTATGAAAATCATGTGTTTTAAATCCTGTGATATGTCCATCAACTGTAAAAGCTTTAACCAATGATGAACCATAGTCAGTAGGTGTCCTTATTGAACAAATGACATTTTTTAGTTGGTCTAGCTCTTTTTTTTCAAAATCCATGGAGCTTCTGCATATGTTTCATTTTCCCTATTTGGCCATAAATGTTTTCTATCAATTTTGCTATGCGAAAGAGCAATATATCTCCTTGAAGATAAGGTGTCCTTCTCTTTGCTTGATATATGTTAAAATATAGAATCTATGAAATTATTCTAATAGGTGAGATATTAATAGATCCTTCCAGTAAGGGAGCTCATAAAATATGGATTTCCTTTTCATTCCTTCTGACATATTAACTACAACTTGTTTTGGTTCTTCAATTGAATCACCTCGATCAAAAAAATATTCCTAACCTTTCAATTCAGCATCTTCATACTTCTTAAGCCAATCACTTGGACCCATAATCATGGGAATGCCTCTATTTTCAAAATTTCCATCAAATTTATTCTTCAGGCGATTTCTAAACTTATGATCTAGTGGTAAAAAAAACCTATTGTTTGCGTAAATAAATTTATGTAGATATTTAGAATACTGCCCTTGAAATTGTTCTGCACATCTTGGACATGCAAATATCCCCTTTTTTTGAAGCCCTGCAATTCAATAAGTAATGTTAATAACATAAACAAAATAGTATAAAACTAAGTATGAAAGTTGGGATGAAAATAAATTATGAGTGTAAATACGTAAATATTTTATCTTACCAAAACAAACACCAAGTCTTGGGAAATCATGAATAGTCCAACATAACACACCATACAACATGAAGGACCTATTTGATGGAGGACATGATATGTCATGCATTCTTATGCATTTCCATAGCAGTTGCATCTCATCAATAAAAGGTGCAAGATAAACATCCATGTTTTTAACTTGATGTTTTCTTGGAACAATGAGAGTAAACATAAGGTGCTCCTTTCTAACACTCATCCATGGGGGAATATTGTATACTATCAATTTGAATAGCCAAACACTATAATTTGAGCTCAAGAAAGAGAATGGGCACACTCCATCAATCGCAAGACCAAACCTGATACTATGGGGTTCATCTTTAAAATTTTCTTGGCCATTTTTCCTCTATGTGTTTCATTGCTTTGGAGTTGGCCAGAATTTGCATGAATTCATCTTTACTCTTGTTCTTTGCATGCCAGTCCATCAATTGTGCAAGTGACTTGCAAAGAAACATTCATTGAAGTCTAGGTATAATTGGCATGTGACGTAAAACTTTCTTTGGAATTGTAGGACCTGGTACATCTGTACGATATCTCTTCTCTTTGCATACAAGGCATTCTACCTTATTTTGATATTCATCTCTATATAAAATGCAATCATTTTTAAATGAATGAATTTGTTTATATTCAATCCCCAACTCAACCAACAACAAATGCACCTCTCTGCAAGTTGATGGAAACTCATTCTCTTCAGGGAATATTTTAGTTTTTAGTGCCTTGTAAGATTTCCAGAGATTAAATCAATTGAATGTTTGAATTATGATGAACATGTTTGATATGTCGATCTATACTAAGATTGTTTATATATAATACATGGTTTTAAAATCCCCTTAAATAAATATAAACGAAGTTGATGAATGTTTACAAATTATGTACACCAATTGACAATGCAAAGTAAGAAATAGATTTCAACTCACTTCAGTAGGGTAGTGAATCCTTTGTCTAACCAACCAAATAGTGACTTGATTTCTAATAATATTAATGTGCATGCCAGTTTTGAGGTTCTACTTACACCCGATTTGAACATGGGTGTCTTCGCTACTTGCTTGATGGAGTCTTTCAGGTTGTTATCATCAACATTACGTTGGTGGTAATTACCCTTGCTATCATCATTACTATACACCATAGATCATTATTGTCATCATTGTTTCCATCCCCAAAGAAACCTGTAAGAATTTCATTCAATCATTGTTCATGCACTACATTTTCACTATCATGATCATCATCATTAAGGCTAGGTGGCATGTCATCAATGTATGCGGATCTCATCAGCTCTTCAAATTTCTCAGCTGGTAGTATTCTCTTCAATGTTGCTCTTTTCACCTTGGTATTGTTTAAAGGATGGTTTGGATCATCCCGTCCAAATATTAATAACCCAGTTGGATTTTGGATATTAGTTTGTGTTTCATCAATATCTTCTACCTATCAACAAACACAAGCATTATTTAATGTTTGGAAGCAATTGGATAAATCATAAATGTATCAATTTCAAAGAAATATAATCAAATATGGCTTAAAAAATAAAATAAAAAAACTATATGAACATATATACATCAATTGAATAATGGAACATTATTTTATAGACTACCTTTTTTATACAATAATTTAAATAAAACACAATTTTGACAACATAGTTTATAAAACTTCAGTCCACACTCATTTATTATTCTTTGGTTTTCTGCCCTTAAGAACATCCTTAGAGAGACCTTGTTCTTCCCTTTTATTTCACGCAAGAGTGAATTTTAAGAAGGGGTAATCAATCAATAACTCATCCCAAATGGTAAGGTCCATAATAGCCTCAACCATTATCAATATATCAACCTCTCTTTCCATATCTCCATCTTTATCATTTATAACCTCAACAAATTGACAATTCGGTCTTATGGTAGGGTCCCTTCCCTTACTACTATTTATAAATCCTGCAATATTTTTGTGTGTATGCATGTCCATCTACATACATAAGATGACCTTTATTAATTTATTTTCCACTTTCTAATTGGAGACAATGTGTATACATATTCGAATTTAGACCATATGCTAACATGCTAGGCTTATATTCTGCTAGCCTTCTCCATTCACCATTGTAATATGATGGACCATAATATGGCATTAATCTCCTAGTGGTTTTTTCTAAAAATTTTCTATGTTTAGATCCCACATGTACATTTTAGACAATAAAGAGGCCTAGATTCACTCCATGAATATTGGAGGGTCGTATCATGTAGCTGTATCCCCAAAATTAAAACACCTCATACACTCTAGGTAGTTGTTGATCACTAGGCCAAGCACAATATAGTCGATGATCAAATGTCTCTTTGTAAATTGATCTCAAACTCAGGGGCAAGTCATCATCTCCATCACATTCATTCTCATAGGGTATGTAGTCCACCTTCCCCTTGTCTTTAAGAAAATTATGCATCTTTAAACCATTTCTTGTTCTATTACTTGGTTTCATCAATTCCTCATCTTTCGAGTTGGTATATTGGCACATATTTTTGTTAGATGTATTATATGATAAATGATCATTGCCCTCTAGGATGGAAGTCGGTGATCTAGGAAACTTTAAACCAAGAACTTTATCCTGTAAGTATCCATTAAGAAAAAAATTAATTATTTAAATAATATAAAACAATTCTTAAATGAAGTATACATGTTATTTATATCAAATTGGAAAATTCCTTACCATAATTCCTATTGGATTTGAATTGATTGTAGGAGGCATACTACTGACTAGAAGCTCATCATATATGTAATGTCTTTGTACAATCACTCATTTGAATTGTTTCTTTCCACGACATACATAATATCCACAAACAACAATTTTCTCAATGTATTCATCCCATGTACTATAGTCCTAACCAACCTCTTATTCAGTGAAATAATTTGTTGTGTCTGCAGAATCCATTGTCATATCCTCTTCCATCCACTATCCTCTATGTTATTTAACAGTTTTAGGTCCATGTCCATGTACATATCTTGTTCTTTTTCTAGTTGAACACTCAGGCTCTGCATTTTCTACAATCTCCATCTAAAATAATCAACAACATGCATTAATTTATGTCAATATTGGATAATACATTATAAATTTCAATAATATTGTGAAAAAAGATGGACGTATCACAAAATTCCATTAGATCATTTTTTCCAAAGTTAAGTCAAAATTTGAGTACCTGATGTCCCACTTCATCCATTGTGTCCTCATTTGATATGACACGATTTGTTGCCATGGCCTCGTCTAGCCCCTATAATACACAACATAGTAAATAATGTTTATTACACCAATTATATCATTTCAACGAATATGCTATCCAACACAAAACCTCACTTTATTCATATATTTGACATATTGATATCATGTTTTGGCCATCCTAATTTTCAAACTTTTCCCTTGATCATAAAATCACATTTAATCACCATTCCTGTGCATTTTCAACCAATAAGTTTGACCTCAGAGGCCTCTTGGACAAAAAATGACTTTATCTCCTTTATGTTGTAGCACTTGTGAATTCATAAACATCTTCCTCCTTTGGTTGAGGTTGCTTTCTCTTCTTACCTCTATTGTATCTGTAGATTTTGTTGTCATATCTATTTCCACCCACTTTCCTCTCTACGATTTAGTAGTTCTATGCCGTCCACATCCTCTCTCCATGACCTCCTCTAGATCTTGTAATACACAACAATGAAAATAGTCGCATAAAAACTGTGCACCAAGAGAATATTGTTGAAATTATCTTGTTAATACACTCACTTTTCATTAAGATGCATTATGAAAAATAAAATAGGATATTGCAACATTTTTCTCTTCACAAAAAGTTTACACGTAGAATCTTGACAACTAGAGCTCAAATCTTATTATTACAAGATGACTATAAATTCACATCAAAAAGACATTTATTTACAAGCTGACTACAAATAAAACCTATTACTAATAATTTTAGCTGAACATCCCTTCCATGGTCCCTTATTATCCTAGATGAAAGAAAACCTATTACTAATAATTTTAGTTGGTTCTCTACCTTACACTTCTTCCACAAATTCATTAAAACCATAGATATTTTCTCTTTGAAAACTAGAGATTGGATTCCTTATTCTTGATTGAAACCTACTTTAGGATGGAATGATGATATCTAATCAAGGATGGAATGATGAGATCTATTAAAGTGTAAAAACATGTCAAAATATGTAATATATGCATGGATAAAGGCAATAAACAAATATATATGATAATACATGATGAATGATCTATCAATAATACATTAAATAAGGGTGGGTTAGTGGGATCAAAGAGATTACACAAAAAATTCCAAAATCCTAATCAAGATAATAGCAATGAAACATAGATAAGGGGTGCATCCAAGCCCTAATAAAGTATAAAATGAATCATATCTACTTCAAAATGTTAGATTTATAACCTTAATGTAGAAGGATAAACTCTAAGGATGAAACCTGAGTGTGTTTAAGAATGTTTGATTCATGAATTTATGTAAGGAAAAATAACATGCCTCACATAAATATCCCAAGTAAATTAATTAAATCAAAATGAATAAATAATATAACCTACCTAGGATAAAGAGTTGAGAGTAATAACACCACTAAAATAAATGCTCAAAATTAAATAATAAAAATAATGGTATTTACCTCTAGGTTCAATGAAGATATGACTATGATAGACATTGCTAAGTGATTTATTAGTGCAACAATAACTAGGACTATAAAAACTATCTCAAAACTATAAAATTCATGATGCTTCATTCCGATACACTTCCATGGATATGGGATTGATCTCAGTGCATAAAAATATGAACCTACACATAGAACTAAACCTTAATTATAGATCTAATCTTCACTGAATTGGATGTCTATAATTTATTATCTTGATGTCTACAACCTATGTCTAAGAGGGGTCATATCGATAGATATTATTGAGGATTTTGTTAGGCTAGGATATTTATCCTTTAGTTAAACTCCAATTACTAATTTAATGATACAAATAAATGATTGAAGACAACAAAGAAGCATGCAATACACATAGGATGTTTATGCAATGTCAATGTCACATGATAATGATTTAGTTCTCATAGCTGATTTTTCATAATTCCCCAAGAAGCCCTATATCTAAGATGATAGTAATGAATTAGGGTTTTTCCTTTTATACAAATCTGTAACATGCAATTTGAAATATTTCACACTTTAGATGACTCATCTAGTTGTATAGGGTGAACATGGGCCCATTTAAATTTAAATTTAAAAGTTTAGGGGTCATTTCTGAGTTCACAAATCTAACCTCTATTAGTTTTGCACCCACAAAATTGACATGGGATAAGGAATAGATAAAATAGGGAACCATGATTTCTCCCTTAGAACATATGAAGATGAAGTCAATTTAGGATCAATTTATTTATAAACTTCCATGCAAAATACATAATTTTGCATAGCTAGGTGCTAAATTAGGCGCACTTTGCACCGCCTTTGGCACCCCAAAGAGATTACATTTAGGGTTGAAATTCGGCACTAAAGTCGGCATTAACTACACTAACTATAGCACTGGCTAATGAATCAAAAACAAAAAATAAAAATTCCCGCGTAAAGGAGGAGATGAGAGGAGGTTTCCGTGGGGAAGAGGATAAAAAAGGGAAAAACACTGCGTGAAGGAAGAGATGAGAGGAGGGCACCCTTTGAGGGATCGACTATGAGCAAGTAGATGAGAAGTTCAATTTAGTTTGTGACACCATAGGTAAGGTTACAATTATTTTTTTTCGTTCCCACAAATATTTTTGTTTCGATTAAATGGAGAGGATTGTGAAGAAAGGGTTGTGAATATTTTTTTGTTTACAAGTGAATCATTCAAGTCTCATGTGGTTGCAAAGGAGGAGGGTAAAATTGTAGACATTCCATTATTTCCTCCGCATTCAAGAGCAATGAACACATTTTTGAAACCCTAATGCCCCTGTTCGCTTATCATTCCCATCCCAAGCTTTTAGATTCCGTTTCAATTTATCAAACCTTCCTTCCATACCTTTCTCTGAAGACAACTTTCTCATTTCCTTCTAAAAAAAGTAGTCGAGTGCTTTCAAGACAAGTCGTTAAATTGCATCCGTCCCACTGCAGCCAGGTCCCATGGGAATAGAGGTTGGTTGAGACAATACGAGGAGATAGGTATTTTGAGATGAGGGTGAGAAAACTAAAATTAGGCCCAAAACTATTGATTCCTCCCAAGGCAGTAATTGATTCATAGGCATTTAAATCCACAAAACAAAAATTTCACACCACAAACTGGACGAAAACTTTCATACCTAGCAGTGTGTACTTCGTTTGCCTCCACAAACTGGACGGAAATAATTTTCCCTAGGTCACATCAAAATGTCAAGCAATAGAGGGAAGGGAGCAAAGGGAGCAGAATTTGGCCACAATGAGGTAATTCATTGTCAATTTATAGATTTGTAATTTTTTCCATTGTTTCTTTGATTTTTAGTTTTTTAGTTTTTTATTTCTAAATTTAAAAGAAGAAATTTATTTTATATATATAGGGACATGAGACTGACAAAGATAAAGAGGCATTGGATTCCATGTTGGGGGTAGAGGCAGTGAACAAATTGGATGGTGTGGACTTGAAAATGCTTGCTAGATACATAGGAAAATGATCTAGTAAAGCCCTTAAAACATTGCAACCAAATCAACTGTGTCAAAGGGAATCAATTGATTCCCCAACCAGTCCTAGATCGAGCAAAAGATCCAGGAGGAAATCAATAACAATAAAATATAAGAATGTGGAACAGGGAGCAAAGACTTCTAATGTACCAACCACTCCTAGGACATAGACTTCTTCCACCATGCCATGTTTTGCATCTTGCATTGGTAGCTACGATACCAAGATAAAATACGATGTGGTTTCAGGGGAAGTCCGAATGACAAATGCTGGAAAAATATTTGTGAATAGGTTGAAGGAATCATTCCTTCAACAGTTCAAATGCCATCTACATTTTCCATTCTCAAAGATACCCATGCACCTGCAAAAAGAAGTTATCCATGACATGGAGACTGAATTTAGCACAGGTTGGTTTGTAAAGAAGATAAAGCTACGAATGTCTCAAAACTGCAAGAGATTTTGGTGCAACCAAACAAAGAAGATAAAAAAATCCCTCCTGAGCTAAGGCTCAAAAAAAGGCCAATTGATGTAAGTGTGAAAGTATGGAAAGAGCTTGTAAAAGCATATGAGAAGTCTGATGCATGGAGGAAGTCTAGTGAGGAGAGTACGTAGGTATTTGAATTTTCTCATAAGATTATATCAAATTTATTAAATGATTTTTAAATTTTATTTGTGCATAGTTAAATTGAATTAGTATATGTTTTAGGACAAGGCCTCCAAGGCTAGGCTTGACAAACTTTGCACTATACATCACAGTGGCTAGAAAGGTTTACGGGCCTTGATCTATACATTTGTAAGTATATTTAATATGTTAAATGATATTTTTTAATTTCCTAGGAAAAAGTAAATGTTTGCATATTAATTAGTTTAACTAGTCCGTGTGCCATGTTTTGACAAGAGGAGAAATATGGCTGACATCCAACACAATTTGAAAAGGAAATGTTACAAAGCAAAAAGTGGACTAATTTTGTAATCTAGATGGAGAACGAGGTATCAATAGTTGAATTTCAATAACTTAGTTGGATATTTTTGTGTTAATATGTCAATTTTCATTTCTTGTGTTGAGTTTCAATAATCTTTGAAGAGGTTATAGAGTGATACTTGAGATAAACAGTTACAGTTGTACTCCGTTTTTTGTGTTTGGTTTCTACTGGTCTTCTTGTCTTTTTGAATCAAGTGGATTTTTATTCATAGGTCATTTTCCATTCTTGTTGATCATGTGGATGTAGTTATCATTGAGTTTTTTAGGTGGTCTCCTAAGTGAACAGACCAAAGGGTTTATCTCAAGTCTTTGTTTCCTAACCTTTTATTATAAGACTTAAAGGGGGGCATGCATTAAAGTTATGTTGTTGGTTATATTTCAAACCTTTGAAATATAATAGTGGACATTAAATTTTAATATGCATATTTTTTTTGTTGAGAAGGAGCCATCATTGTCAGTAGGAATTAACTCTCCTCTGCCATAACAACTTTGGGAAGTACTAGTCTTTAATGTGCTTGGTTTTGGGGGATATGAGGGAAAAAAGGAAGGATTGGGGAACCATTTTGGGGGGGAATTTTTCTTTTTTCCTTGGGGTCGAGGAAGGAAGGTTGATGGTAGGACTGTAAGTGATTTAGAGGAAGGGAGACTTTGGGTGTGCTCATCATGTTGGATGAGTGTCTTTCTATTTGGGTTGGAGACTAAGAATCAAATCACCAACTGGTCCTTCTTCAACTAAGCTAACCTTTCTTTGAAGTAAAGTTCCTTGTAATCCATTCTTGTAAAATTACATTGACCATTTTGGTGAAACATTTCCTTTAACTTGTGTAACTGTATGTGGTCTTGTGAAAGCCTATGCTAAAGGGTTTGGATGAGGAAAATATTGTTAACTGTGAGAGTTTAGACTTATGAACAAAGAATTTGTGTTGGTATTAGTCTCTTACAGGAGTAAACCCATCATGGGTTTTGTCTTTTCTCACTGTCCAATTTTATATAAGCTTTTGACTTGGTTTCATTGAAACCAATTGGTTGTCCTGTTTGGAATTTCCATCTTGAATGTAGTTAGCTTTTTACTTCATTTTGTGGAAAACTATTGGTTATTGTGTTTTGTTTTTCTATCATGAAGGAAGCTACATTAATTTGGTCACAGTTTGAGGTGGAGTTTCAAACCCTGGCTAGAATTGCAACATACCATGAGTCTTGAGGAAACCTGGCCTGGTTCATGGGCATCTTTTTTGACATGGTTGTAAAACCTAATGGTGTTGGTATTTCACCTATAAATGTCCACTCTCTCAATTGTGGATGCGAGGTATTCTTGGGATTAATAATACCACTTCTAGGTGGGGTTTTGGGATGGTTTTGGATCCTTGGTTCAGGTAAACTTTCCCCCCAACACTCCCTCCAAGGTTATGAGGTTTGAATTACTAAAGCCACAATGGAATACAATGTTGAAACAACACTACATGACTGTCTTTGATTACCAGACGACTCTTGGAAAGAATGGGTTTTGTTAATTGCATACAGTTGTGTAACATTGCAATAGTTGTATTGTACTTGTAACTAGAACAGTCTATTGTGAAGGCATTCGTTTGATGAGAATGACCTTTGAGTTCATTGTAATGACTTACACTAACTTAGAAATGTGATTTGAAACTAGTATTTATTACATTGGAGACTATTTGTGAACAAACTTATCCTAGTATGGACTTCCCTGTGTTTGAATGACTGAGCACTACCCACAAAATAGTAGATATTATTCACTTGTGATCACTGCATCATTTGGATAGAGGACTCATAAATGGTATATATGACCTTCTATTTCATTGTGCATAAAATCCTAAGGGTTGATTAAATTATTGTGCATGGATGTAAATGGAAACTTTAAGCTCTTTGAAGGCTTGTTTATTGTTTGCAAAGTAGCATTAATTTATTATGTTAACTTTGGAAACATCTTGTGGACACTAGTATGGTGTTGACTAAGGAATTATCTTGTAAACACTAGAAAGGTCTATGCATGTTAATCATAGACTGTAACCCTATATTTGGAAGGAAATTGTTATTGTAGATGTGATATATAATGTACAGTGGTATCTGGTCTATGACATGAAATCTTTAGTAGGAGGTACCTTTATATTTATATAGCATCTTGTCTGGGCTAAGGTACCATAAATTTAAGTGTACATTGTGTATACACCTAAAATCAGTCTGGATAATTAATTAATTAAATAAAAGTTATTTAATTAATAAACCCATTTTAATTCGTCTACTTATAAATAAATTCTAAATTTATTTATATAGTTCATTTTCTAATTCTTCTATCTTAAATCATATTCTTCTAATCTTTAATTAAATAAATTTTTTTAAATAGTTTGTTTTATTTAACTAACTTCTTCTTATTAATTTTAAATGCTAAATTTGAATTTAATCACATGTCTACAAATTTTTCCTCCTCCCACCTCATCATGTGTATTAACAAATTGAATATTCCAAATATTTAATTTGGGCTTTATCCCCAACAAATTCCAAACAACTTTTGGACTCTTGGCTCTTTTGTTCCATTTATTCTTCTTAACACTTGGCAGATTGTTTTCATGCAGGGAACACTCTCCTTATTTCTCTCTAACTTCTTCATCCTCCACCATTCATCTATCTAGATCAAATATAGACCATTGGTTACTGCCACATCAGTTTATTCCTTGGAAAATCTATAAATACAACCTCATTCTACAACAAAAGGGATCCCATCTTGAGCAAACTTACTCTACAGAATTTGCATTAGGGAATTTGAGCATTTGAGCATTTAGCAATTAGCATTTAGAAGAAATTAGTTTAATCATGGCCTTAGTATTAGCTTAATCCTAATTATTTTTAGTTTCTTCATAGCATAGTCTCCATTTTCATACAACATCATTATCATGGCATCACTATCATGCAGTTTATCAATCACGTAGGAATAGATTTCTTGCATTTTCCAACATCTCATTCTTCAAGTTTTCATTCTAAAAGTCATAGTGCACAAACAATCTGAGAGCCATTATGATTTAACAAATCCTTGGAGATAGAGAACAATGGGACGACTTTAGAGAGTTTGTTTGTTTCAATTTGATTAGATTTTTATTTGAGTTCTCTAATATAATGTTTCATTGATTGTGTGTTGTTTGGCTTTAATATACTCATTCACATATTTTAATCACACATACACATTGTATGGTGTTATTGTATTGGAGGCTGTTGTATGCAAATCTACAGTGATATAAAGAGCGGAAATGTTCATGATTGATTTTTGAATATATAATTACACCTTATTATCATTAAAGAATAGATAGAATTTATGCTCAGTATCTCAAGTGGTAGAGTTGTTGGATTCTACTAAAATCGTACTCCTGTAGTAAGCCATGCATATAACCCATGGCTGATATAATGAACAATAGGTAGTTGGCTGATATAATGATCTGTAAAGTATAAATCTATTAGTGACATGATATAATTTAATGGTAACTGTTAGTATTTATTGAAGTCCTTAGATGTAACCTTGTATTGTTATAATGGATGTGGTAGTACAATAGTGTATATGTTCTTTGTAGTATTTTGATCAAGTATGAATCTATTGTATATGGCTTGAATAGTCTTGATAGTTAATTTGATTATGAACACTTGATAAAAGATGTGTAAATCATTGTAGCAATCAAGCTAACAAGAGTGAACTTTATGATATTACATAAAGGGTGAATAAGACCTTGTCTTTATTCAAAGACACAAAGTTAGACATTGATTTGATAAACCTGAGTTTAAATACTTTGGGATACAAGATCTTGTAACAATAAGATCTTGAATTTCCTTTAATGGTCACCAAATATTGGTATTGTTAGTCTAGACAGTTAACCTTGTCATGAGAACTATAGAGTTGAAAATATCCCTTAAAACAATTTCATCTAAATGGTTTTAAAAACTCAAACCATAGGTGACTACATCTTAAATCAAATGTACATAAATCTAACTTTTGTGAAAGATACACTATTTTTGCAATAGGGGAAGATTGATGAATCATAATTGGAAGAAAGGCATGACTTGAAGTGTTGGGGATTTAATTTTGTTGGAGTACCACTTGAAACAAAGAAAAGAATCCAAGGTTGCACGAAGGGTCAAGACATGACCTATAACAGTTGAACTTCCATAATTGATCAACTAAAACTTGATGTAATACGAAGGAACTACCAATGTATGTAAGACATGGCATGAATTCATACAAAAATATGTTCAATTATGATCAAGTAACACTTGATGCAGTGGAAAGAACATGCGGGTATCAACAAGACATAACATGTCTTATTACTACTTGAAATTCATACTTATTAACTTGCGTAATTAAGGGCTCATGATGACATCAAATGACACTGGATTTATGCATGTTTGATGTACCCAATCAAGTGACACTTGAAATGATGCAAGGTGTTGTGATTAGCCAAATACACTTGGCTATGCATTGAAAGAGGGTTAGTAAAGTAACACTTGATACCTAGATGAATTTTATTTGAACGAGTTACACTTGATAAATGGGTAACTCAGATGCAATAAGTTAGTTAAGTGAACCTATGGCTCAATAATGTGTTGAGTCACACAAATCAAGGTCAATTCTAAAAACATTCAAGGATACACACAAGCCTCCACAGAAGTAGTATTTGGACGAATATGCTTTCTAACAACAAACATAGTACAACTGTAATTGTTTGTCTCAAGTATAACTCTATAACCTCTTCAAAGATTATTGAAAGTCACAAGAAATGCAAATTGACAAGTATCACTCTATAAGTTCATGCAAGGGAGCAAAGAATCGGTCACAAATATGCTCATATTTGGATGAATATTTATGCTCCCATCGGTCCTAGCAATAAACATGGACAAAATGACATGGGATGCTCCATGTCCAATTCATCCCCAAAGAATTTATTAGCTGCACAAATAATATAACACAAGTAAGAGGTTGTATAGAATTTTGTCTTTGTGCCCACTGGAGGAGACTCGACTCTTGTTATTTCATTGCACAAAGTGAGTGACAAAAAAACTACCTAGTTTAAAATTGGCCCTTTTCTAAGCAACATATGTAGCAATGAGAATTTGGATTATTGAAAATGAGAAGTCCTTCTCCCCATACAACCTGATAACTAGGGCCACTATGTTTTTTACTGAACCCTTGTGGCTGATGGAAGGGTACTATTTAGTGTTCCTAGAATTTAATTGTCTAACTCCTCCTCTTGAGGTTTAGGCTATGTTTCAGGCTTGAAAACTAGGCACTTTTGTTGTAACATCCACTTCTAGGACCCATGGGTGATGTGGCATAGGGCCTTGAACCACCACATAGATCTTATAGAGAGAGTGTTTGGTGTAAAAGACAAACCTAAGTCCTATAGAGAGAGGGGGTGGCGCTAGACTGCAAGCACCAAGAAACCATAAAATAGTTAACAAGATGTATATTTAGCATTGTTTAAATCCAATCTAGTCATGTATGACATTTATTAAAACTACCGTGGCATGAGAACCTTGAACTCACTCACCAAAATGGTATTGTAATGATCAATTAATTTTTCTGCTCTTATAGAATATAAACAGTGATTCTCTTTCTCAATTAAATACAAATAAATGTGGACATGTAAGTACATTTCTGTGTAGGAACAAAATGTTTGTTCATTTTTTCTTCACCTTTTGTGGATAAATACTAGAACAACACTAAGCACCAGTATGATTGGAGAGGGGTTTTACCTCAGGAACACTATCTCAAGAAGCAACTGGAGGTATGACTGAGTTCTGGCTAGTTATTGATCCCAAAAGCCATGATTTTGTTCTTTCAATCAAGGGAAAAGTTTTTATTTGTTTTCCTTATGCATTTTCCTTTGAAATATTACAAAAGGAGCTAAACAATGCATTGTCCTTCTGGTTTCACAAGCAACTTGGAAAGTAGAATTATATGATATTAGCACCACTTCAACAGTAGAAGGACAATGCCTACACCTATCAAATGGAGGGGAATAAATAAACCTGAGTCAAGTGATTTGGTTGTACTCAAATAACTTTAAATATGGAAAGAAGGCTTGCACATTGGAATGTAGAAAAGGTCAAAGATATAAACTCCATTTCTTTTACATAATTAAACAATGATATCTACATTCCTATTTGAAAAGAAAATTTATCTACAAAGCCTACAATAGCAGAAATAAAAGTAAAACACCAACTTGTCAAGCAGTCTACATATTAATAAACACTCATAAATGAAATCCCTGGAGCACAACCAACTACTAATGAAAAATTATCATATAGATTAAGGAAGGAATACACCAGAAGTAAGGGAAAACCATACAATTTGAATATTCTTCTCTTACAATGTTGTAAATGCAGACAGTAATTTACACATCTTTTCCCTAATGCTTAAGAGGTGAATGAGATTTTTGGACTATCTATAAAGAACAAAATGTGCTCCCAATTATATCATTAATTTTGTCATGAAACTCAGGTAAAAATCCAAGTGGTTGCTTTCATAGAATTAGCTGACCTTATAGAACATTCACATTATTTAATTATTATAAACAACCAAAAGATGAATGATATAGAAAGCCCTTACTATTGCATACTAACTCATCACTTGGCATAGCTAACCAACCACTTAATTTGTCCATCTAATTTAAAAAAGGCAGTAAATTCCTATCTTCCAAGTTAAAAAACTCCATAAATAAAGAAATCAACAGTAAAAATCTTGCAACCTGCTCTAATCAACATAGAGAAGCATGTAATACTAGACTTCTTAACATTCAAAATATAAATGGAATGTCCTCAACACCCAGTAGAGCTATCCAAAAAAGATAAATAAAAACACAAACATGCTTTTGTACACAATGGCCTAATGGCTGGTTGTCATAGAAGTCAAACTACCGAAGTAACAACACTAATCAAGTTAACATATATGCATCATTTGCATAAACAACTGAACCATTTATGTGCATGAATAAATAGTAGAAGGATGTAGATGAACTCAATTCATCTAACTTTATGCCTCTTGGTAGGCATTCCTCTTGAATCTCTAATATCAGGTGCCTGAGACTTCCTTGTAGCTTTTACCTTTCATCGCCACCTTTCCTCTTCACTGTCAAACTCATCTCCTTTTTCCTTATCTACATTTCTGGCTTCAACTTCTAATTCATCCCATGTTTTACCTTCCTCCTCTTCAAAGTCTTCTTCTTCTTCTTCATCCTCATTTGAATCCATAAGAGATTCATCTTTTGAACCTTCCTCATCTGATTATGATTCCTCTTCTACATCAGAGGGTTCATATCCTTGATCTGACTCTTCTGAATTATCAGAATCAGAATCATTAGCTTCCATATTCAAAAATTCCCAACCACCATCTTCAATAAATTTATCTGGATCATCAATAATAGTCTTCAAAATTGGTTGCTAGTTCAAGTTCATTTTGCTTTCATAATACTTTATATCCATGGAGTTCAGCCATTCCTTGATGCCATCAAGAAAAGATTGAGGAATGGTGTCAATGTGGAGTACATCCCTCTTGAAGTCTTTGAAAACAATAGCCATAGAAAATTCCTTTTGCCCAAGTCCTACTCTCTCAAGATCAACAATCTCAATCTCACTAATAGTGATTACTAAGAAAGGTGATTCCACCAACTCTACCAAACAGTTTACCGTAGGAACAATAAAAGTAAACACTTTGTAAGGAACTCCATGAAAACCAAGCTCTCTAAATGGTATATCAAAATCTAGTTCAAAATATTTTAGATGAGGCTTCTCCCATAGCTTTGTTACTTGCTTGACAAATCCTTGAAACTCTGCATTGATTTTATTTTTCCTATCCCTCTCTTGCCGTTCTTCCTCAATTTCATCAAGATCATACATTGAACTTCTTGCCTCTCCTAAAGTTTGGACCACATCCATTACCTCCACATAAAATTGGACATCCTTGGTCTTCTTGGTTCACACCATGATATGGTTAGGCAAATGAAAATGAAGCAAAGTAATCATCTCCTTCTCCGTTGGCTGGAAGAATGCATGCTTAATGTTTTATACATGATATCAACTCTCTCTTCTGATCTCATGGTTGAATACTGAAATCCATTATGGTGGGCCTCCAGAGTTCCAGTCATCTTTCTTCCTCTTCCACCAAATGTTGACATATTTTAGTAACACTTATTATAATTGTTGCATATTTTACATCATTGGAATGACATATTAGCTGTAACTTTTTTTAAATTTTATTATGGTATGTGCACTTTGATATGATGCAATATGATTATGGTTTCATTTCATATGTTGTAATATTAGATATATAATAGAAAAATAAATTATTGCATGAAATAAATAATAAATTTTCATTTTAATTTTAATTTTTTCCAAGACATAGGTCTTCCAGAAGATCAAGATGATCCTCATGATATAGATTCAAAATATGTTTGTTCTGGTACAAATCACATCATAGAGGATGATGATGATGTAGATACAAAAGACACCGAGGCCGATGAGGATGATTATGATGATGACGACGACGACGACGATGAGGCAGTTGCTGGTAGTAGCTAGTGACATTCATGATCATATAGACTGCATCATGGATCATTTTTGATATATCGTTATGATGCCTCTTTTCATGGTTACTATCATGTGTATCATTTTCATGGCCTGCAGTACCATATTATTGAGTTGTATCATTTTGACATGTATCATTTTGACTTATATCAATTGGACATGTATCATCTTGACTTTTATCATTTTGAGTTATATAATTTATCATTGTTACTTATATCATTTGTACATGTATCATTTTGACTTATATCGACTGTTGGACATGTATCATTTTATCATGTTATTGATCTACTGGCATATTTGAATTTCACTTGTTTTAGTTATATATGATGATGATCTTATCAATATTGACTTGTCAATTTATATATATTGAAAGTGGTCGATGATTTTTGGATGGATATTTATTACGTATGATGATTTTAATTTACTGCTCAGGATGGATGTTGCAAAATTGAATTAAATTATAGATATTTGAATCACTTGTTTTAATTATAGATGTTGATTATGTTATAATAATTATCTTGTTATTTAATCATATGAGTTAAATAATTAAATTACTCTCTATAATCATATGAGTTATTTAAGAGGCATGATATATTTAAAGTTAATTAAATTGAAATAAAACATATTATTTAATTTACTTACTCTATAATCATATGAGTTATTTAAGAGGCATGATGTATTTAACTAATTAAATTGAAATAAAATAATAATAAATTAATAAATGGAAGCAAAACAAGAAGCATTTTTAGAAGCAAAAAAGGAAGCAACAATGGAAGCCAAAATAGAAGCAAACCAAAAGCAATCTTGGAAGCAAAACTTTGTGTTATCTAGGAAGCAAAAACATAAGCAATTCGGGTAGCAAACAAAGAAGTAATAATTGAAGCAATTTTAGAAGCAACAAAAGATGCAATAATAGAAGCCATATTAGAAGCAACAAAAGACACAAAAATGGAAGCAAAGCTAGATGCAACAAGCGACGCTATATCAGAAACAAAATTGGAAGCAAACTGGAGGCAAAACCGGAAGCAAAATTGGAAGCAAAATTGGAAGCAAAACTAGAAGCAAAACTGGAAGAAAAATTAGAAGCAAACCTGGAAGAAAATTGGAAGCAAAACTGGAAGCAAACCTGGAAGCAACACAAGAAGCAAAACCAGAAGCAAAATTGGAAGCCAAACTGGAAGCAACAAAGTCCGACACAAAAAATGGCACCGAAGTGAACATGCAGTTTGGCACCAAGTCTTGCACTAGCAGAAGTGTCCAATTCATGAACTCAAATGCACTAAATTCTGGCGCTATTTTAGGTGCTAATTGCCTGTTTTGTTGTAATTGGTGTACTGTATACCACATAAATTTTTTTATGTATCAATTTTTTTTTTTGTTGGATCAAGGACATCAATACCAAACACCTAGATATTTTTTAGATTTATTTTTTGATAATTTACTATTTTTACACATGTGTAGAACAAAGAGCTTGATTTTCGGTGAAAAACCTACATTCACAAGAAATAAAAAATAAATATAATAATAAAATTAAATATACTTAAATTTATACTTTTTGGGAAGCTTATAATAAGGACTATATAATTACAAAATATAAATTTTAAATGAATTCATTTGATCCCCCAAAAGGTAAATCAAAAGTGGTTTTTATCAGCATTTTGATAGGTGTAAAGGAGACTCCATTATAGGTATGGTTTAAAACTAGCAGGGTTTGATCTAAGGGGGTTTGATCTAAGGGGGTTTGATCAAACCCTCTTCAATTACATTGCTTTAAATGGAACCTTTCAATGCTTAAATTATTATATTTTCTAAAAATATGTGATTTCAACAAAAATCAGGATGTCCCAAAAAGTTTAACCCATTATTGTGGCAGCATCCCCCCTCTAGGAGGCTGGGGTCCAACTAGGGTGGAGCAAAAGTGGTTGAGGGAGAATCCTCCACGTGCCAGTGGTTTATACTCAGTATCTTGGATAGTATGCACGGTACCCTCATGGGGAAAATTTATACATTTATGGACTACCAAGGTGACTACATTCATGGAGACTAGCCATGGAATGCCTAGCCTCACTTTGAACAAGTAAAACTCAGGAATCACTAGAAATGGGACTTCCAAGATCATAGGTCCTACGAGGACTAACAGAGAAATAGATCCAATAGACACAATAGACAACCCATTGTGCATGTGAAGTGTAGTCTATGATTCCTTGTACTTCTCCTTATGTAAATTATTAATAAAAAGAGTCTCTTTTGTGATAACATTCACTCGATTCGAAGGGTCAACCATGATGCTTGTTACAATGTTATCATTGATATGAGCGAGAATGCATAATGGAGAGAGATATTTGTTCAAAGGTAGATAATGTGAGGTGAATGTAATATTAGGAGTAGCATTCGCGTGATCTGAAGGAGGAATACGAGTAAATAAAACTACATTCACATACTCAAATAGGGTCAAATCAAAAGAATGAGTGACCAAGTTAGCTGAATGAGACAAAAATGGATCTGTGTAGATTTGTAGCTAGTTGTTGGGCTTCACTATAATTTTTTTTGAATTTTGCTTCTTACCATCGAGCCAAATTGTACCATTATCAATGTGGTCTTGTATTATGTGATGAAGATGAACACATCTCTTGGTATCATGACCTGAGACTCGATGATATTTGTAGAATTTTTGTGCATCGTACTATTGAGGATACAACTCAGACAACGATCTAATCTTTGGGAGAGTTATTATTCTATCTTTTAAAAGTTTTTGTAGGAAATTATTATAGGATTCAAACAATTTAGTGAATATTCTATTTTGACCTACAACATTTTTATCAATGGGAATGAATACAATGTTCTCCATATATTTTTTCTTTCTAGACTCACCAAAGACTAACACAACTAATCGACCATCTAGATGGGATTTCAAGGAAAAATCCTCATACTATGCAACTATTTGTTGGTACTCATGTAGAGTGGAACATAAATGCATAAAAGACAAATACTTCATTAGAAGAAACTTATCTTGTGGTCCCTGCTATAAATTTTTGATGAACACAACCTGCACATTGGAATCAGGTATGGCATAGGAGATCTGAGAGAAAAGGGCCTGATAATGAGCTATAAAATTAGTCACCTTCTCATGATGCCCTTGCTTATATTAGATGAGATCAACAAACATGACCTTTGGCCCAATGTTAGCATGAAACTAACAGAGTAACTGATTTACAAGCTGATCGAAGGAAAAGATAGAATTATCAGGCAAGGAGAAATACCACTCCAAAGCAACATCCTTAAGAGAATGCGATAATAGTTTTGATAGAAGTGCATCATGATGGAATAAATCTATACACATGGCATTAAAGGATGAGACATGAGTTTGTGGGTCCCCACAACCACTCTACTTCTCAAAATTTTAAATTTCCACCCCTTATGGAATGAGAGTGTTTAAAATAGCAATTGATAAAGGACCACAATGACAAAATGGTTGGAACATCTACTGAGTAGATGAGCCATCCAAGTTCACCAATTGAGACTGCATCCATCCCATGTTTTGTAAGAGAGCATTAAGGATGGGGTCTATGGATGAAGTATGACTAGTAGAACCACCTGCATAAGCACCAACACTAGAAGAAGCACCAACACCAACACAAACATCGACACCAATAGAGGCACCAATACCAACACCAAGACTACCATTTGCACCAACACCAACACCATAAGGATCTCTTTCATGTGCAGTGGTGATTTTAGTAGTATCGATGGAGGGATCCGTGTCAACCATTCAAATAAACACTCCAAGTATTGGGATATTTAGGTGTTGGCCAATGATCTTCAATTGAACTTCTTGGGTATTATCCAAGACAGAGGTGAAAGATGTGACATGGGTTTCCATAATATTTTCTATGTCACAAAGCAACTCTAAACCCCTATAATATTTAATTAATAAATTTCTTAGAACCTCAACAAGGGGAGAAACTTAGGTATAAGAACCTTCTCTTGTCAAGAATCTTGTAACCTCTTTGAGCCTCAATTCTGAAGAGTGAAGCTACTCCACAGGAACCCCGAGAGCGGATTAATCCTCCAAGGAAGTGGAATATTTTGAAGGTGAGGCTAGAGGGGTATAGGTTACAACTTTATTTCTAGGTGGAGAGAATCTAGTTGGAAACCCTTCAAAATATTCTTCAAAATTCGGGTAATTACGGGGAGGACTAAACCTTCTAGACCCCATATCTATGTTTTAATAAATTCTCCTTACTACATATCCGAAGGTAGTTAATTGGGTCATGAATCTCATAAAGAGTGTCACAACATGTTATCAACTACATGTCCTAACACGCAAGAAGAAATTTTTTGAGACAAAGACAAGGATGAAGAAATTTCACTTCAGGTTCACTAAAATGCAATAAAACAATATGTTATTCAATAAGAACAATAATGCTACCCTCGCTCCAACAAGCTTGGTGAAGTCGAGAGGAAGAGTGATGCCTTGAAAGCTTGAGACGAACATGCAAGAATGTGATGTAGAGATCTTGAACCAACAAAAAAGATGTAGAGTTGCAAGAAGAAGAGAATGAAAGTGTTAAGAAGTGAGAATGAGATTGCACGAGTGAGAAGAGAGTTAATGAATTACAAGAATTGAATAGAATCAACATGAAAGGGGAGAAGGGGGAATGGGAAACAGATTTGGAGGATGAGGTTGGACCATCCTTAAAGGATTTGGGGAAGGGAAATAGCAAAGGCAAGATAAAAGCTAGCACCCCCTCTACACCTGGTTCTTTGTCCCCTAAAGGTAGAGTCAAGGTGTTTTCCCCTACTTCTGAAGACGCCAAATCTAAGGTGAAAGGAAAATATACTGTCTCCCCCCAGGAGAAGGTTAAAAGAAAGGATTTAGTGGAAAATAATCCTTCTTGTGATTCTAACCATGAGGAGTCTCAGTCGGCCCCATTGTCAGAGGATTCAAGTTACCCTGCCAATGACAGAGAGGATAGGCCTCATTTTCCCAGAGACCTTAATGCAGATGACCATTACTTCAAAGCTGAACGTGAGTTCCCTAATGAAATCCTTTCCATTTCTCACAATGGGGCTGTGGACTTTTTTAGAATGATGAAATGGGGGTTTTTTGAGATTAATGAAATTAAGCTGAAACAAAGGGCTTTGAGCAACATGTTGGAAGGGCCTGAGTTGATTGACCACACAATTAGAGATAGAAATAGGGCTGCTGACTTATGGACTGAGGAAGAAAATAAATACATGGTGGATTGCCTTAAGAAAACTGTGGAGGATCTTCAAAAATTTAAGTAAAATCATGAGAAAAAGCTCTCTTCTATTGAGGAAAAACTTAAGAATATAAAAGAGTCAATCCAAATGGTTATGAATATAAGCCACAAGGTATTAAAAACAACTATAGATACAATGAAAGCCATGGTTGGCAATCTGGAGAATTTTTATCAGGAAAAGACTGTTGTGGAATTGGATGCTGAAAAAGAGAAAGGTCAAGAGGAGTCTATTGGTCCAAGCAAAAGAACTAGAGCGAATTTGAAGAGAAAGGAAGACAGGTCCCCTGTTAACATTTAGGAGCTAAAGAAAGTGGTGCTCAACATGAACCAAATGGAGTAGGAGGTGGCAGACATCATGAAGAATATGGCCTAGTGGCTGGCTTGTTGCTTGGTTTGTTGGTGGCTTTTCTGTGGTGCTGCCTCCATGCTGGTTTTTACGGGTCTTCTTTTCTGGCAACTTTATGTTTTTTGATTTGAACTTGGTCATGTTATATCTGTCTCTACTTTTCTGTTAAAGGGTTTCGGGGCCCCTTCAAAACCTATTTTTTCCTTAATCAAAAACATGAAAGGGGAGAAAATGGTCAAATTGCATGCTAGATAGTCATTCTTGGGTGCACCTGCAACTACAAAGGAATTTCACTTTGCAGGTAGGTGAATGTGTAATGTCTCAATGGCCACAGGAGTAGGAGTCTTGTAAGGATGTTAGCACAGTGCAAAAGCATCCCAGACAAAAATTTCCCCACTGACATAAAACAACCAGGTAAGGATGAAAATGAAGGCTAGGAAGGAAAATTTTCACATTATCATCTTATTGAGCCAAAGTGAAGGTTGATGTTATGTGAAATTGCATAAAGGTACAATTTTAAGACATAAAAAACATGCCAATTGCTAATTAAGGGGAAAGAAACAAATTTGTGAAGTATTACAAGAGAAACTATTGTATAACATCTAATGCACAAAGAGAACCTGCTAATTATTTTGGTATGGCACTATTATCATTTGTCTAACATTTTCCTTTGTGAATACATTGCCAACATTTATTGGAAAAACTTGGCAAAATAATAAATTAGTGGTAACTCAAATAAACATGTACATGCAAAATTTTAAAGATTTCACCTCCAAAATAATACTATATTGGGGCTTCTTTAAATCCTTCCAATAATAGATACAGTGCTAGGAATGAATATCATATGGTATGGTTCAAAATTATATAAAATATATTACATTTTCGATGGATAAAAACTATAATTTGATGGAAGCAATAGAACCTAGGGATTTGGATACCAAAGCTTCCATATGAAGTCAATGATAACCTAATCGATTTATATGCTACCGAATTGCTAAAATTACCCCAAGGAACTCACTACATAAAATTTCACAATATATAGGGAGTTCATGGACAAGTTGAGTAAGAAGAGGGTAGAGGAGCATCTAGAGAAAATAAAATGAAATTGCATGAAAAGTGGGGTTTTCCAAAATTCTCACCACTAGAGTAGGTAACTTCCACATAATACATTATAATATTAGAAATATTGAATGTAGGATCCCCAAGATTCCAAATAAGAGATCACAAATAGTAGGAATAACAATGGGTTGCAAATAAAATAAAAAGGAAGTTGCCAACCACATCACCTAAGGATGCAACACAAGAGGAGCCACAATCTAGGAAGCTACTATAAATCTTATGTAGCTTAGTGCAAAGAAGAGAAGGAAAAATAAAAAATAGGTCGAGAAATAAAACCAATCTAAATATCAAAAGAAAATTTTGATAAGGATATACAAGAAGAATAGACTCATAAAAGGAAAGAGACAAAAATTAAAAAAAGACAAGATCCAAAAAGCATACATGACAAATACCACAACCATTGAAGAAAGAAGATCTCATGGATGTTACCATCATAACTAATGCACTAAATAGGAAAGAGATGCTACAAAAAATAGTGAAAATGTATAATCAAGTCCACCCAAAAAGCCAATCAATTATTGAAAAGGAGATAATTAAGCATATTGTGGCTTCTTCAACCAACCTAGATAATATAATGGATTTTTTTTCATAATAGCTAGCCTCATCCATTAGATATAAAAGGGGGAAATTATTGGGAAATAAGGAGAAAAGATTTAGAAGAAGTAGACACAATCTTATTTTCTAAAAAAAAATAGAGGTTAGCATAGTTGTAGGTAAAAGAGCTCAGATCCAACCAAAGGATAGATGTATTAATGATGCAAAGCCAAGAAGACAAGGCCAATATTTAGCAAGAAACCATAATGATAATAAGACAAGCTTATACAACACTAATGGAAGAGGATTAAAAGGCCAAAAAATAAAAATATAAAGAGTCCATAAATTTTTATGAAGAACAAGAACAAGAAATAGTTCAAGAACCATGACAAGAATCACCTACATCACTAGACTATGCTTAAAAATAAACCTCCACTTCACCTATGCAACATATAAATGACTTATTGGTTCAATAAAAATAAGTAAAAATAATATCCACACCATAACTATTGTAGTTACCTTTGTTTGGAACATAAATAAATTTATAAAGTATATCCCCAATACAAAAGTTTTAGCTGAGGGACATATTCCATAATACAATTAGGAAAGAGATACTGAAGAAAAATTTAGAAAACACAAAATAAATAGACATTACAATTAACACAATTCAAGTCAAAACTCCTTATGCTCAAAGGGGTATAAGCATAATATTATGGGAATAATTAAAACTCACCAATATCATGATAAAATAGCTAGATAATCAAGAAGTTACCATTGGCATTTTTTTTCTTAAAAGTCATTAATAAAGACTAAGAAGGAAATAGAAATAATTCTTTTATTGCTAAGTCTAGGCCCCAAATTGAAAAGTTTTAGTTTTGCTTCCTCCACCCACGTTGCATGAAAGAGTTAGGGTTTTCTAGTGTTTACCATCATTGGAAAATACCTCTTTTCTAATGCTAAAGGGTCATGGAGAAAATTCTCCAGTTTTAGAGATCAAGTGGAGAATGTAACACATTGCAGGAAGGATTTTATGATATTGATAAAGCCATCTTCATTCTTGGCATGTAAATAGTGTTTTGAAGTTATTACCTAGCTTGTGGTGAATTGCATGCATGCTACAAAGGATGAGGGGGCTCATAAATATCTTCCCATGTGCCCAAATTCTTCAAGATTCAAGCTCATACAAAGGAATACATGTAGAAGACTAAAATGAGTGCCAAGTCTATTTATTTTTTAAAATTATATCATTGTAAAAAGGGAATTTTAATGGTTTTTACTATTATACAAATTTTGGGGATCATTTTTTGTGTATTTATTGGAAAATATTCATATACGATAGTTGGTATGAGACATGCACATGAGACTATGTGTCAAGGCAACTAAGGTAAATACAAGTTTGTTATCTCTTTGGAATCCTTTCATCAATATGGAGAGTGTAGATTAAATAATGGTTTTGCAATATTGTAAATGCCTTGCATATCCCTGCGAAACTTGTTGTGATAGTACATAGATTTGAACATGTTGAAATTCCATAATACTGAGAGGGGGGGTGAATCAATATTCCACAACCTGATAATAAAATCCACTTAACCATTATCACAATTTTTACTAAATTGACAAGAGAGAACATAGAAACAATACAAATAAATCATACACATGAAGTCCAAGATTTTTACGTGGAAAATACAGAATGGGAAAAACCACAGTGAGGGTTAACTCACAATATATTATATCCAGATACAAAATATTATAGGGCTCACTTCCAAGACTCACTGTCCTTGAAAGGCTCATAGCCTGAGTACAAAACATGGCTCGCTGCCAAGATACAATGATGGTGGCTCACTGCCAAAATGATGAATTGATGGAACTCGTACACCTTCAATGTGCAGGGTTCAGTTCCACTAAAGCTCAAAATATAAAGTACTGCATCACTCAACCAATATGTATTAATGATAAAGCATTTAGGCACTGATCTTCTCCTACATCTACATTCACTTCTTTCTTGCTTGTCCATACACCCACATATCTCTCTTTTTCCACACTCTCACTTGCACACACTTTTCGCTTCTATCTCATATTTATACAAGTATATCTTATTCATCAATTAGGTTGGCCTAATTGGAAGAACCGAAAAAAATCAAAACCTTTCTTTGTTGGCACTATATAAGATTTAATCATTTCATCCATATAGTGCATTATACAAAGTCGTCTATTAGTCTTCATAATATATTGCATTCATTGAGTCGGCCAAGACTAAACCAAAATTCTCCAAACTAGTAAATAATCCTCAAAGAAAACACCTTCCAGATCTGAGAACGCATTAATTTCCCATCATACTACCAGTAAAGAGACTATCAACAAAGCCGCCGTATAAGAATGTTCACCTTAGTAGAATATAGAGTCTCCCACATAGTATACCTCACATAGAACAATAGTAGGATACAAAGTTAAAATCTGTCAGAGATAAATTTCTGTTCATAACAAAATATGTCTCAAGATCCAAGATATAGCTGTCTGAATGAGTCAATAAAAAATGGTTAGGAGATTAGAGTCATATCAGATATTGTGATGAGTTCCAGACTCAAATACCAACATACTGATCCATCACAAAGGAGTATTACCGACAAATAACAACTTATGGTAAATCACTTCTCATATAGTTATCACCATGTAGTTATTACCATGTTGACATCAATGACAACATAGGAACAACCAACACAATCATCCATACTTCATGCTCATGTTGCAAAGCTTCCAATAGAACCAATATGGAGAATAGTATAAAAACTGATGTACAACATTTATTGAGCAAGGGTTTAAAATACACAAATGATGTTCACAACTCAACATTTACCTATAAGAACCATGAGATCCTTGGAAAAGAGTGTATATTTCATTGAACCCTCATTATATATTGATTGAATATTATCAAAAGTTGAAGAATACTATAGCTAAATCTTTTTCAAAACCTTGTTTGTTATTGTAGACACTTGAAAATGTCCAGAGTATATCACACACCTAGATTTTTTTTAATAACATCATTTTCTCTCATTATCACCCAATTCGTCTATTTAATTAAATAATGTCAAATTATTTAATTAAATTCACCTTTTACTCCTGTTAATTGAATAATTAATTTTATCTGATTAATTCATCACCTTCATGCTACTTCTCCTCCTCTTTCGATTAATTTTTGTCAAATTATTTAATTAAATGTTGTTCCCTTGATAAAATAATCCTCAATTATTTAATTAAACTCCCAATTCTTCCAAATTGCACAATTAAATGATTTTTTAAATTGTTTAATTAATTAATTTTCCTCCTATAGATGTATAAAATAAATTGACCAATTAAAGCTAAATTGAATACAAAATTAACAAAGCTATCGTCAATTAAACATATAAATCTCAATGAAATTATTTGCAAAACAAATAAACTTTTAAAACATGAAACATTTCAAAGAAAGATCAAATGAAAGCTAATTTAAGGGATGCACACCTTAATCCCATTGGGGAATTATGTCCTTCATGGATGTGGAGTGCTGAAATCTAGAAAAAATCCATGATATGCAAAGGAATTGATGAAAATTAATGAAGAAATGAACTTGTGGATGATTACTCAAGAGAGGAAGTTTACTCAAAGCTTGTGGATGATTAATATGAAAAAATGCTCACTATTTATAGATTTTTGAAATGAGAATCAATCGTGAAGATCAAAAAGGATAATCAAGGGATGAAATTGAATGAGAGGAATGAACATGGATCAAGGATGAATCCAATGAATAATAATCCATGAGGCATGGATCAAAGATCAAATCAAGGGCTTAAGATTCATGAGAGACTCAACCAATTCCCTAATTTTTAGAAAATATGTTGGAGGAATGTTGGAGATATTTCTATTTGGGGGGAACATTTGAAATTTGAAAATGGAATATTCCAAGGGAATATTCATTATGCAAGTGGGAAAAGTTGGAGGATTTGAAAAAAATTATTCAATTAAACAATTAATTAAAATTATTTAATTGTGCAAGTAGATGAGGTTAGAGGCTTTAATTAAATAATCATGCATTATTTAATCAAGTGTAATTAATGAAAATTAATTAAATAATTTGAATTATTTAATCAAATGAGAATGAAATTAGTATGAAGAATAATGAATTAACTATAAAAAATTGATTTATTTAATTAATAAAAAAAATAATATAAATTTAACAAAATAATTGACATTATTTAATTAAATGGAGGAATTAAGTGAAATAGATTAGAGATGATGTTAGAACAAGAAATCAAGTATGCGATATTATCAGGACAATTTTAAGTGTCTACATTTTTCCCCTCTTTGAAGCAATGCACTCGTTGCATTGTTTCAAAGAATTGATGTTGCTCAAATCAAAATTAAAAATTTGCTCGATTTTTCTTGATGCCTCACTGTGCCCCAACAAAATGAATGACTACTAGTATACTAACCCCTCGAGAGTTCGAGTGGAAAAGATTGATTTTCGGTTGAGATCACGATAAGATTACAACAAAATTTATGTTGATCAGAAGACGAAAATTAATTCTAGAAAACTCAGATGTTTGATGAAAACATATTTTATGATACATACACTCATCAACTATGGGTAGCCTCATATATATTTTTATGTATATCCCATACTTGACTTGTATCATGACATTTGATGATTCTGATATATATGAGGTGATTTTTGATGTGATCATGATATTGGTGTTTTATTTCATGCTTACGATGTTATGCGATGGATGTCCTATGATTATACATGAATGCATTATGGATTATATATGATTATGTATGCAAATGCCATGTACTTAATATGCCTACGATGTGTAATACCCCTCCGTTTTGTCCTTTTGTTTGAACAGTGTTCTACTATTTTATGTTGTACTTTCTGTTAGTACCTTGACTATGATACTCGGCTACTATTTGATCGCTATCTATAAAGCGACGTTAATGTTATCTTTTGATGTGATGGTATTTTATATTGATGTTATCATTATGGCATGTATTGAATTAACATAAATGGATATTCAAATTAATGATGTTTATGCTTTGGATTATATTAGTATGTTAGATTTGTCAGTTAGTTACACTCTATTGGTGAAGGGGACAACATCACATCACTCGCTTGCGAGTGCCCTGCGATTCCGAGATTTCCTCTTCACGGTGTGCCTTATTTATGACATATTATTGCATGTGTATATACTCTTTGTTCACAGGTTGACAGGTACATGACATCGACTCCACCTAGTTTCACAGGGTTGAGTGTGTCCATTGCCCAATGATATTCGATTGGGAGATAGTAGCTAGGTTTTCTGTGCCAAGTTGTCACCCTAGACTTAGTGTGTCGTTTGGTGTTAGTCGAGTTATGTTGCTTTAATGATTGATCATCTTGCCTTGATTTTATTTAATTGCAAGTTAAAAAGGGTAATTAAATGGCTTAATGTATTTAAGTTGTGGATTAATTTGATTTGGGATTATGTTGAAATGTAATTTATTTTATTATTAATTTAATTTAATTAATAAATAATTTAATCGTTGATTAAATCTATTTATTAATTAATTAAATTTATGATGTTGAAATAAGTTAATTCATTTGTGTTGAAGTTATTGTTATATTTGTTGAAATTGAAAATAAAAGAAAATGTATAAAAGTCAATTTAGAAAATTTGAATTCAAAAATTGGAAAAATTAGATATTTTCTATTTTTTGTTTTTTGAAATTGATGAGGGTGGTTGTAGGAGTTTTAGGGTTTTTTCCTTATGATTGAATTTTTTTTCCCAAGTTTGATGTTCTTGAGTTTTGGAGAAAATTAGAGGAAAAAGAGGAAGAAATTGTAAAATTTTGTGGGTTTTTGGAAAAATTTGAAAGAATCTGTGGAGTTGAAAAGGGAAACAAGGGCACCATCAGGATCTTCTATCATCTTCAAAAAATCAGGTTCATGTCTTCTACATGTTTGGCTTTTGAGATTTTTGAATTTTAAAAATATTATGGTTGAAGAACTTGTGGAAAGAGTTTTGAATTTTGTTGTTTGAATGCAAAGGAAACACACTTGGAATTTTGTTCTCCAAATTAGCAAGAAAACCCTCTTTAAAAATGAATTGCTTCAAGAAATTGAAATATGTCTATTTATAATTCTTTCTCAAAATTATTTGTCCAATTAAATCTCTGATTTGAATATATTTGCAAAAATAAAACATTATCTTGTATATATATGAGTATATATGCATATATATATACATTGAAAAATATGTATATATATATATGCAAACATATATACATACTGAAAAAAATATTATTATTGGGGGAAACTGAATTAAAAAACATCTGCAGTCAAAATACATAGATTTGTGTTTTTATTTAGGGTTTTTATATAATAGAAAATGCTTGGGGGAGGCGTTGGGGGCTCACCCCCACCGTTCCCCCCATGGGAGACGCGTTGGGGGGAGCCGCGCCCAACGCGACCCTCCACCGACACACAGTGGTTGGCTATGTGTTTACACAGTTGATACCACACAATGGTCGACTGTGTTTACACAGCCGCCCATTGTGTGTGTTCGGCTGTGCATACAACCGCCCACTCAAATGGCGCACGACCCTTTAACTGAGGCGGCTGCCCATTCCAAACTGCATTCAGACCGGGGTGTATATGAGGTTTGCTTTTATTTTGTTTTATTTATTTATTTAATTTAATATTTTAATATTATATATTTTATAATATTAAATATTAATATTAAATATTAATATTTATTATTATAATATATATAATATTATAATATTAGTATAATATAAATATATTAATATGCATTATTATATAGTATAATATTAAAATAATACATGTTAATATTTAATATTATATTTTATAATATTAAAGTATTAATAATTAAATAATTAAATATGTGGTTTTTTTCTGTTATACACATTTATGGGTGAATTATTTTGTTAATTGGATTTAATAATTTTAAATATTATACAATGGCATGATTGAAGAAATTATATGGGAAATTGAAGGGGTTTACTTGCGTGTATTTTGTGGACTTTATAAGTAATCATAGGAATTGATTTAATTGTTAAAATTAGTATTTTCCCTTCTTTACAATTGACGAGGCAATTAATGATAATAAACAATTATTCTGTCCAAACAAATATTATCTTTGTTGTGAAATCAAATTCTTAAGAGAAAATGGATCTAGAATATCCAAGGGTAGTTCCTTTTTGTTGCCTTCAGTGAATATGTCTTTCGCGTTCATGTCTTGGGAAATGGGTTAAGTGCCTTTTATTTGTAAGTCTTCCAGATAGGGATCTTATGATATGTGGGTTGTCGTGTCATATTGTCAACTTGTTTTGAATCCCTTGGGTAGTGCATGGGAAGTTATTAGTTATTTACCCAGTTTCCACGAATGAGGTGTTATGTGCCTCCTTGGATCAGGAGTGGATTATGTGATTTATGCCTCCTGGTAAAGAGTGACTTGGTTATGTTTGTCACCTCTAGTGTTGGAGAGGGTGTTGACTTATGTCACCTCCTGAGAAAGGAGTGGTCGTGATATCTTGTCTGTTGCACTTTGTAACGTTGGTGATTGGACGGTGTGTGTTGTCAAGTAGAAGAGTGGCTTCCGTTTGGGGCCAGAGCCTGGAAGAGGTAAGATTGGGTAACCTTCGAAAGTAGTTAATCAAGTGATAATTAAATCAATGTACTTAGAGGTTAGGTGGTACTTCACACTAACCAAGATAAGTTCTAGCCTCACTCATATTCGCAAGTGCTTGTTTAGACTTGGGGTGAGTGAGAAGGCTTGGAATGGCAAGGTTATCTATCTGGTCATTTTGATAGGTATTTGATCCTGCATTAGTGAGTGTGAGGGCCGAGGATCGGTAGAGGCCATTGGGATAACCCATTATGGGGGCCGGAGCCTATGAAGATCCGTAGTGGGTAACTCATGACGAATGGTGTGATGACACTTTGTCTAGGACAATAGTTGGTACTTGTTTATTATGGGCATGGTTTTCGTAACATACCTGACGTGACCACAGTTGGTACTTGTTTATTATGGGTATGGTTTCTGTAACATACCTGATGTGACCACAGTTGGTATTTGATTCTGTGTGTATGGTTCTCATAACATACTTGATCTGCTTTATATCTGGAAGCAATGTAACCATGTTGAGTTGTACTTGTGATGCACTTATGTTGTACTTGTGTTGTACGTGTGATTGGTTGTTTTAGTTTGGTTTAGTTATGATTTAGCTTGTGTCTAGAGGTGTTGGTCTTGGCTATGATTCCTTGTTACTATCTCCTAGCATGGGGGGTGGGCCTTTGGGTTCCACTTGGTTGGGTGGCATGCACCCAAATCCATTGGGCCTTCTTCATGTTTGTGTGGATGAGACTTCCAGTTGGAGAGCTCGTTGGTTTTAGTTTCAGTTCTTGCTTTATTTCATTTCAATTGATCTTGTATTATTTTACCCCTCATTTGATATCGAGGTGGAAGTTGTATTTATAAACTTAATTTATTGGATTTGCCTCATTTAGGGAATGAGTGTTGTAACCTTATTGTTTAATGAATGGATTAGTGAAAATGGAAGTTATCTTTATGCTTGATGTAAATTATCTTAATTGGAATGTATGTGTTTAATTTCAGAAGTAAATAAATGATATGGTTTATATTCATGTTTTTTGTTGAGGTTCTTTATAACCTCTGTCTTGTAATGTTAGAGGTTGATGGCATTAGTTAGAGAACTTTCTTATTAATTATTCTTAAACAAAAAAAAAAATTAGCCTATTTAAGTAGTTGTTTGCAACTTCCTCTAGGGTTACGTGGCGGGGCGTTACACATGGTTTCAAAGCCTAGGTTTAAAAATTGGGTACTTTGGGATTATGATGGAGCCATTAAGATTTTAGTTGTGTAGGTTTTAAGTTGTGTACCTTGCCTAATACCTTGACGTGTCTGTGTAGGATTATGCCTCCCAAACAAGAAAGAGGTAGAGGGCATGGTCGTGGTCGTATAGGTGATCATGGTGAGAGTCAACATGAGTGTCCTCCTCATGTATTAGTTGTTCCAGATCAGGAAGAACCTCAGGCATCTCTGTATGCACCAGGGGTTAGGGAATGTCAGCAGGATCCAGCAGGGATTGAGGTAGCGCGTAGGGCGCTTGAGGAGGCTTTGGCACTCCTTGGTCCGAGGCAGGTAGAGGTTCAAGTTAATCCAGTTGTGAGGGAAGTTCCTCCCTAGTCTGAGTGACACACGAGGGACCTACTCAGGGCACATCCTCCATTATATGATGGATCAGGTACTGGTTTAGAGGCTGAGACTTGGCTTATAGACCTGGATAGGTGTTTTTCCATGCATTCGTATGGCAGTAACACCAAAGCTCATTATGCTATCATGTAGCTAAGAGGGTTCACATCCACATGGTGGAGACTAGAGGAGCATAAGCTCCATATTGACATACACTTAGTATCTTCGGAGATCTTCTTAGAGAGGTTCAAAACTCAATTTTTATCTGAGCATTGGCATCAGCATCGAGGTGACGAGTTCCATGTCTTGCGTTAGATGACTTTATCTATTGAGCAATACGAGCATTGCTTTTATGAGCTCAAACAGTATGTAGGGATTGGTGATGATGAGAGCATGTTGGTGCACCATTTTTTCAGGGGCTTAAATGCTCATCTCAGCGGTGGTGTGAGGGTTTTCAAACCCAAGACCATGGATATGGCAGTAGAGAAAGAATGCCTTATTGAGGAGAACTTGAGTATGGCACTTGGATGTCACATAGGAGTGTAGGTTGGTAGCAGTTCAATAGTAGGATCTAGTGCTCGAGGAGGATAACCTCAAGGAGGTGTACCTTCTCGATCTCAACAAGGACCATCTCAGAGTGGTCAACAGCAGGAGAGTGTGCTTGGGAAGTGTAAGGACTCTCAGTCGTGTCAGGATGATGGTGGTTCTTCACCTAGGAGGAACTAAAACTAGTGGCACAATAAGTGCAATCGACAGGAGCAGCAAGCCCAGAGTTCATAGTTTGTGGATGATTGGGGTAGTATGCAACAATCTACTACACCTATAGGTGGTAGAGGGTTTGGTCGTGACATGGGGTGTTACTCTTGTGGCCAATAGGGCCACTTTGCTAGGAACTGTCCACATCGAAATACTTCTGGTTTTGTTCAGGGCCCAGCAGTTTCAGAGCCGACAATAGGGGATGTTGGTAGATCTCATCGAGCTTATGCTGCAGTTGATAACCGTTAGCCTGGGTATCAGGGAGTTGTCGTTGAGACTTTTGGGGTTGGTGGTCTAGTGCAGGATGCTCATCCCCAAAGGTTGAGGTTTTGATTTGTATGCAGTTTGTTTGAGAGAGTTATATCCCTACTGGTATGCAGGCTTCCAGGAGTAAGCCTAACCTTAGGGGGGGAGGATGTAATACCTCTCCGTTTTGTCCTTTTGTTTGAACAGTGTTATGCTATTTTATGTTGTACTTTCTGTTAGTACCTTGACTATGGTACTCGGCTACTATTTGATTGCTATCTATAAAGCGACGTTAGTGTTATCTTTTGATGTGATGGTATTTTATATTGATGTTATCATTATGGCATGTTTTGAATTAACATAAATGGATATTCAAATCAATGATGTTTATGCTTTGGATTATACCAGTATGTTAGATTTGTCAGTTAGTTACACTGTATTGGTGAAGGGGACGACATCGCATCACTCGCTTGCGAACGCCCTGTGATTCCGAGATTTCCTCTTCATGGTGCGCCTTATTTATGACATATTATTGCATGTGGATATACTCTTTGTTCGCGGGTTGACAGGTATAGGACATCGACTCCACCTAGTTTCATAGGGTTGAGCGTGTCCATTGCCCAATGGTATTCGATTGGGAGATAGTAGCTAGGTTTTCTGTGCCAAGTCGTCACCCTAGTCCTAGTGTGTCATCTGGTGTTAGTCGAGTTATGTTGCTTTAATGATTGATCATCTTGCCTTGATTTTATTTAATTGCAAGTTAAATAGGGTAATTAAATGGCTTAATGTATTTAAGTTGTGGATTAATTTGATCTGGGATTATGTTGAAATGTAATTTATTTTATTATTAATTTAATTTAATTAATAAATAATTTAATCGTTGATTAAATCTATTTATTAATTAATTAAATTTATGATGTTGAAATAAGTTAATTCATTTATGTTGAAGTTATTGTTATATTTGTTGAAATTGAAAATAAAAGAAAATGTATACAAGTCAATTTAGAAAATTTGAATTCAAAAATTGGAAAAATTAGATATTTTCTATTTTTTGTTTTTTGAAATTGATGAGGGTGGTTGTAGGAATTTTAGGGTTTTTTCCTTATGATTGAATTTTTCTTCCCAAGTTTGATGTTCTTGAGTTTTGGAGAAAATTAGAGGAAAAAGAGGAAGAAATTGTAAAAGTTTGTGGGTTTTTGGAAAAAGCTGAAAGAATCTGTGGAGTTGAAAAGGGAAACGAGGGCACCATCAGGATCTTCTATCATCTTCAAAAAATCAGGTTCATGTCTTTTACATGTTTGGCTTTTGAGATTTTTGAATTTTAAAAATATTATGGTTGAAGAACTTGTGGAAAGAGTTTTGAATTTTGCTGTTTGAATGCAAAGGAAACACACTTGGAATTTTGTTCTCCAAATTAGCAAGAAAACCCTCTTTAAAAATGAATTGCTTCAAGAAATTGAAATATGTCTATTTATAATTCTTTCTCAAAATTATTTGTCCAATTAAATCTCTAATTTGAATATATGTCCAAAAAGAAAACATTATCTTGTATATATATATGAGTATATATGCATATATATATATATATATACATTGAAAAATATGTATATATATATATGCAAACATATATACATACTGAAAAAAATATTATTATTGGGGGAAACCGGATTAAAAAAAATCTGCAGTCAAAATACATGGATTCGCGTTTTTATTTAGGGTTTTTATATAATAAATTATGCTTGGGGGAGGCGCTGGGGGCTCACCCCCGCCACGCCCCCCATGGGAGATGCATTGGGGGGAGCCGCGCCCAGCGTGACCCCCAGCTGCCACACAGTGGTCAGCTGTGTGTTTACACAGTTGATACCACACAGTGGTTGGCTGTGTTTACATAGTCGCCCACTGTGTGTGTTCAGTTGTGCATACAGCCGCCCACTCAAATGACGCATGACCCTTTAATCGAGGTGACCGCCCATTTCAAACCGTGCGCGGACCGAGGTGTATATGGGGTTTTCTTTTATTTATTTATTTTATTTAATATTTTAATATTATATATTTTATAATATTAAATATTAATATTTATTATTATAATATATAATATTATAATATTAGTATAATATAAATATATTAATATGCATTATTATTTTTTTTAAATTTTTAAATTTTAATTTTTTTTATTAGACTGCAGTAATCAGGTAGCATGACCCCCTATAAACTACAGTGCGCCTGGTAAAATTTTTAATGTGATCGACGGTGCTGGCGTGACACACCTTCCGGTACCACGGGGGTGGGGGAGACTAAACCTTGTGACCAACCTCCTACAATAGGAAAGATTATATTAATATGCATTATTATATAGTATAATATTAAAATAATACATGTTAATATTTAATATTATATTTTATAATATTAAAGTATTAATAATTAAATAATTAAATATGTGTTTTTTTTTTTTTTTCTATTATACACATTTATGGGTGAAATATTTTGGTAATTGGATTTAATAATTTTAAATATTATACAATGGCATGATTGAAGAAATTATATGGGAAATTGAAGGGGTTTACTTGCGTGTATTTTGTGGACTTTATAAGTAATCATAGGAATTGATTTAATTGTTAAAATTAGTATTTTCCCTTCTTTACAATTGACGAGGCAATTAATGATAATAAACAATTATTTTGTTAAGGAAAATATTATCTTTGTTGTGAAATCAAATTCTTAAGAGAAAATGGATTTAGAATATCCAAGGGTAGTTCCTTTCTGTTGCCTTCAGTGAATATGTCTTTTGTGTTCATGTCTTGGGAAATGGGTTAAGTAACTTTTATTTGTAAGTCTTCCAGATATGGATCTTATGTTATGTGGGTTGTCGTGCCATATTGTCAACCTGTTTTGAATCCCTTGGGTAGTGCATGGGAAGTTATCAGTTATTTACTCGGTTTCCATGAATGGGGTGTTATGTGCCTCCTTGGATTAGGAGTGGATTATGTGATTTATGCCTCACGGTAAAGAGTGACTTGGTTATGTTTTTTACCTCCAGTGTTGGAGAGGGTGTTGACTTATGTCACCTCCTAAGAAAGGAGTGGTTGTGATATCTTGTTTGTTGCACTTTGTACGCTTGGTGATTGGATGGTGTGTGTTGTCAAGTAGAAGAGTGGCTTTCGTTTGGGGCCAAGGCTCGGAAGAGGTAAGATTGGGTAACCTTCGGAAGTAGTTAATCAAGTGATAATTAAATCAATGTACTTAGAGGTTAGGTGGTACTTCACACTAACCAAGATAAGTTCTAGCCTCACTCATATTCGCAAGTGCTTGTTTAGACTTGGGGTGAGTGAGAAGGCTTGGAATGGCAAGGTTATCTATCTGGTCATTTTGACAGGTATTTGATCTCGCATTAGTGAGTGTGAGGGCCAAGGATCGGTAGAGGCCACCAGGATAACCCGTTATGGGGTCCGGAGCCTATGAAGATCCGTTGCGGGTAACTCATGACGAATGGTGTGATGGCACTCTGTCTAGGACAATATTTGGTACTTGTTTATTATGGGTATGGTTTCCATAGCATACCTGATGTGACCATAGTTGGTACTTGTTTATTATGGGTATGGTTTCCGTAACATACCTGATGTGACCATAGTTGGTATTTGATTTTGTGTGTATGGTTCTCGTAACATACTTGATCTGGTTTATATCTGAAAGCAATGTAACCATGTTGAGTTGTACTTGTGATGCACTTGTGTTGTACGTGTGTTGTACTTGTGAGGTGCATGTGATTGGTTGTTTTAGTTTGGTTCAGTTATGATTTAACCTGTGTCTAGAGGTGTTGGTCTTGGCTAGGATTCCTTGTTACTATCTCCTAGCATAGGGGGTGGGCCTTTGGGTTCCACTTAGTTGGGTGGCGTGCACCTAAATCTGTTGGGACTTCTTCATGTTTGTGTGGACGAGACTTCCAGTTGGAGAGCTCATTGGTTTCAGTTTCAGTTATTTCTTTTTTTCATTTCAGTTGATCTTGTATTATTTTATCCCTCATTTGATATCGAGGTGGAAGTTGTATTTATAAACTTAATTTATTGGATTTGCCTCATTTAGGGAATGATTGTTGTAACCTTATTATTTAATGAATGAATTAATGAAATGGGAAGTTCTCTTTATGCTTGATGCAAATTATCTTAATTGGAATGTATGTGTTTAATTTCATAAGTAAATAAATGATATGGTTTATATTCATGTTTTTTGTTGAGGTTCTTTATAACCCCTGTCTCGTAACCTTAGAGGTTGTTGGCATTAGTTAGAGAACTTGCTTATTAATTGTTCTTAAACAAAAAAAAAAATTAGCCTATTTAAGTCGTTGTTTGCAACTTCCTCTAGGGTTGTGTGGTGGGGTGTTACACGATGCAATGTATGTAGATGTATATGATTAATGGATGAGATGCACATGTTATGTATGATATGGATGCATTTCTTTTATATTTTCTATATGACATATTATGTGTATGCAGGATGTATGTTATGATATGTTGATGGTTTATGGATGCAGGATAGATGGAATTATTTTTGTTATGCCATGATACTTGGATGCTAGTACAAATTAGATGGAAAATGGATGGAAGAATAAAATAATGAGATGTACATTGATTAGCATTTCATTTATGTTGATATCAATTCATAATTCCAACAAATCTTTATTGGATATGGTAATGAGAAAGATGATATTGCTTTGCTTCTAGGAATTTGTCTTAGTTCATCATAGTGCTCCTTATTTTTGATATAGAAAATAGATACAATACACTAATGTATGAAAAACTAGAGCGAAGTTGTATCTAATGTGATGGAATTTGACTCTGCAAATAGATAGGAGTATCCTTGTTCATACCTAACATATAAAAACCTTGTTTGATCATGTGAAAGAATGAGCCATCAAAGTAAGGAGACTAATACAGAAAAGGTATGGAGAACCTGATATGTCCTAGCCATTATTTTACTTGAGACTATCCTGACACATGCAAGATAATTAATCACTGAGGTTGTACTACAAGAATATCCAACAAGCACAACACACAAAAGAAATGATCAATGTCCCATTCCTTTCTCTTTAAATCATTTTGTTAGACATCATCAAGAGATAATCGAAATGGACCAACAAGATAAATCAAAATAAAAGATTAAAATGAAAAAACAATCAATGTTATTCATATCTATTGCCAAAGAGATGTATTTTAAGGATAAATATCCATTAATAATATCTAAAATGATGCCCATTGTCAAAATGATATATCCTAGGACATTCATTGGACAGTGGTTTTGGTAAACTGATTAGGTCATTAATATGAGGTTGATTAACATGTTTGATAATGATCAAGATTTTGGTTTTGTGTTGACGCTTGTATTTCTGATATTAATTTTGCATTAAAATTTAATTTCGCTGGTTGTTGTAATTGTTTCCATTTATCTTTCCAAAGGGTAAGGATGATGATCAATTTATTATGAATGAAGTTTTGTTGTGGGTGAAAGTGAGATGATACAGGTGATTTTGAGCTTTTTGGAATATCTGAATGTTTTTGACATTTTCAAATGTTTTGAGGCTATTTTGGGGTTTTATGATTTTCAAATTTTCAAAATTTCCAAGATGTTTGAGGCTGTCTAGGATTTTATGAAAATATTTGATGTTGTTTTTGAAATTTTCAGAGTTTTGGCCAAGATACAAGACCTAAGAGGGATTGACCTAATACCTTGGGGGCTCATCGATGATGGCCTTGCCTACATAAGCACAAAGACAATGTAGTTCGATAAGTGTTTTGACTTTTTCAATGTTTTAGACTTGTTTAGGGGTTTTGATTTGATTTAAATGTTTTTTATGATTTTGAGATGTTTTGAATGATTTTGGATATTAATTTTTTTTGGATGTTTATGTATTTTTAAGTTTACAAGTTTTTGAAAATTTGAAAATTTCTAATGTTTTTGGGATTTTTGAATATAAACGATACCTAGATCACGATGTTAATGTCAGGTTGTGAGATTTTAGATATGGATCAAGAGTTATTAAAAAATGAGAGCACAAGAACTTTCCCCAGTGTCTAGCAATGTTTTAGATGAGCAACTTAGGATAGTGAATCAATAAGCATGCGAAGATTTCAACAGAGTTTGAATCTCGCAATAGGATCATTAGGACAATGCTAGAGATAAGCAATGAGACTGCATGAGATAAAATGGTAAAGACCATGTCAATATTTCCATCATGACCAAGGTTGAAGTGTACCCCAAACCTTTATCAAGATCAAGATAGCTTAGAAGACCTGGATAAAGATGGATGGGATGGATGGAGAGAATGTCAGATTCGCCATGAAGTGGATGAGATGCTTCCCTCTAAATTGGTACACATATAGAGCTCAATTCTACTCATGATGCTTGTTTTCTAGGTTTTCATCATAGTACTTTCCCAAAGTTCCACCGGAGTGGTTTTCACTAGAGGATGATTTTTATCTTTACTATTTTCTTGATTTTTTTATTTTTTATTTTTTTTGAAGATTTATACTCATGTTGAACCACCTGGTGGTAAGTTGATATGGATGTTTCTTTCATAACATGCCAACGATATCCTGCATGAAGAAGTTGTTTCACTAAGATACAAGCACTTGAATGCAACCTTTGAGAATTATGATATGCCTTGTTAATACTAGAATTAACCTCGTCTATGTGCACACATCATGATGGAGTGCCTTCAGAATCCTTATGATAAAGAGTAGTTGCCAACACACAGTCAATGTGAGAAATGGGTATCATGAATGATGGAGTGGATGGTGACATGCATTGAGGGATATGAGATGAATTGGTTGACATTTTTAAACCTTTGACTCTCCAAACTTGGGAAGATGAGAAATGATGAGTGGAGATGAATTTTTGTGTGGAATTAAGACCAATTACTTTTTATAATTTTTACATTGCTTGAGAAGCCTACTTTTGTATTTTTGGACATCTTTGATGGATATATTTACCTTTTTGATTTTTCCCCACAGTGTCTTTGACTAATGGAGTATGATTGGGATGATTTTATTTTGTATTCTTTGGTATCCATTTGTATTTGCTTCGTTTATTTTTCTTTGCTACTTCTTTTGCTTTGATGAATTTCTCCTTGCTTTGATTAAAATATTTCTTTCGGCAGTGATCCCAATTTGTGAATAGAATGATGTGTGGATGTTGATTCCTGATATGGCTAGTTGTAGCATTGGAAGTGGTTTCATCATAAGGATCCTTCATGCCCTATATGTTGGTGTTTGCATAAGACAACGTTGCCACCGGTATTATGGAGGTGTTATTGACATGCTTTGATTTTGTTGGTGTTGAAAAACCAATTCCTTGATGTTCAAGAGTATGTACTATCTTTGTTGATTTTTGAATGTCATTTTTAACAAGGCCTAGTATTTTTCCCTTATAATGTATTCACTGATAGATGGACATTGAATATGACTTGTCTTGGAAACATGATATTTCCATTTCTTCCCATTATTTAGGAATGCTAATGTCTGTACTGATTTCAAAATACCCTGTTCATGTAAACATATTCTTTTGCTTGGATAATGCTTGATATCTTCATACTCAATGTCTTCTATCAAAATTGAGATGAGCTATTTGTTGATACTGACTCAAGAGATGTCGATGATGCACCGTCACTATAAGAATCAAGAATTTCTACTATTTCTTGCTTTTGTGTGATAATGTCAAGGGTGAGAGACCCTTGTTTTGGATGGAGATTGTATATATGTCCATCAAAAGGGAACATCTCATGTGTAGTATCTGGGATATATTTGAAGTTTTGAATGGATTGGAAGATGTTTATCAAATCATGATAATACTTTGGTGAAGTGAGCTCTTCATATTGAGTTATGGCAGAGCAACTATCACTTAAATATTGAAAAATATTATCTAAATCATGATAATGTTGTTAAGGTATGGACTCTTGACCTTGAATTGATTTGGAGAAACTTTTGTCATACTTAAGAGTATCATCTTGACATGATCCTTGGGTAGATGGTATAGCATCAGTATAAGACTCTTGGAAAGTGTTAGTGGGTATGGATATTTTAATGGATGTGTCTTGTTGTCTTGGAACTTATTTGATATGTCCAATCATAAGATCATATGAGGGAGGAATATTATAATCTGATACATATTTGATGCCATCTTAATATGAAACATTGCTAGACATTGTTTATTAATAAAATGTCTTGATGTATGTCTAATTCCTCAAGTTGTGATTGGTGAATAATATGAATGTGTCCTACCATTTTATCATAGGTATGGTTTGCATTGTTTTAACTTAATTACTTTCTTGAATCTTTTGTGTTTCCATGATTAGGAATAGGATTCTTATATATCTCTAAATTTTGATACCCTGATTTTTGATCAACATCAATTTCTCCTTGTTCAATAAGGTCTTGGATAAGGTGTTGAGTCTTAAATAATTTTATGTTTTGTGACCTTTATATTGGTGGAAATCACAATGATCTTCCTCTCTATACCAAGGAGGTTTGACTTGTGGTTCTTGATAATTCTTGAATTCTGATGAGATTTGATTGAGCCAAATTCTTCAACACTATTTCAATAGGCTCCCCTAAGGGAGTGAATTATCATCGAGGAGTAGGCTATGGTCATCTCAGAGTGTTGGTATTGTTAATATTTTGTTTTGTATTCTATTGTATGTTTGAAGGTTCCTTATTAACAACCTTTGCATCCACCACACCATCATTAGTAACTGTCTTATTTTTAGCCCAAAATCGAGGTTTTTCATTGAAACTAGATGGTTGGTTTTGATTTTGTGTAGGTCCCCTAGCAGTTAGGGCTCATTAAATTTTGAGACCTTTGATATGATCTCCTCAAATTTTGTGACACATTTCATTCTCAATTAAAAGGCTAATTTAGTTTCCACATTTCCCGCAATGATTTCAACTTGTTGTTTCTCAAGAATAGGCCATTTACTTCTATTTACTTTATGTATCCATCATTGTAGGAATGATCCAAATGTTTCTCCCTTGTTTTTTTTAAGGGTATAGAGTTCTTCCAACGTTATGCATACAACAATGTTATACAAGAAACATACGATAGATTGATCTATAATCTATAGAAATGTCCTAATTCCTTGAGGTAAATGTAAAAACCATTATATTTCTATTTCACCCAAGATTCTTGGGAATAGTCTCATAAGACATGAATAATTTTAAGAGACATCCATACAAGAAACATAAAATTTCCTTATATGTTCTTTTTTATTTCCTCTTCCCTTATACTTGTCAAATTTTGGGATATCAAAGTTTGGAAGGAAAGGTATCATCATGATGCTTCTATCAAATAGATAGGGGCATAAGTATTGGATTGAATATGATTTATTTACCCTTCCTATTTGAATATCTTGCATTTTTTGAGTCAACGTTTGTAATTGTGAGGAAATATCCCTATCTGTGTTAACCAATGATGGAGCATATGTATGATTTTGATATGGAGGTGTATTATATGAGTGATATTGCGAATTTGATTGTAATGTGGGAGGTGTATTATATGCTCCACCATATTGGTATTGTTGTATGGAATTTTCTTGAGGTTGAATGTATTGTTGACCTTGGGGATTAAGATATTGTTGACTTTGAGGACCATATGGTTGACCTTGTTGTTGAGAAAACATTTTTTGTGTATACATTTGTTGTGCTTATATTTGATGATGAGAAAATCCTTGGTGTTGACTCATGTTCTGGTTAGGAACCATGTATTGTTGTGAATCAATGTTTGGATTCGAGACAACATTTTGATTAGGAAAAATGTTTTGATTTGGCACAATATTTTTATTGAGCACCATGTTTTGATTTAAAACATTGTTTCCTTGATTTGGAAATATGTGACCTTGATTTGGAACTACGTGACTTTGATTTGGATCCATATTTTGGTTTAGAAAATTGTTGTGACTTGTTGGAATGTGTTGATTTGCACCCATGTTGGGATTTTGACCAATATTTGTATTTGGAACTATGTTTGTATTTGAACCAATGTTTTGATTTATACCAATGTTTAGATTTTGAGCAATGTATTGATTTGGACCTATTTTTTGACCTTGAGTTTGAATCATATGACCTTGATTTTGACCAACATGACCTTGATTTTGAACCACATGACCTTGATTTTGAACAACATGACCTTGATGTTGACCATCATGATCTTGATTTTAAATAATATGACCTTGATTTTGACCCATGGTTTAGTTTAAAACATTTTTTGATTTGACATATAATTTTGATTTGAAACCATATTTTGATTCGGACCCATACTTTGATTTTGAACCACATGACCTTGATTTTGAACAAATTTTGATTTGGACCCATGGTTTGATTTGCAAAATTTGGTTATTGACAATTGATACATGGTGATGGTTGTAAATTTTGTTGTGATATAAATTGTTGTTGGGAACTTTATTGTTGTTGTAAATGTTGTAAAGTGGTATATTGGTGATGTTGTAAAGGTTGAACTTGATGTTGTGTTGGTAGTTGGTTTTGACCTTGAACCAAGGGTTGGTGAGTAGAAGGTGATTGATTAACCCCATATCCTACCAAATTTTGATTGGATGCATTGAATATAGGTGTTATTGAAGCATTTTGAGGACCTATATTTACTACATTTATATGAATTGTTTGAGCAACCCCTTGTGTGTTTGAAGGTTGATCTTGTGATTGTGTCACTTGTTCAAGAGGTTGTTCCTTCAACATGTTGAAATCAAAATTTGATGGAAATTTAGCACCCATTTGTTCAAGTTTAAGCAAATATTGTGTAGGTTCTTATTTCATTAACACTTCCATTGCATGAAGAAAATATTGGTTTTTTTGTAACTCTAGAATGTATTCTTGAGTAATTTCCTTTGGTTTTTGTTCCTCCTCACTACAAATAGTTTCCACTCGTGGTTTGGTTGTGTTTGTTGTTAGAGGGTTTTTGGTTGTTGTTGGAGGAACCTCACTTGTTTGAGGCATTCCATATGGTTGATCACCAAAATTTGAGTTCAACTCCATGATTTTCTTATATTGTAGCCTAGTTGTAACCATACAAGGTTGAAAATGTATTTTTTACCCTTAAATTTGTTGTCAATGATGATGTATTAGTTTGATTTGGATCAATGATGTTGTGAATGATATGAAACTTTTGACTTGGATTACGCCTAGGATTTTATTAGGTGATTTATGCCTAAATGTTTAAGTTTTTTGATTTGATATAAGATGTTTATGATGTTTGATGTTTTTATGTTGAATTATTTTGATCCATAAATGATAACCTGAGTTTATGTTTGACAATTTCCAAATGATTGTGATAAAGAACCTTGTACATTGTTTCAATGTTTGATGGAGAATAATGTTTTGATCTAAGGATAACTCAATTTATTTTTGATAAAAACAATCTTGAGCATGATTTTACTTCTTTGTTTTGTTTATAATCAAGTAACCAAGTGTTTTTGGATCAAGTAACCAAGTGAATTAAAATCCTACTTTGTGGGTTCAATTCTTAAAATCTGATTTAGCCTGAATTATTTTTACCATAAGAATCTTGATTATGAATTATTTAAGACTAAGATGTATATAATAAAGCAAGTTGTTTTCCATAAAAGCTCAATTTTTTTGAAAACCAAAGTGATAAATTATAGTTCCCTAGGTTTACTTCGACATAATGAGAAAAGATATGGAAAAAAATACTAAGAAGCACACTAAGATATTGTTTTGATAAAAACAAGATATATTTAGATACATGCAGTAGTATAATGTCCTTCAAGTGCATTCAATTATGTTCAAAGGGTTTGAAGTTTTTTTCATAACCAAGTTAAATGTTTGTTTTGAGTGTTTAATGCCAAGAAATTTATTTACCAAATCAATAGGTAAGGGGGATATTTTACAAGATTTATTCCATAAAGCTCACTTAGCAAAGATTGATAGAACACAAATCAAGCACATTCCTATTTATTCAAGTAGGTGTGTCTCTTAAGTCAAGTTTGCAGAATAAAATACCTAACTTGAGTGGATGACTAGAGTATGCACGTGTACACAATACACCTCTTACCTTGAAAGGAAAATTTCCTTACAAGGTATTTTTAGCCTCAACAAGCAATCAATACATGAAGAATATCTTCATAGAATGAAACTATTCCATTACATCTTCTTAAGAGACGTTTGATGGCCTTTAGGTCTCTAAATAAATAGGTTTTCAGTGGGTATTAGGTGAACACCACCAACCTCTTGGATATCGCCTCTAAGAACTAAAAAATCATAGTCTCATAACGTGAGTTCAGAGTGCTACATGCATAGTTTGACCTACAAAATTTTCTCTCAGCCAATTTATATAGCGCCCCCTAACTGTCGTTTGAGGTTGAACCCTTGAGTTCTCCATTCAGATGTGTCTTGTTGGTGTTTTTTCTAGAAGAACCTTAAAATCCTCTAAAGGGTAGCCAACCCTTATGCTCAAGAATCTTCAAGGTCAGTGGCCAGTGAATGGGATCTTGATATACAACCTTTTCTCCCCTGCACTTTAGGCTTTGTTAAACCTGGGAGGGTAATCCCAACAATGTGCTATTAGATACTTGTTTGCCAAAGTATCAAACACACAATAAATAGATAATTATCCTTTATATGCTTAAAATACACAATACCCTAAAGGTATGACCGACCTTCATGACAGTGTACATATTAAACACGAGAGATATGATTCATTGAATTACACAAACACCCACAGCAAGATTGATAAGTAAATTGATTTAAAGTTGTAGCTGCTCACAAAATAATCTCAGGAAATTACAACATCAAGGGACAAATTCCATATTCTAGGGTGGAGTCACCTAAACCATGAAATTTAAAATTGTTTACAACATTCAATCTATCATAACTATGCATATCAGATGATGCATTACACCATTGATACTAGAAACTAAACCAGTCATACTTTATTGATCTAAGCATCTAGTTGCATAAATCTTTGTTTATGTTAATACAATTTAATTCATTCTTTGAATGAAAGTAACAAAACATAACAAAACTTAAGGAAAGACAAGAGGATGAACAAAAAAAACCATTGATTTCATTATATTCAAAATTTATGCAATGTCTACAATGGAGAAAACTGACCCAAAATATCTTGTCATTTATTTATCTAACATGATAGTGCTGCAATTACTTTCTCAATTACAAGAATTAGAAAACTGCAAAAACCTAAAATAAACACTATACATTTGAGACCCTGTTACAAAAATGTTTTCCTCTTGAGACCAAGTAGTGAACAACCCCTTATTTGAAATAAAAATTCTGCACTTAAGGAAAATGTAAAACCCTAGATGGAGATCCACTGCAGAAACTTGGCAAACCCAACCCCATTGATCAGTAACTACCTCCAACTTATGAAGAATATTCAATCTGCATTCTGTTTTCTCGCTCCTTGCATTTTCTTTCCTTGCAATAGAAAAATATTCCCCTACTCGGAAGACTTCATTCTTCATCATTTGCCTAGCCTTGTAGCTGAAAGAATATTATGTTTGTAAAAGATTAGAAGCCCTTTGTGAAAATCTTTCACTCTCCTTCATCTGGCTGTAAAAGATTCTTTACCTATGTATTTATCATTTACTCTAATTATCTCCTAACAATAGAAATCCTTTTACTTTCACAATAGAAAATATTTTAATTCACCTCTACAACCATTTTCCCATGCCTCATATATTTCATTTTTCACTCAGAGCCTTCAAATGGTGAAGATTTTAAAATCACTTTATCAAGGAATATAAAATCTTACTCATGCTTCTTTAGATTTATTATAAACACCCAACAACTAAAATTATTGCATTTCATATGGCGAAAGTTTTTATTCACTTTTGCAATCAATCTGTGCAAAACATTTTATTGTGCTCCTTCTCCTTGAATTTTACAATAAAAACCCCTTTTTAAAATGTGAAGGATTTTAAAAATTTCTCGGGCAAATATAATATCCCACCCATGCACTTTTAAAATTTATTTTCCCAGTCACTAAAGACCTTATTAGGCTCTTTACACCTTAATTACTTTATCAAAAATCTTTGTACCTTCAAAAAATTTATTAAATGGTTACACTATGCCACATGCCCCACCACCTTATTTACTCCAACCTTTCTTTATCACCATTACACATCTCTGATGTATTTGGGAAATGGAGACACTAATTAGCGATACACGATGGAGAGCATCGCGTATCGCTAATACAACTTGGAAAAGAAGCAACAAAACAAAGATGCGATATGAAAAAGGGGAACCCCACCACTTGGTTGCTTCTCACGTTCCTTCACAATCTTGCCGTTGTTTGTACCATAATGTATTTGATCCATATACAACAACATTCAGGTGGGGGTGCCACAATGAACTCCCTCCAACAGTTCGATACGTTTCAATGCAAGTGCAAGCTACCCTAGTACCAAGTAAATATGTGCCAGGTTGACCCGTGCATCAAGCATCAAAGATGTTTCCAACAGTAATTTCATGTGCCTGTGTAAAAATATACTTTGCAATATCACATCGGCCTCTATCAACGAGCACGTTGGCTGCCCTATGCAGCCAAAGCATTTTCAATTATCGCACCAATCCTTCAAATACTCCATCGTGCCTTGGATCCCTCCCTTATGGTGAAAGGCTGCAAGAAATTTCCAAATCTCTGTGTTGGAACATTGGAAAGAGTTCTCAAGCCTTGTCAAGAGGTGGTGGCACATTCTTTGGAAACCCGCCTCTCAATACAAAACAACTGCATAACAATTATAATTTCCAAGTGAAATCTCAATAGAAGAATTCGATGCATCAGATTCAACTTATGCTGGTCTTAAATGTTTCCTTTACTTTCCCTAAGCCAGTCACCAATCACCATTTTCAATTTGATAAGGTATTTGATGAGTATGTATCCCCTTTAAATGCATCCCTCACTGATTTCAACTTCAGATGGAAACCAATCTGAGCATGAGCTGCAACCTCTTCACATAAATATGCACCCACATAATGAGGAAACCCTATTGATGATTAGTTTGTATAAAAGATTTGATTTTTTAGTATCAAAAATCAAACTCCCTTTAGCTATCATAGTGGCCGTCCCACTCAACAGTATAAATAATTTCTGGTCTCCAAATAACAATGTGCTGGTTAGAACCATTTCCTGTTCTATCTACCCATATTCTATTAAAATGAGTGCAACAAGATATAAAATTTGCACTTCCAAATTGTAATACTGCCACAACCTTATATTGCAACTAAAGCAAAAGGCGTAAGATAATGAAGAAAAAATGAATGTAGATATCTGTTGTTATGATTGAAATGCTAGTCTTATCCTGAACATAAGAATATTCTCCTAACATGTCCACTTGATCAAGCATAGCAAGACCTAAACCAATTTCAACTGTAAGTCCCTTGACAAGTCCATGAACCCATCTATCATTTTCCTTTGTAGCATACATTAAATTGAAATTCATTTTAACATGGACCAACTTCTATTCTAGTCAAAATAATCTCTGATGACCATTTAGTGTTGTCATATAAGGTTAGCTTTAGAGCTGCTGCCTGAATTTCAATGATAAAGTTGTTTGCTACATTATAATCACTTCCATATGTCTCTGAAACAAGTGACGAATGTTAGAATTCATCCTTTGTAGCTTCATAACCAGAATAATTTTCTTCCTATCTATCTTTGATATGAATATCCCATATAACACCATCTTCTGCAGAGGCGCAATAACTGCTATTGCTGCTCAAATATATGCACTCTCTAAATTGTAATCCATTCTTAATTTTTACATTCTTGAAACAAAGCCTTTTTTCGTAGCCAATTTATTATGGAGGGAAAATATCTTAAACAAGGGTTTCCTTTCCAATGATTCTTCTAAATCAAGCAAATTGTTTTCCCACAACCATCATATGTAAACTCATCCACATCATAGGCATCCACAACAAATTGTCAATCTGGAGACAAATACAATATCTTCTTTCTGTTCATGGAGAGATGAATTAAGACAAATATGATCATGCATGGTTAGCAGATCATTTTCCACATAAATTGCTTCCTCCCTTCCAGTATATTAGCCTATATAAAATATTTTCTTTTTCAATATCATATAAATTTTAAAATGACCAAGCATGATTAAATAGCATTGTGACTTTATCCCATGGTTGTTCAAGCAAGCACAATCTCTTCTGCCCCATTATGTCAAATGAAATAATCGCTCCATAATGTGCCAGAGGATTTTCCCCAAAGATGTGTTTTCTTTTATGCACTTGAGTTTGTCAAATCATGCACCTTAATGTTCTAGAAAGAAAATCTCCAATCATATGCAACTATGTGCATGATTTTCTCCTCATACCTTTTAATCCTTGTATTTGAAAAATGGATCTTGATTTGCATTTAAAATTTTGAAGGAAATTATAATTGTGTACCCCTCCATATGCTAACCTATTCAAAGAAATTTATTTGAAGTGATTGCCACAATGCAACACTTGCAATTTCACAACTGTGCAAAGCATGTCAGGTCCCCATGTGGGTCTGGCTTAAAAAAAATCGTTTTGAAGCAAATTTCATCTTGAATTGACTTGGGGATTCTTTTGTATGCATTTGAGGTAAAAAATGAATTGGGTTGTCATTAAAATTTTCTTTCTAGCATATTTGCACAATGATCAAAACAAGTCAAGTGGCCTTTGGAATTACCCTGGAAAAATAGTCAAACAACCTCCTGAAGTCATAAAAGTGCACATGCATGCAGACATTTGATCCAAGAATTCAATGAAATAGATGAATTGAAAAAATGGATCTCGAGGTGCAAGATATTCAATGCCAAAGTGGCTCACTCATATTTTTCTGCAATTGCACCTATCAAAAAACCAATTAGGGCTCACCAAGTCATCTCCTTGAAAAAATAGCAAATCACCTCTTGGGAAGCCACCGCTAGAAATATTAGATCATATAGGTCCATTGAGTACATGTGCAAGAGGGATTTCTATGAATCCACATTCATCACAAGATATTAAAGGTCAAAGTTGACCTCCTTGAAACATTCTGGAAATGCAAATGTAACAATAGAACAATTTGCATTTGTTTTTGACCTGGTAAAAATATCAAATCTGATCTTGAGACTCTGAAACTAGACTAGGGATCATATGAATATGAGGGGAATGTAGAGAACCAATCCATTTTCCATGACGATCATCCATATTAGTTGGAACAGGAGGTCACTTCACAAGTCTAAGAGTATGCAAACAAAAAAATAGTCACAATACCCTCTAGCTTTGCTCTTCAAAATCTTATCAAAACTTATCACAGGAAGCTGAAATAAATCATACATGTTCACAAATGAAAAATGAATACACCCACCAATGGATTTGGCATGAAAGCAATTGGGATCCAAATTATGACCATCCAAAGTAGGTCACTGGGGCAGATTTTTCAGGTGCATTTCTAAGTATGCAAAACAAAATTTTCAACATGGGCACTTCAAATTTGCAAAATTTGAAGGTGCCATTAGTGGCTTCAATTGAGGATGCATGAACCTTGTGGGCATAGTGAGATTATAGATCTTTGGGGAGTAGACCAAGTATCAGAAACATTGGGCAACAGAGTCTTTATTCGATTTTTCAAACCATATTTGATAGCCCCAGGCCACCAAATGAAAAGCAAAACCAACCTATTGAAGGATCTAATTTCCCTCAACCCACATTTACCTGTGCCATACCACTACAACAAGTATATCCCTCTTCTTACAAGCACAAATATGTGCTTACCATTGAAATCTGCCCGATTACAAACATTGCCCCTAACATCTCTCACAACTTTTCTGAGCATACCATTGCTACTACAATCTCTGTCATTCTACATTATATAAATGGCTTAAACTAAAATTTGTCATCATCACATGACACATATGTGTTATATTCATCACATGAAACATATTCATATTGAAAATAAAATTTCTTGCTCTTCACCTTATTGACATGTTCCATCAAAATACCTTCCAACTGAACTGGAACTGAAAGTGTTCATACTCTTCCAAGTAGTTGGCATCATGATACTCAACCTTAAATGTAACATCTATATCAAATGTAAAATATTCATAGGCAATTCCCTCAAGGAGCTCATCAACATGTTGCTTTGTTTTCCCAAGGCCACATTCTAACCCTGTGTTAGATGCATCATCATAGTTCTCAACAAAGAGTGGATTATCTTTGCACCAATAAGAATAATAATTTCTCATCTCTAGTGAAGATGGAGGCTCATCAAATAAGGGATTTTCCATTACACTCATTTTTTATGCAAATATTTCTGCCTCCTCCATATGGAGTTCCAAATCTTCCCTAGTATCACTATACTATGAAACACCATAGTAAGTGTCCTCTTCATAGGCATAATCACAATCAGCCCTAAACTCACAACAACCAATACCATCTTTCATTTCATCCTCTATTTGTTTAGTACACTATCATAAATTTTTTCCATATCCGCATAATTTGAGATAGCATGGTCAAAAAGCTCTTCAAATTTATTGCTCAGTCTTTTGTCTTCCATAGGACTACAGTTACTAGACTCTTCAAAAGAACCAAAACCTGGGAGAATATCAAACATGTATTTAGACTCTTGCTCTTTAGATTGGCTCTTTACATACATTATTTGAACATCACTAATCACTTGGGTTAATTCATCATGTTGAATACTTGAGCCCATTTCTATTCCCTGATTAGCAGAGTTGCAACAAGGGATAATTTAACATATCTCCTTCTATTCTTTAGACCATGCATTTGAAAAATTATGACTACAATCATTATCTACATAACCAATGAATGTACCACTCATTTCATTTGCTTCACTGAGGTATGCATTTTCAACCTTTGCTAACTCTCTTCTTCTTCATGTGATATCTCACTGCTTGACTCATATGGAGCAGCTGAAACATTATCATCATGGATTGAAAACATGATAGTTTCTTGATGATCATCTCTAATCTTTTCAAAAAGAGAAAAGAATTCACACACTTGGTCAAGCCTAATAGGCTTCAACTCCTTTGGCAAAACACTTAAAGCTGGTTTATAAGATTCATAAAATAAATCAATGCATATTGAATATTTAGGTCTATGACACTCAGTAATTATAGACATAGTATTCATAAATCTTGTATAGAGATCATATGACGATTCTCCTTCATGTCTCCTTATGCAAGAGAGAACTTGACCCAAAACCATAGGATCATTATTGCATACAAATTCTTGACAATTTGTTTGGGGCTTTATGTGATCAACATTATGGAATGATGTATAAGCTGAAGCAATAGGAGTGTAGGTATTCTGACATTTATTTTTAATTTCTAACTTACACCTTTCATCAACGGTTGGTGCCTCAGGGAAGAAAACACTTGTAAACAAGTAACCCTTATGCATTCCATATTTCCAGTTGTTTTCAATGTTCATGTCTATATCATAGACCTGACACAAGGTTTTAGGATCCTTATCTCTTAATAGATAGCTCATCTCATTATCAAAAGCTCCTAAATAAAGAACCAAACATACTGCATCACTTAGTCTAAGAACCTCAGGGATATCCCTCAATTTTTTAGAAAATCTTTGGTTAAATGCTGGAACCAACCCAGCCTCTTCTTTCTCAATGCTCATAAATTTATTGAGCATAGAACTAGCATTGATTCTTTCACCAAATTGCTCAATGAACACTGCTTTGAACTCACTCCAAGAATAGACAGAGCATTCCGGTAAATCAAAGAACCAATCTCTTGCATCTCCTTTGAGAGACTGAAAAAATAGCCTCATGATCTACCTCATAGTCATCCATTAAATTATCGAATTCTTGCAGATGCGTAGTTGTTGATTTAGACTTCTCACCCTTGAATTGTGGTATCTTATTTTTGATTTCAGATGGCATGACATTTGGGAAACCAAAAATACCATCAAAATTTATGGCCCTGTACCTTTCAGTGTTGAAACTTCTTTTATCACATGACAGTGGCTGCACACTGTGCATTGTTACATTTGGGTCCACACAAGGATGCATAGGTTGATGATACATATTTTTACACCCCTACAAGCCTTTTCATATTAACTTTACAGTTACATAGGGTAACTCAAAATTATTTTTCAACATGATCTTAATATTTTACAATGCAAATTTCTATCTCAACTTGCTTAAGATCTTCTAAATGTGTTTCTTTAAAATATTGCATAATTCACTTCATATTAGAGGTTACAATCTAGTATTATAGAAGTATGAAAACCTATCACTATTATTCCCTTTCTTAGTGCTTAGTTTCACTCAATAGGGAACCAATTTTTTTCAATACTTTCAAATATGGTCTTCATACACAAATTTATCCTTCTTGAAAACCAAACATGAAAAATACCTGGATATGTTGCAGCTGCTGAAAATTCTCCTTCTTGACTAGAAATCTTTGTAGATCTGAAACTTTCTTCACATCTTCAGCAAGTTATTTAGACAGAGTCACCACCTTTCTTTATAGAGGACTTAACTTCAAGCAATATGAAGCTCCTTTACAAATGAATTTCCTTTTGGGTCTTCTCCAACAATAGAGTCATACATAAATTATTTTAAATCTGCTGCAACAAAACCACTTCCAGTTTTGAAAAATTCTCAATATCTGAACCAGATGTTCAGATTCACCAAATTCTTGACTCTATGATATGATAGTCTACAACTGGAGATTCAAAGTTCTTCCCTAGCAGAGTCACCATTTTTTTGGTGTTTTTTCCAAAAAAACTTTAAAATCCTCTAAAGGGTAGACAACCCTTATGCTCAAGAATCTTCAAACTCAATGGCTAATGAACATGAGCTTGATATATAACCTTTTCTCCCCTGTACTTTAGGATCTATTAAACTTGGGAGGGTAATCCCAACAATGTGCTTTCAGATACTTGTGTGCCAAAGTATCAAACACACAGTAAATAGATAATTCTCCTTTATATTCTTATCATACACAATACCCTGAAGGTATGGCTAACCTTCATGACAGTGTACACATTAAACATGAGAGATATGATTCATTGAATTACACACACCCACAACAAGATTGATAAGTAAATTGATTTAAAGTTGTAGCTGGTCACAAAATAATCTCAAGAAATTGCAACATCAAGGGACCAATGCTATATATTAGGGTGGAGTCACCTAAACCATGAAATTTAAAACTCATTACAACATTCAATTTGTCATAACTATGCCTATCAGATGATGCATTGCACCATTGATACTATAAACCAAACTAGTCATACTTTATTGATCTAAGCATACAGTTGCATAAATCTTTGTTTATGTTAATACAATTTAATTCATTCTTTGAATGAAAGTAACAACACAGAACATACACTCGAAGAAAGACAAGAGGATGAACAACAAAAACCATTGATTTCATTGTATGCAAAATTTATGCAATGTATACAATGAAGAAAATTGACCCGAAATATCTTGTCATTTATTTATCTAACATGACAGTGTTGTAATTACATTCTCAATTACAAGACTTAGAAAACTGCAAAAACCTAAAATCAACACTATACATTTGAGACCCTATTACAAAAATGTTTTCCTCTTGAAACCAAGCAGTGAACAAAAAATTATTTGAAACATAAAATATACACTTAAGGAAAATGTAAAACCCTAGATGGAGATCCACTGTAGACACCTGGAAAACCCAACCCCATTGATTAGTAACTGCCTCTAGGTTATGAAAATCTTCAATCTGCAATATGTTTTCTCGCTCCTTGCATTTGCTTGCCCTACAACAAAAAAATATTCCCCTATCGGGAAGACTTCATTATTCATAATTTTCCCAACCTTGGAGCTGAAAGAATATTTTGTTTGTAAAATATTAGAAGCCCTTTGTGAAAATATTTCACTCTCCTTCATCTGGCTGTAAAAAATTCTTTACCTGTGTATTTATCATTTACTGTAATTATCTCCCAGCAAAAGAAATCCTTTTACTTTCACAATAGTGAATATTTAAATTCACCTCTACAACCATTTTCCCGTGCCTCATATATTTCAATTTTTCACTTAGAGCCTTCAAATGGTGAAGATTTTAAAATCACTTTTTCAAGGAATATAAAATTTTACCTGTGCTTCTTTAAATTTATTATCAACGCCCAACAACTAAAATTATATGGTGAAAATTTTTATTCACTTTTGCAATCAAGTTGTGCAAAACATTTTACCGTGCTCCTTCTCCTTGCATTTTACAATAAAAACCCCTTTTTCCATTTTAAATGTGAAGGCTTGTAAAACTTTCTCGCGCAAATATAATATTCTACCTATGCACTTTTAAAATTTATTTTCCCAACCACTAAAGACCTTATCAGACACTTTTCAACTTAATTACTTTATCACAAACCTTTTTAGCTTCAAAAAAATCATCAAATGGTTACACTATGCCATGGGTCTCACCACTTTACTTACTCCAACCTTTCTTTATCACCATCGCACATCTATGATGTATTTGGTTAATGGAGACACTAATTAGCGATACATGATGGAGAGCATTGCGTATCACTAATACAACTTGGAAAAGAAGCAACAAAACAAAGATACACAATATGAAAAGGGGAACCCCACCGCTTGTATTCTTCTCACGTTCCTTCATAATCCTTCCACTGTTCGACCCATAATGTATTCAATCCATATACAACAACATTCAGGTGGGGGCACCACAATGAACTCCCTCCAAAAGTTTGATACATTTCAATGCAAGTGCAAGCTGCCCTAGTACCAAGTAAATATGTGCCACATTGACCCACACATCAAGCATCAAATATGTTTCCAGCAGTAATTTCATGTGCTTGTATAAAAATGTACTTTGAAATATCACATCGGCCCCTATCAACAAGCACATTGGCTGCGCTATGCAACAAAATCATTTTCAATTATCCCGCCAATACTTCAAATACTTTATCGAGCCATTTGAAAATATGCTGTCATCGTGCCTTGGATCCCTCCCTTATGGCAAAATGCTGCAAGACATTTCCAAATCTCTGTGCTAGAACATTGGAAAGAGTTCTCGAGCCCTACCAAGAGGTGGCACCACATTCTTTAGAAACCCACCTCTCAATACAAAACAACTGCATAACATTTATAATTTCCAAGTGAAAGCTCAACAGAAGAATTTGATGCATCAGATTCACCTTATGGTGCTCTTAAATGTTGACTTTACTTGCCCTAAGCCAGTCACCGTTTTCAATTTGATAAAGTATTTTATGAGTACGTATCCCCTTTAAATGTGTCCCCCACTGATTTCAACTTCAGATGGAAACCAATCCGAGCATGAGTTGTGACCTCTTCACATAAATATGCACCTGCATAATGTGGAAACCCTATCAATGATTAGTTTGTATAAAATATTTGCCTTTTTAGTATCAAAATTAGACTCCCTTCAGCTATTATAGTGGCCATCCCACTCAATAGTATAAATCATTCTTGGTCTCCAAATAACAATGTGTTGGTTAGAACCATTTCCTATTTTGTCTACCCATAGTCTATTAAAATGAGTGCAACAAGATATAAAATTTGCACTTCCAAATGATAATGTTTCCATAGCCTTATCTTGCAACCAAAGTAAAAGGCGTTAAATATTGAAGGAAGAATGAATGTAGATATCTATTGTTATGACTAAAATGCTAGTCTTATCCTGAACACAAGAATATTCACCTGATATGTCCACTAGATCAAGCATGGAAAGACCTGAACCACTTTCAACTGTAAGCCCCTTGACAAGTCCACGAACCCATCTATCATTTTCCTTTGTAGCATACATTAAATTGAAATCCATTTTAACATGGGCCAACTTCTATTCTAGTCAAAATAATCTTTGATGACCATTTATTGATGTCATATAAGGTTAGCTCTGGAGCTACTGCCTGAATTTCAATGATAAAGTTGTTTGCTACATTATAATCACTTCCATGTGTCTCTTTAACAAGTGACGAATGTTGGAATTCATTGTTTATGGCTTCATAACCAGAATAATTTTCTTTCTAGCTATCTTTTCTATGAATATCCCATATAACACCATATTCTAAGGAGGCACAATAACTGTTATTGCTGCTCAAATATATGCACTCTCTAAGTTGTAAGACATTCTTAATTTTTACATTCTTGAAACAAAGCCTTTTTTCGTAGCCAAATTTTTATGAAGGGAAAAAGGCTTAAACAAGGGTTTCCTTTCCAATGATTCTTCTCAATCAAGAAAATTGTTTTCCCACAACCATCATATGTAAACTCATCCACATCATAAGCATTTGCAACTAATTGTCGATCTGGAGACAAAAATACAATATCTTGTTTCTATTCATGGAGAGATGAATTAAGATAGATATGATCATGCATGGTTACCGGATCATTTTCCACATACATTGCTTCCTCCCTTCCAATATATTAGCCCGTATAAAAGATTTTCTTTTTCAGTATCATATAGATTTTAAAACAACCAAGCATGATTAAATAATGTTGTGACTTTATCCCATGGTTGTTCAAGAAATCACCATCTCTTCTGGCCCATTATGTCAAATGAAATAATACCTCCACAATGTGCCAGAGGATTTTCCCTAAAGCTTTGTTTTCTTTTATGCACTTGAGTTTGTCAGATCATGCACCTTAATGTTCTAGAAAGAAAAGCTCCAATCATATGCAGCTATGTGCATGGTTTTCTCCTCATACCTTTTAATCGTTGTATTTGAAAAATGGATCTTACTTTGCATTTAAAATTTTGAAGGCAATTATAATTGTGTACCCCTGCATATGTTGACCTATTCAAAGAAATTTATTTGAAGTTATTTCCACAATGCAACACTTACAATTTCACAACTGTGCAAAGCATGTCGGGTCCCCATGCAGGCTCGGATTAATTTTTTTCCGTTTTGAAACAAATTTAATCTTCAATTGACCTAAGGATTCTTCTGTATGCATTTGAGGTAAAAGAATGAATTGGGTTGTTATTAAAATTTTCTTTCTAGCATATTTGCACAGTGATCAAAACAGGTCAAGTGGCCTCTGGAATTGCCCTGGAAAACTAGTCAAACAACCTCCTGAAGTCATGAAAATGCAGACGCATGCATACATTTGATCCGAGAATTCAGTGCAACAGACAGCTTGGAAAAATGTATCTCGAGGTGCAAGATATTCAATGCCAAAGTGGCTCACTCAGATTTTTTTGCAACTACACCTGTCAAAAAACCAATTAGGGCTCACCAAGTCACCTCCTTGAAAAAATATCAAATCACCTCATGGGAAGCTACCACTAGAAAAATTAGATCATTTAGGTCCATTGAGCATGTGTGCAAGAGGGATTTCTATCAATCCACATTCATCACAAGATATTAAAGGTCAAAGTTGACCTCCTTGAAACATTCTAGAAATGCAGATGTAAAAATAGAACAAACTAAATTTTCTTTTGACCTATTAAAAATATCAAATATGATCTTGAGACCCTGAAACCATACCAAGGAGCATATGAATATGAGGGGAACGTAGAGCACCAATCCATTTTCCATGACGATCATCCAACTATGAAATATTAGTTTGAACAAGCGACTTCACAAGTCTAAGAGTATGTAAACAACAAAACATTCTGAGAACCCTCCAAATTTTCTCTTCAAAATATGATCAAAACTCATCATAGGAAGCTGAAATCAATAATACATGTTCAAATATGACAAATCAATACACCCACCAAGGGATTTGGAATGAAAGCAAATGGGCTCCGAATTATGACCCTCCAAAGTAGGTCACTGGGGCAGATTTTTCAGGTGCATTTCTGAGTATGCAAATCAAAATTTTCAACATGGGCACTTCAAATTTGCAAAATTTGAAGGTGCCATCATGTCTCACAGAAGGCCTCCTACTTCCAAATTAAATAAAATGAAGGTGTTACTATTTCTCTTCACCCAAGATCGCACGAAGCGCAAGGGGAGAGGATACGTAGCAATACCTTATAGGGTTTACAATGAACAAGTTACAAACTAGAAGTGTTTCTCTTCACCCAAGATCACATGAAGAACAAGGGGAGAGGATACACACTTTCTAGTCTACCAAGCATAGAAGACACAACGCACACTCTTGTTCATTTTAGGTGCACCAAATGAAGTGTGAGATGGTTTTGTTCTTTCAAAACCCAAATGAAAGTGAGATTGTATGGTTCAATTTTAAGCTCCGAATTGAAAATGAAAGCTGACTTGTTCAATTGTTAAACTCCAAATTTAAACGTGATATGCATAAAATAAATATAACTCTAATATTAATTCCAAATGTGTGTTGATAAATACAAATATGAAATACATAATTTAAAGGTTGTTGAACACCTAGAATACTGAGGGGTGAATCAGTATTCTATTAAACCATTTAGTCATAATCCAACCAATAATCAAAACATATCTAACTACAAATATGAATGTAAACATGAAAGAGATCACAACACCACATAACACATAAAAACCAAGATTTTTAAATGGAAATTCCAAAAAGGGAAAAACCATGGCGAGGATTAGCTCACAATATATTATAACCGGCTATAAGATATTATAGGGGCTCACTACCAAGACTCACTGTCCTTATGAGGCTCATAGCCAAAAATAGATACAAAACAAAAGTGGCTACATAGCCAAAATTTGAACTGATGTAAGATGAACCTTCCTTGTGCTGAATTCAGTTCCAATGAAGCTCTGAATATAAAATATTGCTTTTCTCAGCAGTCGCTAAACATACATAGTAATTATGCCCTTATCCCGATCTTACACAAATAAATTCACATGTTCGCACAATATCAGATTTCACACACATCATACTACATTGTTATCACACTATTCAACTCAAAAATGTTCCACATATATGCCCTATTACATCCACATACATCAATTAGGTCGATCTAATTAGATGTAGCCCTATTTAATTCAAAAACACTTTATCGACTTCAAACTTGATTCAAAAAAATATTCACGCTCAAATAAAATGTGCAACACTTGATTTTAGTTTAGAACACATCTAAAATAGATCCCGTTAACATCCACAATACATATTGATCTTCATAGTACATATTCAAGTATTAGGTTGGCCAGGAATCAGACGTAATCATAAAATAAGCCAATCTAACCAACATCAATCATCCATATGATCATATAAGAACACACCATCTAGAACATTTGTAGTACTAACACCTATAAACCATCTCAAAAAATTTCTAAGTTTGATTCCAAACACTGGAGGAATGTGGACTAGATAACTCATACCATCTTGCACTGTATAAGCCAAAAATCTATATGCCGATCTTCTATTACTTGTAAATTTTAGCTCGTTCAACCAGAATCGCTAAAATCTTGATCATAGATGTATTTAGTAGTCCTAAACAAAATACTGTAACCGCATAAGCAAATCTTATAACATGAGCAGATCCAAACCAAATTACTGGATCAAGGTGTCACCAAAACTATTTACCGGATCAGACAAAACTATCAAAAAACAATATTGACATCAATGACAACACATCAAAGGGTTCATTATTCATTCTTTCAACAATATCCCCATTTGTCATTGATGGAGACATGTTCCAAAAATGAATCTCTAAAAAATTTCAACTTCAAAAATTTCTTCAAAACCTTGTATGAACTTCCCCTTTCAAACATTCATTATAACTTCTCCCAAAACATTTGTTACTCCAACAAACAATTCTAGCATGAAAACATTTTCAGCTTCTCAAAACTTCTCAAAAATTTTCCACCTTCTCAAAAATTTCTCCCCCAAGCACAATATCTTAACAACTTTGGCACCAAAACTTCTCCCCCTTTGACATCAAGGACAAAGAGTGTGCTAGTGAGACACATGTACATAAAGACAACTAAAATGACATGACTGGATCCCCCTTAGGGAGTTATCCAAATAATTACATCTAATCATTTGTACAAGAAAGAAAAACTAAAAGAAATTTAAACAAAGTGATAATATACAAGGTGAAATATGTTCACCGAGAGGAGGAATCACCTTCAAGATCCTTGAGAATGGCTTCCCAAGCATATTTAACTTCATCCCAACTCTCCTTAGTTGTAGCAAGCGCCTTATACATTGATTCCAACTGCACTAAGCTCTCCTCCCCCTCTTCCAGAGTAGTCGAATTAGGATCTATCTTATCAAGCTTTTCTGCACTCGCAATGGTACTTGACACCAGAATTAGTTTGGTCTTCACCAGGTGTCCAAACTGTCCAAAATGCCTTATAACATGCTCTTTTTATCTTTTCAAAGTGAAAAACTTGTTTTGCAAGTCTGAAATGGTAGTCTAAGGGGCATAGTTTGTGTCTTTTGTAATGTCATAAGTTCTAGAGGCATTAGCTAATTGTGACTCTATTGAGTCCATTAAGTCTTTAATGCCTTGAGTGGAATCCGACCATCTCATGCAATACAAGTATAATATATGAGCATCATATTCAAATTCCTTCACCTCTTTCAAGAATTTCATTACCTTTCTATGTGTAGCTACACATTTATCCTGTAGTTCAAGCAATCTTTTCTCTACAAGCCTTGATTCTACCTCTTTTTCAATATGCTCCTTTAGGTTAGAGGTATACTCCTTGAGTGAGTCAACCATGAACTTTAAGTTCTCAACAGGTGTTAGAGAATCATTAATAGTGGTATCGAGGGTAGAATCCTATAAATCCTTGATGGAATCATTGATTAGCTCAGTCACCTTCTGATGAGTTTCTATAATTTCCTTTCTCCCGGAGGCAATACAAGTAACTCCAAGATCCATCCTCTGAATAGGCGATCTTATTCAAATCCACATAACCTCGTTGTGCCAGGAGCTAAATCAACTACAATGGAATGGTCGGTTGAATCCTTATTCAATGTCTTGTCAGAAGACCCTTGAGTGTACTTCTGGAGGATTCTCCAGATAACTTTGATGGTTATGTGGTCTTTTGAGGTTCTTCTTCATTTCTTTCAACCTTCGTTTCTTCTTGGTTCTCTTCTTTCTCTTCCTCTTCTTTTTCTTTTTTGGAGGGATTTTTTGTTTGTTTTCATCCTCCTTTTTATCTTCATCATCTTTCTTATCATTTTCTTTTCATCTTTGCTTTCTTCTTCTTCTCCATTTTTTATTTTCTTCACCTTCATTTATGGTATCCTCATTCTGTTTGTCACAGTGATCTTCAACATTATCATTGACATCATTCTTATTATGATATATATTATTTTATCTGGTTGTATTCTTAATGTCTTTCGGAGGAGAAGATGTCTCTAGAGGAGCATGTGTATCATCAAATGTGTTACTTAGAATATCAAAGTGTGGACTCTCTTCTGTAGAATGATCATTTACTTCTTCTACTACTTGAAAAATATGTGAATTAGATATAGGAGGAATATTTTCCTTTGCATCAGTAAATTTATCTTTATCAAGCTCCTTGACTTGAGATATATTGGATGAATAACTTGCAATCATCTCAAATTTATGTTCCATATCTCTCACTGTATCAGAAGTTTCTTGTTTCAATTTTTCAGTGCTGTCCTTTTCTTTGGCCATAAGGATGGTAACTCTTTACTTTACCCTGAATTGCTTTGTGTACACTTCCAGTAAGGTATATTTATCATCCTCAGACAAAGAGGATCTAATCTCATTTAAAGCATTAGTTTTGATCTTATTTTCATCTTTAATTGCTTCATTTCTTCTTTTCACCAAGGCTTTCCATACAACATTATTTACCCTCTTCTTCATGTTATCCATGTTTGCATCCAAATTGATCATATATTGAATAATGACATCTATAATTGTTTTCTTATCTTCCTCATCAACTTCATCATAAAATTTGGTAGTGGCTTATAGTAAGCTATGATTTTCTAGCATATTGTTAACCAAAGATTCCAACTTTATAGGTGAACGAGATCTTACCAAAGGAGTCTTGGAATTCTTCTTCTAAGGCTTTGATATTCCTTCATCTATTTTCTTCTCCTCTTTCATGTCAATCTTCTTGTGCACATGCATTGTAAAATCTTCTAAATCCTTTTCTATCTCCTCTTCTTCAAAGGTATCCACAATATTGACTTTAGCCTTCTTGAATTCAGTACTAGCCTCTTGTGAGGCACCTTCACCACTGGTGGAAACACTATTTTTTCTTTTCAATTGTTCTTCTTCCTCTAAGACAAGTTCAATCTCTTCTTCCAAAAAATCACTTAAGTTTAATCCTCTAGATGCTTTCTATTTCTTTCTTCTTCTAGAGGTACCAGGAGGTGCTATTGGAGGTACATTTTTCCTCTTTATGTTCTGGGTGCTAGGTACGAAGGGTGTAGACACATCAATTGGTTCCTAAGCACTAGGCTCCACCTTCTTCCCTTTAATGGTAGTTGTGGCAGTAGGTTTTTGTTGCATTGGTGGTTTTTGTTCCACCAAAAGATCAACCTATTAATTCCTGATACAACCTCCAAATTTATACAAGACCCACAAGAGGCGGTTAAGCCATGTCATAAACCCAAGTATTACACTGCACAAGGAAGACCAAGGGATACACCATATTGCAACAATCCCACCCAGAGCAAGTGAGGGGTTCAAACCTATGACATCAAATCTGATACCAATTTTTGCATTGGTGGTTTTTGTTGCACCAAAAGATTGACCTGTTAATTCCTAATACAACCACCAGATTTATACAAGATCCACAAGAGGTGGTTAAGCCATGTCATGAATCCAAGCAGTACATTGCATAAGGAAGACCAAGGGACACACCATCTTGCAATAGTTTTGGAAATGTAGATGTAGGGGTGGAAGCTGATCTTCCTGATCTATGTGGTTCAAAGGACTCACCAGTTGTCTTGGCTTTACTTTTTACTGTAACTTCCTTTAATCTATCAACTTCTTGTTTTGAAAGGCCATGCATTCCAAATATTTTTTCAAGTTGTTTGTTTACCCTTTTGGTTCTAGCAGGTGCTGAGGTTTCCAAGTATACTTCCTTTTATTTCTCCTCATAGGTACCATTTCTAGGTAGGGAGGAGTCCTTAGGACTTTCCAACAATATTTCAATGTATCTCTAAACCTCATTCTCATAAATCTCATATCCCAGAGAGTCAATCCATATTGTTCTTAGTTCAACCGCCTATATTATGTATTCATCAGTGGACACAAGAAAAGTTATGTCATTTGCATATTTCTCCACTAAATTTTTAAGAATTCTTTCTCTTTCATACATGTTCCTTTGGAATACTGCAAAAAATGTAGTTAATGCATTAGCTTGGGAATTGTAATCTCCAATGTTATGTAGATAATAAAATTTTTGGTGTGCTACCGGTCTGCTTCTATCCCACACAATGTTTTTACTTTTGGGTAGCTCCCTCAAAAAGTAGAATAGAAAACATACATTCATTGTTTCAAACTTGAAAGCATACCTCTTTGTTTTGGTTTGGTTCAAGTTCTCAAAATTTTTTTATCAGAGCAACTCACACAAATCATATTCCCATTGACTACCATGTTATGAGCAACATATATTGCAGTTGTAGATACTGATTTCTCTCTGTTTTGGAAGTATATTTTATGACCAATCATGATAGATGCATATTTCATTACAATATTGGTGATTGGTTTGGTTGTTAATTCTCTCCTTTCAAATGTGGCATCAATTAGCTACATAACCACACCATTCTTTACTAATTTTAGCACTGATATGGGTCTAGTATCACATAATCCAATCACAACCTTAATTACATCCTTTGAAATAAGTCAGAGCATATCTGTCCACATGAATTTCTCATGCATTTTTCTCAAGGCTATCCTCACATACTTTACATCCAAATCATTGCTAAAGTTAGGAGACAAGTTCCAAATGTCTAGCTTCTTTCATACTAGTTTTGCATACTTCGATTTTACCAGAAATTCATCTCTAGTTAGCTCATTAGACCATTGATTCTTAAGTAATTGGTGATCATACTCTTCCAATTTTCAACGTATATAGATTCTTGTGTCCTCAATGGGAAAAACCTTAATTGGGATCTTCGAGAATGTACCGTTGGGGTCATTGTCTAAAAATTTCCATGAAAATATCTTAAACTTAGGTCTAGGTCTTTCAAAGATCTCAAATACGGTTGGTGTATCCATTTTAACCTCAATTATACCTTCAAATTCTTGTAAAATCACTTCTAATACAAACCCACAAAGCACATATATCTGTAAATACCTTTTTCATCCTCAACAGGAACTAGGGTTTGAACCAATTCACTTTGAATCACCTTCAATCACTTCTCAATTTACTCTGCTTTCTTTCCAATGTGCAAAATTGATTAGAAAAGACTAAGGATTTCACTTTATACATTACCAATCTACCCTAATATCACATTTAATGCTTCAAATTCCCAAAAAGTTGGTAAACACTTCATTGAAACACTATAAACCCTAAAATGCTCTATAATTCTTTAGATTTGCATATTTTCTACCGAAATATTTTCCAATAGCTTTAGCATATCATTTTACACCATATATCTTCATGTCACTTCTTGGCACCTCATCTCCAAGGGTTTGTTAGATTTATCTGTTATTGCTCCCCCTAAGCATTAACATGGGATTAGTTTTCAAAAAGTTATTTGCACTATATGAAGGTAAATATGCATTTGACTCATCCTTGTTCTCGAGTTCCTCTTTTTTCTTCCAAATCTTTTCCATTTCCTTCTTAACTTTAGTAGGATCAACTTTCTTCATCAGTTTATTCCTCTATTCTAGATTAGTTTTCCTTCCATTATTGCTTCTACAAAATCTTGAAATGTGTCCAAGTTTGTTGCAATTGTAGAATACAACATTTTTCTGACCAAACTAACTTCTATTCATTCTTCATCTGCACTGGTTAGCCTTATGTCCAAATACATTGTATGTATAACAATATCCATTGAAATATTGAAACATTCTACCAAAATTGAATCTATTCATCATCTAACTTTTGCACTCAGTAGCTCTATGTATAAATTTATTGCATGCAAAACATTATCCAGAAAAGGATCCAACATTCTAATTCATTCTACTTCTACATTCTATAGCTTTATGTCCAAATTTATTGCATGAAAAAAAATACCATTGAAACATGGGTACCTTTGAGCATTTGGTTATCAGATAGGAGGTCTTCCAATATTTATTCTTTGATACTTGATCTTTTTATCATTGCCTCGAGTCTACTTTTGATTTTCAACCTTGTTAGGTGTCTGATTTTTTTTAGCTTTGTCCTTCTTCAAGTCCCAAACCACCTTTATCTTTAGAAGGTTTTTGAATTGCAATCAGTTCATCAAGCATTGTAGTACTAGTTTTGAATTTTTCCTCATGAGCTCTTGCTTTCTCCAAATATGATCTTAGGGTTACTACTTCTTGTTTAAGATCTGTACATTCATTAGTCTTTCTTTGTATCTTAGTATTCAAATAACCCTCAATTATTTTATTTTCTTCCACTTGCACTTTTAGTTTGGTGATATCTTCATTTGCCTTCTTCAACTGTTCATTAAATTCTCTATGTATTTCTTTGAACTTCTTGCTTTGTTCTCTCAAAATTTTGATGCATTCATTTGCTTCTCCTAGGATTTCCTTTAGACTTTTGTTCTCACTTTCAACTTTGTCAAGATCTTCAATAGTAGCCTTAAGTTCTTCTTTGTCAAGCATGTAGTCATATTCTTCATATTCAATTGCATAAATTTCTTATAGAGGAATAGGACACTTTATGTAAGCCATGTGTTCAAACTCAAGATCTTCCTCAAGCTATTAGGATTTTCAAAAAGAACTAGGCTCTGATACCAATTATTGAACACCCAAAATATTGAGAGGTGGGGGGTGAATGAGTATTCAATTGCAACTATGAATGTAAACATGAAAGAGATCACAACACCACATAACACATGAACACCAAGATTTTTACATGGAAAACCCACAAAGGGAAAAACCACAACGAGGATTAGCTTATAATATATTATAATTGGTTATAATATTTTACAAGGGTTCACTACTTGGACTCACCATCCTTATGAGGCTCATAGCCATAAATAGATACAAAACAAAAGTGGCTACACAGCCAAAATGTGAGCTTATGTAAGATGCAGCTTCCTTATGCTGAATTTAGTTCTAATAAAGCTTTGAATACAAAATACTTCTCTGCTCAATAGTCGCTTAACATACATAGTAATTCTGCCCTTATTCTAATCTTACACAAATAAATTCACATGTTCACACAATATCAAATTTTGCACACATCTACTACATTGTCATCACACTATGCAACACAATTTTTTTCTATATATATACCCTATTACATCCACATACATCAATTAGGTCGGCCTAATTAGATGTAGCCTTATTTAATTCAAAAACACTTTGTTGAATTCAAACTTGATTCAAAAACATCTTCGTGCTCAAATCAAACATGCAACACTTAATTTTAGGTCGGCATAGATCTAAAATAGATCCCCTTAACATCTGCAATACATATTGATCTTCATAGCACATATTCAAGTATTAGGTTGGACAGGATTCAGACCTAATCATAAAATAAGCCAATCTAACCAACATCAATCATCCATATGATCATATAAGCACACACCATCTGGAATATATGTAGTACTATAAGAGAGGGGGACCAACCATGTCAAGGCTCCAGGTCATGGGGAGCTGAGAGCAGAGGGATTCCCTAAATTACCTCACTCTAAAGGGGTGTTTCAGATAGAGGTTGAGAATGATGAGGACTATAAAGTACTTCTATCACTCTTTAGACCCAAAATCCAAGTTTAGGCTAGGAGAGCTGGTTTTTGGAGTTGATACTGCACCTTAGACAACTCTCTATCCGAGGATGACAATGCAGTTTTGGGATGACATCACGACATGCTGGCATCTCTCTGGCGTGCTGGCATTTGTACTACCAAAAAATAGAAAGTACAATATAGACTACCAAAAAAAAAACTAACAACCTAGCTAGTTATTCTTAAATGGAAAAAATAGAACAATAAAGTATGAAAAGTACAAACGAAGATGATAAAGTAGATGGATAAAGGCTAGAGTGACAGAGATGATCTCACCAATGCGCTAGTTTGCCAACTAGCTCCAAATGCACATTCACCTATAGACAAGAAAGAGGGGAAAATGTTGGGTCTGTATAGGGGTCTACCTCTTTCAGACCCCCATTTTTGTGTTCCCACCTCCACGGACAACCAAAAAGCAACGAGATAGAAATGTATGATAAAGAGGTAAAGAAAGTAGGGGTTGCAATAAACACTACAAAACAGTAAAGTGCTAATCAACCAACTCACAAAGGAGAGGAGCGAAACATTACCACCTCCACACAAAATCTCACTAGCCAATGGAGGAGAATGTGGCCTTGGAAAGGTCACCACAACCTCGACTATGATGGAAGGAGGTCTCACAAGACTCCAAGTTCACTCTGCTATGGATTGCTTCACACTTTCTATACGGAGTTGATGGAGTTTTGCTGCTGAAATGGAGTGTTGAAGTGTTGGAAATGCTTGAGAATTGCAAGAGGATGTGAAAAGAGATGGATTGAATTGCTAGAGAGTGAAAAGAAGATGAGTTGAATGAAGAATGGATGAATTTCAAGGAAGAATAAGCAAGAATAAGGAATTTTTGGGTTGGTTGTTCAAAGAGGGACGCCATAATTCATCCCCAATCAGGAGTGTAATGCCTCTGCCAACTTTGGACACAGGAATCTGTCAGGGATGACAATGTGCCACATAGACATCTATGTGTTGCGTGTGCGTCCCCAACAAATATTCTCCCACCGACACAATAGAAAAATGACAAGTGGAAGGAAGGTAGTTTGGTGATGTGGAATTTCACCTTCGGATTTGATTTTCTAAGGTGAGGATGTCTGAAAGGAGAATTTGTGTAAGGGGTGCAAATTTGCTCCTTTACATTTTCCCCCCACTTTAGCGAGCATGAGTACTGATGAGTTCTTCGGTAAAGTAGATTGAAGAGTTAGTAGGGTTATAAATTTATACTTGAACCGTTGAGGAAGCATACGACAATCTGGAGAGCTCGAAAGTGTTGGATAGAACAAAAGACTCCATAGCCTCGCAAAACTATGAAGCTGCATAAAGTACACCGAAGGCCCTCAAACCAATGATGGACAAATACCGTAAGATGAAAGCATCTTATAGGCCTGCAAACCTGCAAGGAGACAACCCACAAGATCTCTCACATGAAGGAAGCCCTATGAAGTATGCACCTTATAGGTCCACAAACTTGCAAGAAGGTATCCACCAAGATCTCTCACATGAAGGAAACCCAAAGAAGAAAGCAACTTATAGGTCCATAGACCTGCAAGAAGGTATCCCTCAAGATCTCTCACATGAAGGAAACCCAGATGAAAGTGCCTTATAGGCCTGCAGACCTACAAGGAGGCATCCCCCAAGATATCTTTCAGGGAGGAAACCCAAAGGAGGGGACTCCATAGAGTTGAATCAGAAAGTAGCTTTACAGGTGCACCTGCAAAGTGACATGTTTACCCATAGATAAAGCATGTCTGAAAACAAAGTGGCCATGCAAGAATCCAAGTGGAAATTCATGTAGACCATCAAAAATTTGGAAGGCTTTCAAAGGGGTCCCTTGAGAACCCAACGTGAAAATAGGGTCCATTCAAGGGACACGCTATTTGGAAGTGTAAAAGATATATATTTTTTAAAATCAATTCATCATCAAGGAATCCTTTCGAAAGATGTTCACTTCATCAAGGAATTTGAAAGGAAGAAAATTCCCCCTCGCGAGGGAAGGTCAAAGCTGCTTCCACCTCAAAGGAAAGTTCTCAAGTTCTTTCTTTGCAAACCCATGATGAAGGAAACACGTTTCATTAGGGGTTCTAGTTGTGAATGCATTTTTTGAGAAATAAATGTTTGCAAAGATTCTTGAGAAAAGATTTGTTGGTGACAAATGTGTTTTCTGAGAATTGAGTTATCATAGAAATGGCGTTGTCACACAGGAGAGGGAAAAATCAAGCAAAGAAGAGAAAAAGAGCAAAAATAGAGGAATCTAGTTTTGTGGGGTCAGATCTTCTCATGCTCATATTAACAATAGGTAACCATGGTGCAAGGTGAAAGATCATCAATCCCAAACCATATCAAGAAGAATGCACATAAAACAAAGTAAAAATAAAAAATTGGGTCAACATGGAGGGGAAGCCTAAATGCCCCCAACAATTTGCATCGTCCCCAATTCACCAAAAATCAAACACAAACATGGAAGAACGATGATACAAATAGAAGAAGGTTCACGACACAAAATTACTCTTGTATCGAAGCACCTACAAGGGTGACGAGGGTCATCCAGGAACACATAGCAAAAATATGGGGGAACACATCACAACACACACACATCTAATCTAAAGATAAAGAAGATGCCTCCCCCTAACACTCATCGACCAAGAGGTCAGCCCCTTGCCACTCTAGATCATCATAAGGGGAAAGAGGATGAGCATGTAGTTGTGAAATATTAAGGGGAGGTTCTTCCAACTCTCCCACAACAAGGGCCAAGGAAGAAGACCTTGTAAGGTCTTCTTTGCTGGGTTCTTGTGGGGCTATGGTTAGTGACTTTACGAAGATCTCCAACAAGGCTAAAACTTCATCCAGAGAGTTTAACACGCACTTCACTAGAGTGCCATGTTGTACCTCACCAGATGGAGAGGAATAAGTCCAAGATTCATCACTTGGCTCATCGAGTGATTCAGGAGCGCTGAAAAACTCAGGGGAAGCCGTAGATGGCTCCGTCACTAGGATGGAACAAGCTAACACAAGACCACCTTTCAGAGAAGGTGGGATCCTCTTACACCCTCCATTACTAGAAGGAAAAAACTCTACCTTCAGCTTCATCAGGGGATTGGAACTCCCCATAGATGAGGCGAGAGGTGCAAAGGAAGAGGAGGAGAAAACCACAATATACACCACCGAGGTATTCAACATGTCTACGGGTTTTGTAAAAGGCAGGATGTCTGAAAGAGACATCAAAAAGGGTGGCTCAATTGAAGGAGCGATGGACAGCTACAACTTTTTGGGGTTAGGCACATTCATACTCTCAGTGGGAGTCAAAAGCAAGACTAAGCTTGGTTGAATAGAAGCAGAGGGGAGGAGAGAGGAATACATAGCAGAAGGCCCTGAAGTAGGGGTGGTCATCTCCTCTTCCTTTCTCTACAAAGTGGCTTGCTCAACCATGAGAGCCTTTCACTAGAACTTACGCTCATGCACAAGGCGGTTCCTATGACTCTTCAAGCTAGAGGCTGAGAGATGCGAAGGGATGGAAGAATCCTTCTCAACTATAGGGGTGTCCATTATAGTCATTTTTGGCAGAGGTACATGCTCCTAAATGGAAGTAGGAGGAGCAGGTTCAAAAACAATGGGGGGAGTTGGCTCTAGTGCCTTGACAACGGGCCTCTTCCCGTTTACTAATTTTGGAGTAGGAGCGGTAGGAGGTCACGAAGGTCGATACATAGAGGATTACCCATGGGGACCCTTCCTTCTACCATATTGAATGGGCCTAGGCTGCGTGGGTAGGATATGAAGCTCAAATGTGGGATGCTTAGGCTTTCACCAAGCGAGCACCATAGGATTCTCTTGCAAGCATGAAACATAATTTGATGGCGCCACAACTAGGTGAGAGGAAGTGTCAGGTTGAACAATGGAAGATGAAGAAGAGGGACCCTGAGAGGGATTTTCTTCTTCTTTCCTATTGGCCTTGGCAACATCACTGTCAACTTTTAGGTGTACCCTATGTGAAACAACATAAGGTGATGAAGGGTACCTCACTTTAGGTGTTAAGCACCCTTTCTTGTACTTTTGTTATGTTTGGTACAAGAGGTCCTTCCTAGGTGGAAGAGGACCAATAGGTGTAGGCCAAAAGTGATCTAAGGAGTAGCTATCATGTGCGACTAGTGGTTTATACCCAATGTTATGGATCACATGCAATGAACCCCCATGGATGAAATTTAGACATTTGTGTACAACCGATGGAACTACATTCATAGATACTAACTAGGGGATAGCTAGCTTCAATTTGAAGAGTTCAGACCCCAGGATTATGTCAAACAACAGGTTTATGGACTTAAGCCCGACAAGGACTAGAAAACAATACTACCTTGGGGAGGCACATAAAGTCTGTTATGCATACAGATGGTGCTCACAGGTGCATTGTACCCATCTTTATGCAGGAAGTTAATTAACATAATCTCCTCAGTTATGATATTCACATGAGATGTTGGGTCAATAAGAACACCCTCTATAATATTCCCATTGATCCATGTAGGGATATAAAGAGGAGATGGTTCTCTATTGAAGCCCATCGACAGGTCCTGCGAGGTGAAGGTTATACTAGGGCCACCATTCGTAGGATACTCAGAGGGGATAGGATGATGCAGAAAAGAGGCCATCATGCACACTAAATAATATTATCACAAAGCCCCCCAAAGGTTGTAAAAGATAACAATGACCCACTCAAGGTTTTATTGCACAACACTTACAGAACCTTCTAGCTATGCCTACTAGGGGTCACAGGTCAGGTTGCAAGGCGAAAATACTTACAAAACTCACACCTACAATGCTCCTAGAACATGAGGAAAGGAGCTTTTAGTACTGCTAAACGAAACAAAAATGGTTCACATTGGGTTCACCAAAAAATTAAGAGAGGGGGACCAACCATGTCAAGGCTCTTGGTCACAAAGAGTCAAGAGTGGAGGGATGCCCTAACTTACCTCACTCTAAAGGGGTGTTTCATAAAGAGGTCAAGAATGATGAGGACTATAAAGTAGTACTATCACTCTTCAGACCCGAAATCCAAGTTTAGTCTAGGCAAGCTGGTTTTCAGAGTCAATACTACACCTCAGTCAACTCTTTGTCTGAGGACAACAACGCAGTTCTAGGATGATAGTGTGGTGCACTATCGTCTCTTTGGTGTGTTGGCGTCCGTACAGACAAAAAATAGAAAGTACAATATAGACTGCCAAAAATAAACTAATAACCTAGCTAGTTGTTCTTAAATGGACAAAACAAAACAATAAAGTATGAAAAGTACAAATGAAGATGATAAAGTAGATAGATAAAGGCTAGAGTGATGAAGATGATCTAACTAATGTGCCAATTCACCAGCTAGCTCCAAATGCACGTTCACCTACACACAAGAAAGAAGAGAAAATGTTGGGGCTATATAGGGGTCTACCTTAGTTAGATCCCCATTTTGGTGTTCCCACCTCCACGGACAACTGAAAAGCAATGATAAATAAGTAAAGAAAGTAGGGGTTGCAATAGACACTACAAAACAGTAAAGTGCTACTCAACCAAATCACAAAGGAGGAGCAAAATTTTACCACCTCCACCCAAAAGCTCACTAGAAAATGAAGGAGAAAGCAAACTTGGAAAGGTCACCATAGACTCAACTGTGATGGAAGGAGGTCTTGCAAGACTCCAAGCCCACACTGCTATGGCTTGCTTCACACTTGCTATGTGGAGTTGATGGAGTGTTGTTGCTGTAATGGAGTGTTGAAGTGCTGGAAATGATTGAGAATTGCAAGAGGATGTGAAAAGAGATAGATTGAATTGCTAGAGAGTGAAAAGAAGATGAGTTTAATGAAGAATGAGCAAGAATAAGGCATTTTTGGGTCGGTTGGACGAAGAGGGATATTAGAATTCTTTCCCAATCAAGAGTGTAACGCCTTTGCCAAATTTGGATGTAGGAATCCGTCAGTGATGACAATGAACCACATGGACGTCTGCGCATTGCATGCGCATCCCTGACAAATATTCTCCCAGTGACATAATAAATAGATGCCAAGTGGAAGGAAGGAAGTTGGATGATGTGGAATTTCACCTTTAGATTTGATTTTCGAAGGTGAGGATGTACGAAAGGGGAATTTGCGTAAGGGGTGCAAATTCACTCCTATACAAGTACTAACACCTATAAACCATCTCCCAAAAATGATAAGTTTGATTCTAAACATCGAAGGAATATGGACTAGATAACTCATACCATCTTGCATTGTATAAGCCAAAAAACTGTATGTTGATATTCTGTTACTTGTATCTTTCAGCCTGTTCAACCAAAATTGCTGAAATATTGATCATAGATGTATTTAGTAGTCCTAAAAAACATACTATAACTACATAAGTCGATCTTATAACACGAGCAGATCCAAACCAAATTATCAGATCAAGGTGTCACCAAAACTATTTACTAGATTAGACAAAAGTGTCAACAAACAATGTTGGCATCAACGACAACACATCAAAGGATTCCTTCTTCATTCTTTCAACAAAGTTTGGCTCTAAGATCACTTCCAAATGAGTGTTAATAAACACTTTTTAGATTCTTCATACTACAAATTTTAGATGAAATCAAGAAAAAAAGATGTTAGGGTTAGACAAATGATTAAGCATCAAAACCCTACAACCTAGACCAAATTGCAATGTGAGTTAACTTTAGGCACACCAAGGGAGAATTTAACTCTACAAAAACTAAAAACCACCTATACCACTATGAAGAGCATAAAATTCTATGCCATTTCAAGAAAAGTACTAAAAAATAATTTCGTATGACCAAGATATGGCCGTTTGAAGATATGGTGAAAAATTACTAACTACCAAAAAAGAGCATTGCTTTGCACCTCTGCAAGTGCATCACTATTTACAAGTGCATCAAAATATTTCAAATGCATTGCAATTCTTCTTGTTCGTCAAAAACATGAAAAATGCAAGAAAAATTTGTTAGCTAGGGACAGGGGTCCCATCGGGCATGGCATTTTGTAGATGTATAAATTCAATTGACCAATTAAAGCTAAATTAAATCAAATTAACAAAGCTATGATCAATTAAAAATATAAATCTCAATGAAATTGTTTGCAAAACAAATAAAATTTCAAAACATGAAACATTTCAAAGAAAGATCAAATGAAAGATAATTTAAGGGATGCAAACCTTAATCCCATTGGGGGATTATGTCCTTCATGGATGTGGAGTGTTGCAATCTAGACAAAATCCATGATATGCAAAACAATTGATGAAAATTAATGAATAAATTTACTCAAATGACCCACAAAGTGCACTCATATTGATCAAATTACAGATTCAATTCAAGAGAGTAAGTTTACTCAAAGCTTGTGGATGATTATTATGAAGAAACACTCACTATTTATAGATTTTTGAAATGAGAATCAATGGTGAAGATCAAAAAGGCTAATCAAGGGATGAAATTGAATGAGAGGAATGACTATGGATCAAGGATGAATCCAATGATTAACAATCCATGAGACATGGATCAAAGATCAAATCAAGGGCTCAAGATCCATGAGAGACTCAACCAATTCCCTAATTTTTAGGAAATATGTTGAGGAATGTTGGAGATATTTCCATTTGGGGGAAAATATTTGAATTTTAAAATGGAATATTCCAAGGGAATATTAATTATGCAATGGGAAAAATTGGAGGATTTGAAAGAAATTGGCCAATAAAACAATTAATTAAAATTATTTAATTGTGCAAGTAGATGAGTTTTTCATTATGCAAGTGGGAAAAATTGGAGGATTTGAAAGAAATTAGCCAATTAAATAGTTAATTAAAATTATTTAATTGTGCAAGTAGATGAGGTTAGAGGCTTTGATTAAATAATCATGAATTATTTAATCAAAGTGTGATTAATGACAATTAATTAAATAATTTAATCAAATGAGAATGAGATTAGTAAGAAGAATAATTAATTAACTAAATAAAATTGATTTATTTAATTAATAGGAAAAAATATGAATTTAACCAAATAATTGACATTATTTAATTAAATGGAGGAATTAGGTGAAATGGACTAGAGATGATGTTAGTACAAGAAATCAAGTATGCAATATTATTAGGACATTTTAAGTGACTGCACCTCCAATCCTCCAACTTGCATAAATAATATTCTCATGGAAATTCCCTTTTCAAATTCAAATTCTTCCCTCCACATGAATAATATTTCCAACATATTTCCTAAAATTAAGGGATTTGTTCAATCCTCATGGATTATGGACCCTTGATTAAATATTTGATCTACACCTTCATGGATTATTCACCCTAGATCCATCCATTGATCTACACACACATCCTTAATTCATTTTCATCCCTTGATTAACATTTTGAATCCTCACCATTGTGTTGGTTTCTTATGTGGCATTTGTCCTTGATGTCAAAATCTTCTCTGGGTTGGTGCCTTGGTATTTCACAGTTTGACTTTATACATTTAACATGCTTTGGTTATATATTTTAGGTTGGCATATTTTTTTATCATTGGCACAGTTGGCACAATTATCTGATTGATATCTTGATTGGTGCTTAGTTCACTTTGATATGGTTGGCATTCTATTTAGTTCTACTATCTTTGGCTAGACTAATATTTTGGATACATGTGTAGTTCATGATCATGTTTCAGTGATTACATGGCATTGATAAGGTATATACAGATGGAGCTTTTGTTGCTATTTAGTTGTGAGATCTGTTTGTGCTTCACCTTGTGTGAAGTCTAGCACACATTCTTATAAATCTCGTTTGATTCATAAAGGTGCAAATTTGTTTCCTTTGGCTTAGCATTGGTCTTCACAAATACTTGTCTTCATTTTTGTGTTCGAGCCCTTCACATTTTGCATATGATATTAAATTGTCATCGGGCTAAATGTTTATTTGACAAATTTTTTCAAAGTGATATTGTTTCGATCTTTTATATTTAACATGGGAATGACTTTATTTAAAGTCACATGGTAGTGACCAAGGAATATTCAAATTCTTGAGTGATATTGGGTATCACATTGACATATGATAATGTGTATCGGCCTAGTCATAAGTTATAAACACTTTTTCTTGGACGGTTGAGAGCAGAGGTCTTCATGACTCATGTGGAAAATAGCGAACATGTGGTTAAGTTGACTTGGCAGTTGACAACTGCTATGATTTGGTATTTGGCATTGGAATCTTTGTGTTCGAACTTAAAAAAATGTTTTGCATCATTATGTATTCGCGTGGTTTTCAAATCATTATGTAATTCTTAAAAAGTTCTTGAAAGTATTTGAGAACATAAAGTAAAGAGGAAAACTTTAGGGAAAAGTTGTTTGAGAAAACATGAGAAACCCTAGTCGTCATCCAAAAATTGCAGAGCTTGTATTGAGACTTTGGTGAACTCTTGTTCGAGCTAGTTGGAATGAATGAAGAAGTTGCAAGGAATTTGTTTGTTTCACAGCTGGAAATGAAGGTATTCTTGGTGCATTATATGATATTTATGTTTGACATCTGGCCGACATAAAATGAGGTAAAATCTTGAAAATATCTCTGTCTTTTCGAAATGAAGATTGAAAAACGGTTTGCAATAAAAAAAATAGTTATAGGTAACTACTTTTTCAGTTTTGGTTACTCGATTTTGAACTCAAGAGTTTTGATTATTTACATAGGTTTCATTGTTTATTTAAGCATGGCTTTCCACCATTGCTCGATGAGAGATTGAAAAGGGATTTTATAGAGTTACAGTTGTGTTGTAACAAAAATAAGAAGATGACATTATAAGACTTATCTTTGATAGATTTGTGTGTGATAAACTGAGTCATTATTGTTTGAAAAAGAAAGAAACAAAAGGGTTTTTGTATCTCTGGTTTCATATAGAGATAATATGCTAAATTTGAGAAAGTATTATTTGTTCAGAACATAAAAGGATTACATATCTTTCTCATGTATAAATTCTGTCATATATATTCGACAAAAGGGTTTTATTGAATATCATTCTATAGTACTCTATTGAGATTATGTAATTGCATAAGCAAAAAATTATAGGATCCTGATAGTTTACTCTGTTTTGGAAAATTTTGTAAAGGAGTTGGTGCTCCTATTGAAGTTTGTGCTCTTCTGAGATAATAAAAAGGCAATATTTCGAGTGGTTTTTTATACCCCATGATGGTTTTTCCACTCAGGAAAATATCATGTATGTGATGAAATTTGTGCATTCTATTTTTCAGTCCATGTGCTTAAATGTTTATGTTTCTCATTTCAGTCAGATGTTAGTACATATACTATGATACTTGTATAAATGTCTAAATCTGTCATAAAAGTGTTCAATCTTATGCATAAAGTTATGTGAAATTAAAGCATTGAAAAATAATTGTTCAAGAAGTATAATATGAACAATTACAATTATACTTTGACATGGTTAATTAAAGTCTTTGTGATCAGTCAGTCAGTGCTTAAAGTTCATTGACCTGTCCATGTTTTCTCTGTAATTGAAAGGTTACATAAAATTGTTTTAGGGTCTTAATTCAAGTTAGTCTTAGTTCAAGTTGTAATTCAAGTGAAAAGTTTTATAATACTTTGATTCACCCCCCTCTTAGAGTATTTCATCTTCCAACAATTGGTATAGAGCATAGGGTCCTGTTTTAGGTTTCATACCTAATATTGATTCTGATATTTGGAATTTTGTCAAGTATATCTTGAATTCAAAAAGGCACTCCTTTGACTTGAGCCAAATCCTTGTTTAATAAAGTCTAATTGACTTAAGGTTTTTTTTGAGATTGGAGTGTTGTGTATTTTATGGAAAAAGTTAGAAGGAATAAGGGAAAAAGAAGTTCACAGCAAAGTGATAATCATCATGTTCTGTCTGAATCTAATATGAGTAGTAATGAGGAAGAGGTCATAAACAATAACTTTGAAATGATAGAATACCCTAGATCTGGAACGCCTCAATTCGAAGGTACAAAATTTATTGTGTGGAAATATAGGATGAAAACACACTTGTCTTCTTTAGGGCTTAATGTGTTGGCATTAGTTGAAAAGGGTTGCACTACATCTGCAACATCTTCTTCCATACCTGAGGAGAAGAAAGCTCTTGAATTCAATGGCAGAGCTATAAATGCTAGTGTTAATAGATTTCCAAATAAAGTCATTACAAAAGTTATTCATTACAGTAGTGCTAAGGAAGTTTGGGACAAGTTGATTGAAATGAATCAGAATGGTGAGTTGCAAGAGGAGATATCTTTGGATACTGAAATAAGTTGTGAATCATCTAAGAGTGAAGAAGGTGTAAACCTTCATAGTTTTGAAAATTAGTCCAAAGAGATCTTTAATGAGCATTTAAATGATCAAGAAACTAGTGTAGAAGTAGATCAAGTTCTGGGTGAAGTTGAATTTGAATAGGAATATGATGAACCATAAAGTGAGGTTGATTTGGAAGGTGAACTCCTGTGTGCCTTAGATACAATTAATCAGCTTAGAAGAGAGAACCAAAATTTAAAAAGGCAACTTCAACAAGAAAAAGATATCAAAAATAAGATATGTTCAGATCTTATAGAAGCAAAGGTACAAGTTGAAGAAGCTAGAAAGATTGAGGAAGAAGTTAGAAACCAACTTAAGGTAAAAGAAAAAAGTATAGAAAGAGTTGAATGGGAAGTGGTTTCACTAAGGAACATAGATAAAGCATCAAAAAAACTAAGTGAGGAGAAAATTAATGAGAATAGCTCTATGTCTTTGGATAAGATCATTGGTGCACAAAAAGCTCCAAGTGACAAAGGTGGTCTAGGCTTAGAAGAAGGACAATGCTCTAAGATCAGGAAAACTCCTAGAACAAAGGTAGATTTAAATTTTCATGCTACTGATCTTGAAAATGTAGGTAGCAAACAACACAAGAATATTAACAAAGGAGGAAGTAATAGAATAAACAGATATACAAGATCTTCTTTTGGGCAAGGTAAGCTGATGAGGCACAATTGTTCTTTTTCAGGCTATTTTTATTCTTATTTTGATTATGGCCATAGAGCATCTAAATGTTGGATTAAAGTGAAGAAAAATGATTGTCAAAGGAACTATGGTATTGTCACATGCTTCAAGTGTAGTCAATTAGGTCATATTGCAAGAAATGGTGATAAATTATCTTTAAAGGGTGATACAAGATACTATAAATCTTTGGTTGTATGCTATAGATGTAATGGTTTTGGACATAAAGAAATTTTTTGAAGGGTTCAGTGGAAGAAATCATCTAGAAACAACAAGGAGTTAGAAAATCTGCTAAAGCCAAAGAAAAAATCTTTGGAGGTCTGGAGAAGAAAGCAAGGAAAAGAAGAGAAAGGACTAAATCTTGTGCATGCTGCACAAGAATCATTTCTAAGCATTTAAAAAAGACAACATGAAAATAGGGGGAGTTGATTAGTGCATTATATATCAAACCCCTTTGATATCAATCAAGAAGGAGTTGCATTTTGTTGTCTCATGACATATTTATCATGTTTCTCATGTCAGGGTGTTAAGCCACAAACATATCATAATGTTTTTGCTTGTGCTCTATGCTGAATTCTTGTTTGTGTTGAGAATAATAGTGATAATGAGTTGATGATAACAATCATAATGTTATGGTTTAGATCATGGTTGTCTCTGGTTCTTCTTAGTATTATCAGTGTTCATCTTTGGCATTTTCAGTGATATTCCACTGGATGGTGTTACATGCATTTTTGGTATTGCATCATGGATTGGTGTTATACTGATTGGTATAAAAATTGTTTAATGATTTAGATTAGCAAGTTAAATTGTTTCAGGTTTTCATGAGATGATTACTTAAGATAGGAAAACATCAGTGAAATCAACATTTGTTGCTTGGACATAGGTCAGTAATAAGTAGAAAATTGATTGATATCAGTCATAGTTTTCTAGTGGTATTGGTGTATTCTGGTTTAATCATTCAGAAGTTGCAAATGTCATATGGGGTCATGCATATTTGACATCTACATAAGAAGTTGAATTTCGGTTAAATCTAACTTTGTTCCTGGCATATTGGTGCCATTTATGACAAACTTGATGTTAAGCTGACTGAAGTACTTTCTGACTACATTTAATGAATTAATATGTTAAGGTTGTTTCTAATCAAACCTTGAATGCATCTTAATAATTTATTGTCTCTAAGAAGGATTGGTTGAGTGTCAGAGATAAAATTTTGTCAATGGTTTGCACTCATGCTCTTGGAAGATTATAGATTCATGATTGAAGCTAAGTGTTCTTATTCAAATATTAGATGATAAAGATACTAGAGGACATGTTAAAAATGTGACTCGCAGATATAAGTGATAATGGTGCTGTGATAATCTCTGTGTTATATTTGAGCTATATATATCTTGGATTCTTTTTAGATAGCATACTATGATGGTTTATGTTGACAAAGAAGAGTCAAATCTGTGGTGTACAAATAGAAGGACAAGGAAATTTGCTTAAACCAATTAGAGAGTGAAAACAATAAAAATGAACATAAATGATAAGATCTTTCAAGAAGTTCAATACTTTGCAGCAGTTATGAATAGTTATGGAAATTAACTCTAAGACATTATATTGGTAAGAGTGTCTTGTTATTTTCCTATGAAAGTGTTTGTGACATTATCATGTTTTATGACAATACTGTGCTTGAAAGAAATTTCCATTGAAAATCTTGTTTGGGGGAGAAGCTCATAATATATTTGATGTTTTCATATTTGATGCTTTGGTACATGGTTATTCATGCTGGTAACATTGTGTTTACAGTTGGTAAGTTGATGCAATGTGGATTGGTAATGCTTTGTCGTGATCCATTGGTCTGCTTTAGAAGCTTGTTTGTCCATTTTTTGGTGGATAGTAAAATATTTTGGGCAATGATCTACTTTATATGATTTTAACAATGGTTACTTATCTTGCTTGGTCTAGTGGTTGATAGGTTTAAGAAGTTTTTATCATGAAAGTACACATTGTGTTAAAAGAGCTTATTTTTGGATGCTTGAGTTTTGATGTAATGGCTTATCTTGGAATCATCTTAGTACAAAGCCTCTTAGATGTTATTTTGACTCAATGTATCAATACTAATCAAAGCATTTTGTTTTTTGAGGAGACAATGGAGGATGAAGTTTAACATGACAAAAAGGTGGTAGTTTCAAGTAACTGGTCTTCAATCCTTGATGACAAAGATCACCATGACATGTTCAGGTATAATGTTGTGGTACATTCAACTTGATTTCTTGTAAGTTGTCCACACATGGTATTTGAGTGGCACTTTTTATGCTTGCACAAAGCATATTGGTTCAAGTGCATAAGAACTTCATTAATATTGAATCATTATCAAGTTGATCTTGGCATTTGATATTAGTGCACTTGGTTCATTTTCTTATATCTTCTTGGCATCATTGGTATATGAGATTATTATGCTTTCTTTAGATGGTTTTTTCACTTGATATCTTCATGGTTCTTTCATATTTTCTTGGTGTCACTGGCTATGAAACAGTGATTGATATATATGAAGTCTTCATCCGGTTCATATGTTTTAGATTGGCTTGATATCATAATCGGCATCTAAAGATGAAACATTGATATTGATTAACAATGCTTTGTTTTCTAATATTGATACACAAGAATAGTTAGCCTTGGTTTGAAGGTTTGGATATGGATCTTTGAAAGGTTGCTTGGATAGTGGTAGTACAGTGAAAGAGTTTGTTTGGTATATCAATGAAATTTCATATTATGAATCTCTTTTAGAGATTTTCATGCTTAATCTTACCCCTATTGATGTTATTATTGAGAAGGTTATGTGCATGACTCAGTGACATTTCAGTGCTGCGGTTTAGGGGAAGTAGGGCCACTTGGTGAATATTGTTTATGTAGTTGGTTACTGTATTGGTTGGTTGTTGTATTTCATGACATATTACAGATTTCTTCCTTTGTCCTTGTGACAAAAATGGGGAGAAAATGATGGTTCAGTGGTTGGTTCAGTGGTTTAGATGGCTAATTTTTTTCCATCAAGGTCAAAGGGGGAGTTTGTTGGTTTCTTTTGTGGCATTTGTCCTTGATGTCAAAAACCTGCCCTAGGTTGGTGCCTTGGTATTTCACAGTTTGACTTTATGCATTTAACATGCTTTGGTTATATATTTCAGGTTGCCATATTATTTTTTCATTGGCATAGTTGGCATAATTATCCAATTGATATCTTGATTGGTGCTCAATTCACTTTGATATGGTTGGAATTCTATTCAGTTCTACTATCTTTGGCTGGACTGATATTTTGGATACATGTGTAGTTCATGATCAGGTTTCAGTGATTACATGGCATTGATAAGGTATATACAGATGAATTTTTTGTTGCTATTCAATTATGAGATCTATTTGTGCTTCACCTTGTGTGAAGTCTAGCACACATTCTTATACATCTTTTTTGATTCATAAAGGTGAAAATTTGTTTCCTTTGGCTTAGCACTAGTCTTCACAAATACTTATCTTCATTTTCATGTTTGAGCCCTTCACATTTTGCATATGATATTAAATTGTCATCAGGATAAATGTTTATTTGTCAACATTGTTCAAAGTGATATTGTTTCAGGCTTTTATATTTAACATGGGAATGACTTTATTTAAAGTCACATGGCAGTGACCAAGGAATATTCAAATTCTTGAGTGATATCAGGTATCACATTGACATATGATAATGTGTATCGGCCTAGTCATAAGTTATAAACACTTTATATTGGACAGTCAAGAGCAAAGGTCTTCATGACTCACATGGAAAATAGCAAACATGTGGTTAAGCTGACTTGGCAGTCGACAGCTACTATGATTTGGTATTTGGCATTGGAATCTTTGTGTTCAGACTTAAAAAAATGTTTTTCATCATTATGTATTCGCATGGTTTTCAAATCATTATGTAATTCTTAAAAAGTTCTCGAAAGTCTTTGAGAACATAAAGTAAAGAGGAAAAGTTTAGGGAAAAGTTGTTTGAGAAAACATGAGAAACCCTAGCCACCATCCAAAAATTGCAGAGCTGGTATTGAGACTTTGGTGAACTCTTGTTTGAGCTAGCTAGAATGAATGAAGAAGTTGCAAGGAATTTTTTTGTCTCGCAACTGGAAATGAAGGTATTCTTGGTGCATTATATGAGATTTCTATTTGACATCTGGCCGACATAAAATGAGGTAAAATATTGACAATATCTATGTCTTTTCGAAATGAAGATTGAAAAACGGTTTGCAATAAAAAAAATAGTTATAGGTAACTGCTTTTTCAGTTTTGGTTACTTGAGTTTGAACTCGAGAGTTTTATGATTTACACAGGTTTCATTGTTTATTTAATCATGGATTTGCATCATTTCTTGATGAGAGATTGAAAAGGGATTTTACAAAGTTACAATTGTGTTGTAACAAAAAGAAGAAGATGACATTATAAGACTTATCTTTGACAAATTTGTGTGTGATAAACTGAGTCATTATTGTTTGAAAAAGAAAGAAACAAAGGGTTTTGTATCTCTGGTTTCATACAAAGATAATGTGCTAAATTTGAGAAACTATTATTTGTTTAGAACATAAAAGGATTACATATATTTCTCATGTATAAATTATATCATATATATTCGACATAAGGGTTTCATTGAATATCATTCTATAGTACTCTATTGAGATTTTGTAATTTCATAAGGAAACAATTATAAAATCCTGATAGTTTACTTTGTTTTGGAAAATTTTGTAAAGGAGTTGGTGCTCCTATTGAAGTTGGTTCTTCATATTTTTGCATGGAGTTGGTGCTCCACTATTGTTACAGAGTTGGTTCTCTTCTGAGATAATAAAAAGGAAATATTTCGAGTGGTTTTTTATACCCCATGAGGGTTTTTCCACTCAAGAAAATGTTGTGTATGTGATGAAATTTGTGCATTCTATTTTTCAGTCCATGTGCTTAAATGTTTATGTTTCTCATTTCAGTCACATGTCAGTACAAATACTCTGATACTTGTATAAATGTCTAAATCTGTCATAAAAGTGTTCAATCTTATGCATAAAGTTATGTGAAATTAAAGCATTGAAATAATTGTTCAAGCAATATAATATGAAAAATTATAGTTATACTTTGACATGGTTAAGTAAAGTCTTTGTGATCAGTTAGTCAGTGGTTAAAGTTCATTGACTTGTCCATGTTCTCTCTGCAATTATAAGGTACATAAAATTGTTTCAGGGTCTCAATTCAAGTTGGTCTTAGTTCAAGTTGTAAGTCAAGTGAATTTTTTTATAATACTCTGATTCACCCCCCCTCTTAGAGTATTTCATCTTCCAACACATTGATCAATATTTCAAAAATCTAAAAGCCAACCTTTTTTACATGAAATAGGATTGACAAACCTTATACATCCTTACTCTTTTGAATTGTATAACCATTTTTGAGCAATTTGAGAACCTCTCTTTTGTGAACCATTCTCATTCATTAAACAAGATTTTGCAACAAAATGGATTAGGAAAATTTAAGAAATCCACATCCATATCACCTCAAATTCACACTCAATCCATAATGGGATTGGATCTTTGCTTGCTATTGTATTCAATTGCTTAGAATTTAGATTATTTTATGTTGATTGGATCATTTTAAATTTTTTTACTAAATTTCATTGAAATATGTTTTTGAATTTAATCATTTTATTGTTTAATTACTTTATTTTCATTCTTATTTGATCAATTGATCTAACCATACAAAATTTTGGCATGCTTGGTGGGACCCACATCCCTATCTAATCAATTTTTCTTGAGATTTTTTGGCCATTGCAGGTTACAGAGGTAGTCCAATGCCTTTGCAAGTCAAAGGGTGACACTTTTACAAAGTTTGACACTTATGCAAGTCAAAGGTTGATGTCTTTGAAAATACCCTAAAGCTTTTTTTTTTGATCTTTTATGTTCTATTGTAGGTACAGTCTCACGCCTTTGCAAAAAGGGCAACACCTTTGCAAAGGAGCAACGCTTTTTTTGGTAGACAGTCTAATGCTTCTTTCTGAAAATCTAGTGCTTCTATCTGATAGTCTGACACCTCTACAAAATATTGCGATGCTTTTGTCAAGTATAACAAGAAGCTAAATTTTTAGGTTTCAATCTGATTTCAATTCTATTTTTGGATAACCCTAACAATGTGTTGTTTGTTGGTTTAATATTTTTAAGGCTATTTGTTTATAGCAACTTGGAAATCAATGGGAGAAGATAAAAATTGAATTACTAATGATGGTTTTGCAGATTTTTCAATTAATCTAGGATTCATATTTCAAATTTGGTGTATAAAATATTTTTTTCAAATTTTACTGTAGTCCTCTAAAATTGAACAACACAATCTTCACATTTCAATTTAGTGTTTAAAATTGAAAAAGACAATCTTCATTTCCATTGGTGCATTAAAACTAAACAAGACAATCTTCATGCTTTCAATTGGTTCTTTAAAATTGAACCATACATTTCAATCCTTGGTGCAATTAAAATTAACTTGTTTTTCATGTATAGTAGGATAGAATGTATGTATCATCTCTTCTTGTGCTTCGTGCGATCTTGGGAACTATGAGAAATACCTCTAGTTTGTACTTTTTCTTATTGCACAACAAAGGAGTTGTCTATCTATCCTCTCCCTTGTGCCTAGTGTGATCTTGGATGATGAGAAATAGTAAAAATAATCCTTCCTTTTTTGTTAGGAGGCTTTCCTAGGGATTTCATCACCCTAGGGTTTGACCTAAAGAACATTTTTTTGGTGGGCTATATAAAGGGGTGGGAGTGAAAGCTGTAGCTCAATCCAATCATACATTTTCAAGAATTCCTTTGTAGTCCTGAGTGATTCTTGATATAAGGAGATGATATTTAAATATCATGTTTGTACATGGCTTGGTGTTTACGGAGTACCTCTACTAGAAAACTTGTTATTGGAATCCTAAGAGCCATTTATAGACCACCACTTTAAAGAGGTGAAATGTGATAACATTGTCACGTGAAGTTACTTGCTATGTTCTAACCATTATTGAGGTGACAAAACCTCTTGCAAGGAACTTTTCCTTCCAAGATAAAAGGTGTTAAGGTGGTACATGACCTTGGAAGACTCTAGTTGTCCATTCAATTGGAAGGTATTTTATTATGCAAGGCTGCTTTAAATCGATAATCCTGATCTACCACTACAAATAGGATTGTGTTCTATGGCATGTTTTTATCGTGAATATCCTTGTGATACCAATTAGTGTGATATTGTGGAAGAAGAACACATGAAAATCCATCTAAACACCAATTGAGTGAGTTTACACACTATTTACTATGTTTTATCATATCAAAAGTTTCAAAAACCTAGGTCAAATTGCACATCAAAGATCCTTCGACAGATCGACACCTTTGTCAAGATAGTGTGATGCCTTTGTACAAAACAACGCTTATATTTTTATTAAAATGATGCATGTGTTTGTATATCGACACCTTTACACATCTCAACACATTTTTCAAGGTAAAAATACATATGTATATCAATACCTTTATTCTGAAAATCTGATGCTTTTGTCAAACATTGACACTTTTGTAGGTACCTTTATGCCTTTGTAGTAAATAGTCGATCACCTTGATAAAATAGAATGATGCCTTTTTTCTGAAACTAAAAAATAAAGAACTTTAAAGGGTCTTTCTAGAACTTGTATTTTGGTCAGCAAGTACTAAATAATTTGACATTAATTAAAAAAAACTTGTGTTCACTTGTATCAATCAACATAACAACAAAAAAACTTGTGTTCATTATCATTTTTAGCTTATCAAAACACTATCTAGGTTATCATAGGATCAAACCAGCAAACAAAAAACCATCCACTTCACCATCAAAATATTTCATTCAAAACAACTTAACATTTTGACATAGATCATTTGGAATTAGATTTTCATATTATCACCTAGTTTGACTTCATGCTTGAAAAAACTCTTTTCAAGTATTTGGTTGAGTTAATAAATATTATTATGAAAAAACCTACTTTGGAGTCATGAGTCTACTTCCAAGGTTTGTAAGTTCATCATCATCCCTAAACACACCTAAAGATCTAGTCCGAAATTTGTCAAAATTGAAGGTTTCATATCCTCCATCCATCCACACAATCACTCAACATTAGTCCTAAACCTATCAAACCATCATTACTAAAAGTTGAGGCAACCAAAAAATTTCAACAAAGTCAACTAAATCCAACATCTCCTAGGTTTAACACAAGTTTTATGGTCACAACAATGTCTCAACACAAAAAGAACATGGAAATAAATCGTATTGGCCCAAACATACCTACCACAACAAGCACTAGTGAACAAAGTCTAGGGATGTCGAGTTATGATCCTAAAGGTTTTACAACTCCAAATAAAACTCAAGTACCAACTCAACCATCACAAGTTGAAATAGATTACATAGAAGACATTACCAATAAACCTCAAGACTTCACCCATGAAGAATTAGTAGAAATTTCTCAAGACCCTTCTGTCATTAGAGAACTTTATGCTATGTTACAAGAAGATCCAAATCAATAAATGCTTAAAATTGCACAAGGTGGTGTAAATATTCCCACAAAATTTTATGTAAACACAATAAAAGAGCAATCCTTTTCACACATATCATCCATGAATCATCCTCTTGAAAGTGAACCATTGGTCCATAATCTCATACAACAAATACTTAAACCATCCACACCAAACATACCAAGTCAACCAACAATCACTATGACATGAATGGATTCAACAAACCTTACACATCAACATGGAAATCAATTGATTAATTACCAAGGTCTAGGGAATACTAACACAAGTCTAGGTTTTCAAAATACCAACACAAATTTAGGCTTTCAAAATACCAATATCCCACCAACATTCAATGATCAAAACATAAATGTACACACAAATATCCCTAGCATACACCAACCACAACAAAATATCATGCAAAAATCCCAAAAAAATGTCATCCATCAAATATCTCTGCAACAACATCAAAATTAAATCCCTCCATAAAAAACACATCAACAACATCAAATTTCCCAACATCAAAATAAAATCCCTCAACAACAAACATATCAACAACATCAAATTCCTCAAAATCAAATCCCTCAATAACAAACACATCAAAAACATCAGATTCCCAACATCAAAATCAAATACCACAACATCAAGTACCTCAACAACATCAACATCAACAACAAAAATTACCTCAACAACATCAAAATTAACAACATCAAATTCCACAACATCAAGTACCTCAAAAACATCTACATTAGCAATATTAACACCAAAATCAACAACACAAAACTCATCAAAATCAAAACATCATCCCATTAAAACAACAAAATCAACAACCCTCTCACAATACCATCCCACAAAATCAATACATTCCACAACATCAACTTCATCAACATGTTGCATCACAACAAATTCCATCTTCACAAAAACAAGTCCCATCTCCACAACAACAATAAAGTATTAATAAACAATAAAATATTTCCCAACAATAAAAATGCAAGAACAACAACAATTGCAAGCACAACACCAATTACAAGAACAACAACAATTACATGCCCAAAAACAATTATATGCACAAAAATAACATCAACAAAACTTGCAAGACAATCCTCAAAATTAGTAGTATGTAAATTCCCAGCCAAATGTTACCCCTCAACATCAATATGGAGCATACAATACACCACCTTCCCCACCCAAAAATCCACACTATCAAGGAAACCCACAATACACTCCGTATAACACCTACAACACAAACACACCTCCATACCAAAATACGACATACAATTCATATACCATCCCACTATACAACACATATGCTCCAGCACTAAACAACCCTCCTTTGGACATATCTTCCCAAATTAAAAGACTAATGGAAAAAATCCAAGAAATACAAATGGGGAAGACCAATAAATCATATGTGGTTCAAGATCTATGCCCATACCCATTTGATCAAAACATCACAATGATACCATTTCCTCTGAACTTCAAAATAACAAAGTTCAACAAATATTATAAAGGATGTGGAAATCCTAAAGAACATATCAGAGAATTCTACGTTGCATGCATTAAAGTGTCTTACAATGGTTCATACCGAATGTGTCTCTTCCCAAGAATTTTTAGAGGTCAATCTATAGAGTGGTTCTCACACTTACCCCAAGGAATTAATTTTTTTAAAGAAATTATAGACCAGTTTGTAGCACACTTTTCCTACAATATTGACACAAAAATCACCTTGGAAGAGCTATACAATCTAAAAAAAAACAAAGGAGAAGCCTTTGCATCCTTCTTACAAAGATGGAGACACAAGGTAAGCAAATGTAAATGGCCAATGCTTGAAAAGCAATAAGTGAAAATTATTGTAGAAAACCTAAACATGGATGTAGCCTTCCAACTAAGAATGCAATGTGTAATGATGTTTGAAGAACTCATATCCAAAGGGCTTAACATTGAGAGGGCCCTCATTGCCAAGAGAGGTGAAAATCTACAAATATAATCACCAACAATCTGGTTCTAGTGACAAACCTCATATATGGGTTAAAAATAAGAATGTTACTAATGATAGTGTGGTTGATGCAAAAGTTGTGATAAATGCTCCACCCAAAAAATATACGCAAAAAAATAATTAGAAAATTGTTAACACCAATCCCCCATGTAAACCACCACTAAGGTAAAATAATTATCCACCATGACACAAATAGACACACTTGGGGGAACCGATCGAAATAGTCTTACATAAGCTGATTCAAACAAACCTAATCACACTCTCAAACTTTGGACATTAAGACAAACCACAAATCAAACCAACATGGTATACAGACGAAGATCATTGTATCACTGAACAAAAGGGCACAAAACATCAAACTGCATGAAACTTAAAAATTCTATCCAAGGCCTCATAGATCAAGGTGAGGTGAATTTCGATCAACACCCTCGAAACAATGACTTAGGAATATACAAGAACCTGATGCTTGATCACGGTAAAGGTAATGATGTTGGAAAAAGAAAGGTCTATAACCAAGTCAATCACACCTATGGTAATTTTGTAGAAATATGTGATGATCATATCTTTGTAGTCACTATACAAGGACCTAATCTTGAGTGTGGAGTCACCACACGAAGAGGGGAGGTTACTATCCAAGGAGACCCTTTGTAACCAAGAGGTCCATCAAATTCAAATCCTATCGATTAAAGTCTACTAGACTAGCTTAAGAAAAACCTACATAGATATCTATCTTAGAAATTTTGAGACTTTCTCCAACACATAAATAAATATTGGATAAAGATATTTTGTCTTCATCTGTACCCACTAATATTGATACTGAGCAATTACAAGCTATGGTTAGAAATATTACATCCACCCATCAACTCGTATTCATATAAAATGACCTCCCATATCAATCATTCCATAACCGTGCACTACATCTTGAGGTCTATGTCCATAAAAACAAAGTGAAAAGATTTTCGATAGATGGAGGTGTAGGCTTCAATATGTGTACCCTTCAACTGATCAAAAATTTGGGCTATTCTAAGGATGTAATTGAAAGAGAAAAAGGCATCAAGATTGGGCATATGATGACTATGAACGAGATTTGAAGGAACAATCAAACTACCCATACAAGTTAGGCCTATTATTTTAGAAACAGCATGTCAAGTCTTGGATAAAATTCTTCTTGGCTGCCCATGGATCCATGCCATACATGCCATAGCATCCACATATCACCAATGCATAAAAATCCCATATAATAACAAAGAGATAACAATTCACAATGATCCTGAGCCCTTCTATTATTGCAAGAGTATGGAGGAGAAATACTACAAAGTGCTACAAGCACCCAAGGATGATGAAGTTCTATTATCTTCTTCTTACATTGACCTATCAACACTAGCATCCACATCCGCCTCTACATCAGCAACACAAAAAACTATCCCAAAAATCAAGGTGTTAATCAAGGACAACAATTGTGGTGATTACAACCTAAAAAAATCCTTTATTGTGGGAAAACTCCACTTTCTCCTAGGACATTTGGTAAACCACACCATATTGAGAAGGTGGTGTAGGGGCACCATCACCTTGGAATGAAAGGGAAATGAGTCATAGAGGTTCAACAAGTGAATTGAAGGTCTTTTAATCATTATGCAACGAGGAAGTTGCAAAATATGCTAGAATAGGATGTAATGCAATAAATTATCCATCAATGTCAAAAGATGACAATGAGGTCTAGGTGGTAGAATAGTTTGATTTTCATGTTTCTCTTTATGAATAAGGTCTCAGTGACCATTTTTTATGTATTGGATTTTTTTTGGGGTCTTGGTAGGTTAGTTGAGAGGAATTTACAAAATCAAGTTGTAAGGGGATGTGATTAAGGCCAAACATTGGCAAATTGTCATTTTAGAGTTGAACAAAAGGGTGGTTAAAGTAGTTGATCGGTTAAAGGGGTAGTTTGAGGTTGATACCATGATATTATAATGTAATTCCTTGAGAAAAAGGTTGTTGTTCAATTTTGGGAAAGAAGAATAATCAATTTCAAACACTGATCTCTGTGTTTTTCCATTATTTTTTGAGTTTTTCTTCTTGGCATAGGCCCGTACAAGTTTGTCATGACTTGAGGCTGTGGATACTTATTAATATATGTGTATACATTCATTTACATCTTCTTTTGAGGTCTAGAGTTGTTTGTGTGATGGATCAACAAATCTCAACAATTGCTTTATTTTCTTGAGTAAGGGTTTGAGGGTGAAATAATGGAGATCTAACCAATCCACCTACTATAGTGCCCTGTTGCTCGATGGATTGGATAGTATTATGTAATATTATTTTTCTAAATGTATTAAGAGTTTAGGAAGTGAAGAGGTCTAGTGATGGCATGCTGTTCTAGGTTGAACAGTGATATTTCCTTATGGAAATGAGGAACCAAGGTAGTGAATTTGAAACCTACTGAAGGGAATGGCATTGTGAGTGTTTGTCAAGTCTAGGTAGAGGTATTAGAAGGTTTTTCTACCCTTGGGAGGACTAGGAGAGTTTTGGAGTTGTGAGAACCTTAAAACCCTTGGTTTTGCATTAGTTTAGGAGGGTTTCTTGGGACAGGGTGCTAAAGGTCCTGTGGGTGTTAAGTAATCTGAGAATCTATTGTTTTGAGACACCATTCAAAACTTTTTGGGGTTTTCTTGTGAAGAAATAGTGTTTAGAGGGAACTTCCTTTGTAAAGGAGGCTAATTCACTAGCCCGGGGCAGGGGTATGTTATTGGTTCATCACATTGGTCCAAAGGAGTAGATAGAGATTTTTTACATATGTTGCAGAAACCTGAAAATGGTATCTTATTCCCTAATTTTTTGGTCAAGTGTTTTGGAGAACATTGGTGGAAAAGCCTTAAATCAGATTTGGAAGGTTACTAGGATAGTCATAGACAAGGGTGAGTTTTGGTGAGATCTTTGAGATCTTCTCTAAGGGTGATTTTATGTTTATTTGTTTGGCATTGTAAAGGAAGTTACCCATCCCTCTCTACATCATAGTGGTATCAGATCAAGGGAGTAGGTCTTTTGTATGATCGAGGTTGAAGCTTGTGTGTAGAAAGAAGGAAATTGGAGGAATCAAAATACCTCCTAAAGGTAATGTTGTTGCAAGGAAAATTGATAATCATGACAAGGATATAGAGATACTGAAGCAGGAGATGGCTACAATAAAGGCTAAGGGCAGGACCCTTTTGGATGAAAGTGAATTTGAAGAGGAAGAGACCTCTAGTGAAGAAGAGCAGATGGATCCAGATGATGTGAGAACAATGAAGCTTTTGAAAGCTATGAAGAAGGATGGACATGGAAAAATGGATGTGCCTATGTATGGAGGAAAACTTGATAGTGAAGAGATCTTGGATTGGATAGGGGCTTTGGAGAACTACTTTGATAGTGAAGATGTTGATGAAGGACATAAGGTGAAGAGAACAAAAACAAAACTGAAAGGACATGCTTTGGTGTGGTGGAATTTTATGCAAGAGGATAGGGAGAGAAAAGGAAAGAGCAAGATCACTTCTTGGGAGAAGATGAAAACAAAAATCAAAGGTAAATTCATTCCTTTTGATTACCATGTTCAATTGCTTAAGAAATTGAAAAATCTTAGACAAAAGGAGTTAGATGTACAAGCATATACTAAAGAGTTTTATAGGCTAAGTATAAGGGATTAACATGAAGAAGATGAGGAATAAATGAATGCTAGGTAATTGAATGGTCTAAGATTCAACATTCAAGATGAAATCAGCTTGATGACACCAAAATTAGTTGAACAATGCTTCCAAATGGCAATGAGGGCAGAAGAAAAGCTAAAGAGGAGACAAGAGAAGGTAGCAAGAGGAAAAGGAAAAACTTCTAGAGGAAGAGGATTCAATCCTAATTCAAAGGAAAACAATGAGAGTCAAGGAGATGTCAAGAAGGAATAAGAGCAATATAATTTTAGAGGTGGATGGAGAGGTTCAAGAGGCAGATTTAATGGAGGAAGAGGCTCCTACCAGTTCTCAAGGAGATGCTACACCTATAACTAGCCTGGACATTCAGCCTTTAAATGCCCTGAAAAGGAAGGCTCAAGCTCTTATGGTGCAAAGAAGAGGAATCAACTAGTGTATGAAGATGAAGAGAGTGTGACTTCACCTGTACTGAACCCTGCATTAGATGAAGGAGAGGCACTCATGATAAGAAGAACTATGTTGCAAGCATCCAAGGAGGAATATTTGAGTCAAACAAGGAGCCTATTCAGAACTACATGAAAATGAAAAGGTAAAGTGTGCCAAGTTGTCATTGATTCTAGTTCTCAAGATAATCTAGTGTCTAGGGAGATGGTGGATAAGTTGAGTTTGGAAAATAAGGATAGGGTCCTATGTGATATTTTTCCAATGGATTGTTGTCATGTGCTCTTAGGGAGGCCTTGGAAATTCGATAAGAGGTCTATATATGATGGCTGGGAGAACACATATACCATCAAAAAGGATGAAAAAAGTTTTAAGTTGACTCCCTTGAAAACAAGTGGAAGGGATAAGGGTAAGTCCAAGGTAGTGATGTTTGGAAAGAAGGAGCCTTTAAGGCCTGAGGATAGTAAGCCTGATGTCATTGCAGGTTTGAAGCAATTGATGGTGTTGTGACAGTGAGGAAGGCACCTAAAAATGGTGTTTGAGAAACATGATGAGGTTATTGTGGGGGCCATTGTGTGTCCTATAAGCATAAGCAATGGTGAAAAGCATGTGAAAGTTACAAGAATAAGAACTGGTGAGTCTGATAAGGTAGTGGTACTTGGAAATGACCGTGTGCAAGGTTTGATCACACTAGGAAAATACCAACATGAACAAAGGTGCAAAGGTCTGATGACAGTGAAGAGAGGGCAGAGTATGCAAGCACAAATGGATTGGTGCAAGTATGGAGATGGAGAAAAGAGGAAGGTAGGAAATTATGTTTCTAATTCTTGTTTGATTGCAGGTTTGAGGCCAAAGGTAGCACCAATTTTTGATCCAGGGATCAGGAGGAATTTGATAGCAGGTCTGAAGTTGCATGGAACAACACTATGGAAACAAGGAGTAAGATTTTACTCTTGGGACAAGAGTTTTTCTATGGGGGGGTGTATGGTGAAGGGGCACCATCACCTTGTCATGAAAGGGAAATGAGTCTTAGAGGTTCAACAAGTGAATTGAAGGTCTTTTAATCATTATGCAACAAGGAAGTTGCAAAATATGCCGGAATAGGATGTAATGCAATAAATTATCCATTAATGTCAAAAGATGACAATGAGGTCTAGGTGGTAGAATAGTTTGATTTTCATGTTTCTCTTTATGAATAAGGTCTTAGTGACCATTTGTTATGTATTGGAAGGTTTTTGGGGTCTTGGTAGGTTAGTTGAGAGGAATTTACAAAATCAAGTTGTAAGGGTATGTGATTAAGGCCAAACATTGGCAAATTGTCATTTTAGAGTTGAAAAAAAGGGTGGTTAAAGTATTTGATCAGTTCAAGGGGTAGTTTGAGGTTGATGCCATGATATTATAATGTAACTCCTCAAGAAAAAAGGTTTTTGTTCAGTTTTGGGAAAGAAGAATAATCAATTTCAAACGTTGATCTCTGTGTTTTTCCATTATTTTTTGAGTTTTTCTTCTTGGCACATGCCCGTAGAAGTTTTTCATGACTTGAGGCTATGGATAATTATTAATATATGTGTATACATTCATTTACATCTACTTTGGAGGTCTAGAGTTTTTGTTTGTGTGAGGGATCAACAAATCTCAACAACTACTCTGTTTTCCTGAGTAAGGGTTTGAGGGTGAAATAATGGAGATCAAACCAATCCACCTACTATAGTGCCCTATTGCTTAGTGGATTGGCTAGTATGATGTAATATTATTTTTCTAAATTTATTAAAAGTTTAGGAAGTGAAGAGGTTTGGTGATGGCATGCTGTTCTAGGCTGAAGAGTGATATTTCCTTGTGGAAATGAGGAACCAAGGTAGTGAATTTGAAACTTATTGAAGGGAATGGAATTGTGAGTGTTTTTCAAGTCTGGGAAGAGGTATTAGAAGGTTTTTGGACCCTTGGGAGGACCGAGAGAGGTCTTGAGTTGTGAGAACCTTAAAACCCTTGGTTTTGTGTGAGTTTAGGAGGGTTTCTTGGGACAGGGTGCTAAAGGTCCTGTGGGTGTTAAGTAATATGAGAATCTATTGTTTTGAGACACCATTCAAGACTATTTGGGGTGTTCTTGTGAAGAAATAGTGTTTAGAGGGCACTTACTTTGTAAAGGAGGCTAATTCACTAGCCCGGGGTAGGGGTATGTTATTGGTTCATCACATTGGTCCAAAGGAGTAGATAGAGATTTTTACATATGTTGCAAAAACCTGAAAAGGGTATTCTTATTCCCTAATTTTTTGGTCAAGTGTTTTGGAGAATGTTGGTGGAAAATCCTTAAATCAGATTTGGAAGGCTACTAGGACAGTCATAGACAAGGGTGAGTTTTGGTGAGATCTTTGAGATATGCTCTAAGGGTGATTTGACGTTTATATGTTTGGCATTGTAAAGGAAGTTACCCATACCTCTTTGCATCAGAAGGTGACTAAAACAATCAAGATGGAACCAATAAATTTTACAGTATGGAGATATCTTAATGCAAAAATCATAGATGAAGGGGACATCTCCAAATGGGTATATCAGGATGAATAAGAAGAACCTCCTCTTCCAGTGGAAACAAATATTTAAGGTTTCCAACTAATCAGAAGTATGGGCGACATAGGAATAGGTGGGATTGGTCTAAATCAACAAGGCATGTGTGAACCTATTATCCCTAAAAAATGAATAAAGAATATTGGTCTTAGTTAGACCTTGAGAAAAAAAGTGATTTGTCTTGTTAAGGATACTTTAATTAAGGAAGTTGAAGCTTCGTCTTGGTTAAACACATCTAATTATGAAGACATCGATGACTCCCCCTTTTGCATCACTGACCTATTTGAACATGCCTCCGTATACATGATTACCATGACATCCTTTGCATACCCCACCCAAGACAATGAACTAACACTTATCTATCCTCAACTCATCAACTTGGACTGACAACAAGCACCAATTTTAGATTCATTAAAAAATGATAAGGCTATCTCATAACTCATGGGACTCCAATACCACATACCTTTTGGAGACCATAAAGTAGGATTCAACATTGAACTAGACACACAAGCATACTATAGTGATATGATTGAATCATTTAGTCGCAAAATAGAAAATTTGAAATCAAGATAGGATCTCCAAGTGAAAACCATAAAGTGGCACTTTCTGATCATAAAATAGTAAAAACAAAGGATTTATTTAAAGGTGAAAACCTCTTTGAGGTTCCTAAGGATGAGGGATTCAATCTACCTAGTATTATGATAGATCAAGAGAAATCAACAGTCTTGGTAGAAGCAATGCAACTAGTAAACAATGAATCAACAAAACAACCATAGGTCACATTCTATTCTACCTCATTGGATGGTGAAGAAAAAAATAACCTAGAAACTTTTCTTAGAGCAATGAAAATAAATTTTTCTTGGTCCTATGTAGACATGCCAAGGTTGGATACATCATTGGTTGTACATCACCTCACAGTGTACCCTCATGTGAAGCTAGTGAAACAAAAACTAAGGAAAATGAATCCGCAAATCACATTATTGGTTAAAGTGTAATTACAAAAGATTCTTGATGTGGGTTTCATAAGGCTGATCTACTATACAAAGTGGGTTTCAAACTTGGTACTAGTATCAAAACCCACTGGGGGCATCAGGATATGTATAGAATTCAAGGAATTGAACACAGCATTTCCTAAGGATGACTTTCCACTTCCTAACATATATATTATTGTGGATTAGATAGTTGGTCATGAGATTCTTTCCTCATGGATGGATTCTCGAGATATAATCAAATAATGATAGCAACAGAAGATCAACATAAAATGGTGTTCACATTTCCATTAGAAACCTACTGCTAGAATGTTATGCCATTTGGTCTCAAGAACACAAGAGCCACCTATCACAGAGCAATAATGGCGATCTTTTCTGAAATGTTTCAAAAAATCCTAGAAGACTATGTGGATGACATACTTGTAAAATTAGTCACAAGGAAAGGACATCTAGAAGTCTTGGCTAAATTTTTTGATAGGTTGGAAAAGTATCGAGTGAGATTTAACCCAAAGAAATGTGTCTTAGGAGTCACTTTCGAAAACTTTTGGGGTACATTGTATCATGAAGGGGAATCAAAGTGGACCGTACCAAAGTCAAATAAATCATGGAAATGCAACCACCTAAAACCCTCAAACAAATTCATAGCCTATAAGGAAAGCTTTTGTTTATCAGAATTTTTATTGCACAGTTGGTAGACAATTGTCACCCATTCACCCACCTTCTCCACAAGGGTGCGACATTTAAATGAGACCAACATTGTGAAAAAGAATTCCAATAAGTAAAAGACTATCTAGAAACACCACCAACCTTGATTCCACCAGTGGTAGAGAAACCACTAATACTATACATCTCCACAACCTTGACAACTCTAGGAGCTCTCCTAGCATATCATGATGAAACAGGTAAAGAGAGGGCTATCTACTACATTAGTAAGACCTTGGTGGGCTATGAACTTAACTACACATCTATTGAAATATATTTCTTAGCAACAATGTTTTCTTCTCAAAAGCTAAGAAACAATATTCTTTCTCATCAAATCAAGCTTATCTCCAAGGCCGATCTCCTAAAATATCTATTATCAAAAGATACTCTAAGAGGTCGCATGGAAAAGTGGGTGATGATCCTCAGTGAGTTTGATTTAGAGTATGTTGATTAGAAAGCTATAAAAGGATAGGTTATTGCAAATTAGTTAGAAAAATATCCAATCTATGCAAAAAGCTCCTTGGTCTCAGAGTTTCTTGATGAAGTAGTATTCACCCTTACTCCAAAAAATCAATGGAAATTATATTTTGATGGTTCATATATGCAACATGGATCCAAAAAAAGCATCATATTCATCACTCCACAAGGTGATTGCTTCCAAAACTCATATAGGTTAGAATTTATGTTAACAAACAACATAACTAAATATGAGGCCCTCATCACAAGGTTAAGAATTGCAATCCAATGGAAAATATAGGAACTCAAAGTCTATAGTGATTCCCAACTGATAGTGAGACAGGCCAGCGATGATTATCAAACCAAGGAGGAAAAATTTATTCCACATAAGAAAATGGTAGATAGATTCAAAGATTACTTCATTAACATCACTTTTGAATAAATTCCAAGGATCAACAATAAAGTAGTGGATTCAATGATGACCACTAGATCTTTGCTAGATATACCACACGACAATTTGAAATGCAAGTTTCTTGTCGAGAAACTTCTCATGCCAGCTTTTGATATACTTGAATCAGAACTCATATGTGAAATTTTTTGTCCTATTTACCTATGGTATGATGAAATTTTCACCTACCTTCACAATGGAATATTCCCATTTGACCTTAATCCTAACCTACACAAAATTTTTATTCTCAAGGAGCATCTCAATTTGTCCTAATGGGTAATACCCTTTACTGAAGAAGTCTTGAGGGATCATTATTACAATGTCTTAACCAAGAGGAAGCTTTGACTACCTTGAAAGAGGTACACAAAGGAATCTACAGGTCACATTCAACTGGCGTAACCTTGGCTAAAAATATGTTGAGAACAAGATACTATTGGTCTACCATGGAGCAAGAAGCTAATTAGTTCATGAAGAAATTTTTACAATTCCAATAGCATGGGGACCTCATCCATGCACCAAATCGAGAACTTAGACCCATCACCACATCATGTCCTTTCTCATAGTGGGGGATCACTCTCATTGGTAAAATAACACCTACCTCCTCAAATTTCCATAAGTTTATAATCATATCCATAAAGTACTTCACAAAGTGAATTGAGGCTATACCTATGACCTACATAACTAGAAATAAAATATCCAAATTTATCCTAAAATACCTAATTTTCCACTATGGTTTTCCACAGGCCATCATCATATATAACAAAACACCTTTTAAAAACTAAGATATCCATGAGCTATGCAAGTGATTTAATATCCAATATTTATTTTCTACCCCATACTACCCCCATGGAAACAACCAAGCTAAAGCTTCTAATAAAACCATTACAAAAATATTGAAGAAGATAGTCAATGATGTTGGTCAGGATTGGCACTTATAGTTAAACCTCATCTTGTGAGAATATCAAACCAATATTGTTGGAGTACAAGACCATTGAAAGGGGGGGGGTGTGGTGAATCAGTGGTCAAATGAAAAAACCAATTTCAAAACTCCACTCACTTGATTATTCAAAGAGGATCTATTGAAAATTCTTCAAACAATCTAGATATTGTATGTTGAAGGAGACACAAAGATATGAAAATATGAATATAACACTTAAATAAGAGATGATTAATCAAGCACAATATAGCACACCACCAAGAGAAAAAATAACACAAATTTTATGAGTGGAAAACCCTAAAAGGGTGAAAAAACAGTTTGAAACTTTGTTGAACATTAAGCCTCACTGGCTAAAACTTGTTGATTACATATTGCATGCCTCACTGGCTACACTCTATCTGCCTCACTAGCAAAATAATGAGCCTCACTGGCTACTAAACCTGCCTCACTAGAAAAGCACTATGCCTCACTAGAAAACATCATGCCTCATTGGAAAACACCAATTCAGAAGAAATAAACCAAACTCAAAGGGTTACTTTATTTCCATACAAATCACTCTTCTATCAAATACTTCATCTCCCTTATTCACACATACCATAACATTATATCAACAATCTGAAAAACACAGTTCTGAAAATTCACTGATTCCCCTAGCAATCATCATGCTCTGATCACAAAAACAACATACTACATGAATACAATCATAGAATATTGGGTTTGATTAAGGTAAAAGCAGGTTTTGAAGGGACCTTGAAACCCTTTAATAACAAAGATAGTAAAGATAGAGCATAAAAAAGTTCAGCATATAAGATAAGAAGCTACCTACACAGATAAACACAAAGACCAACACAGAGACAACACAACAAAAAATGAGCAGGAGTCCAGCAAAAATCCAACCGCTAAGCCAGATTGCTTAGGATATCAACCACTTCCTTTTTCAGATTGTTCATACTAATTGCTGCTTTCTTCATCTCTTGGATATCCACATGGGTCTTATCCACCTTCCTTTTCAGGTTGGCTTTGGTTCATTTGCTCGGCCCAACACCCTCAACCTGGCTTTGATCTTTGTCTTCATCCACATCCACAACAGTTCTTACCTGATGCGCCCTTTCCAAATTCTCAACCATCATATTAATGGTACTCACGGTGGACTTCAGGATCTTGTGGCTCATTTCCAGAACCTTCTGAATTGAATCTTTGACATTCTTTAGCTTTTCCTCCATTTCTGAAAGCTTACCGTCATGATTGCTCTTGAATTGCTGCAAATCCTCCACAATTTTCTTAAAGCAATCAACCATGTATCTATTTTCATCTTCCGTCCGCAAATCCTTGGATTTATCTTTATCCTTATTAGTATCAATCATAGAATATTGCTATTCATGTCTGCCTTTCTTGAATCAACTTTGTTTACAATACAATCCAGTGCTCAAAATTTCCTTGAAATTCATGTAAATATTCAATTCTTCCATACATAATTAAAGACTTCTTTGCAGAGTCCACATCATGAAAAAATCAATATGAATAGTGAACCAAGACCACTACATAGACCTTGATTGATATACTTTATGAATAAATAAAAATATTACAATAATTTTACTTTTACATAGCCATGTTTACTATTGAAACAACCAACCTTATGAAAAGTAAGTCACTGTCATAAAAAGGCACAGGTAAGAATTTTATACACAATTAGTTAGAGACTTTGTTGTCTTCACAATAATTTTTTTCATTTTCTCAGATAAAGGCCTCTAACATTCATTGAAAATATATTCTTCTATTCACGATGAACATACTTTGTAGCACTGTCATACAAACTTTTCTCTCTGTATAACCCTTGTGCATACTCAACACATACTCAACAAACCTCTCTTTGCATAATTTTAAGTTAAGATTGATATCATCAATTCCCCAACATACTAACAAAGATTACACAAAGATCAAAACCTAGAATTACACTGGTAAACACCTTAAATCCATTTCTATGGAAACATGGTTACAAAAATATTCACAACTACCACTCAAAGGTGATGTTCATACATCTGTCAAAGTTTATACTTGAGAAGTAACCATTTATTTTCTTTGAAAATTGGCATTTGATCTTCACCTCCCATCAATCAAATGATTAAAATGTTGGGGATAATGAGTTCGATCTGTGATCAAGATAGGCATCTAAGACAACAGTGCCTTAGTGATTTTAATTCAAAATCACATCAAAGACACAAACAACTATACCATAAAGCAAAAATAGGCATAGTGAATCCCCCATTGATCCTACCGAGGAAAGTAAATGCATAACTATCATAGCTTCAACACAAACAAATAACCATGAAAGACAAATATGATGACACACAGATATACGTGGGGAAAAGAACTTTCAGGTAAAAAACCCCACACTCCAAAAGATCGAGCCATTGTATTATTTAGCAATATAAAATAGTTACAATACAATCTTAGGCTCATAGCCTATACAGGAGTCACATCTTGTTCATTTGGAGAATAGCAGGCAACACAAAAGCAAAACCTTCACATAGTTGCAATGTCATACATCTGACATACCATATAGATTCCCTTCAGCTTCTTAGAAAAGACTGCCTTAGCCAGCCTCTCGGCCAGTCCAGCCTCAAGCCTCACAGGTTCACATCATTCAGATCCAAGAGACAAAGTGTTTGCAGTTGCAATGCCTTAGCATACTACTCGAACGCACTTCACGCCTCTCTCTGTCAATGGCTCTATCTCTCTCCTATCACCTTTTGGTTTTTATCATAATGTATATCTCTGACTGAGCCATACATCACATTCAATGACCCAACCAATTGCTGACCCTCAGGTTCATGCATCGAACAACCAAGCACGCATACAATCTGCACAAATTGCATTGAGCCTCCCAGGTAATAAATCCATCACCTTAATCGGGTTCTATTTCCACGGTCTACAATAACTGTCTTTACCTCTTTGGTCTTTGGTCAATCAGATGCTGCCAACCTGCCACATGTCGCCTTCACATTCACTAATCACTTTGATAAAATCGGTCCAGCTTGGTCAAGCTTAGTCCAGCTCAGTCAACCGAGCTCTGAGATCACCAGAGCACCTACCGCGTCACCACCGAGTCCAAATCACCCAACCGCGGTATGGCGGTGGGCTCATTTGAGCCCACCCCGCCATCTACCGTGGTATAGTAGTGAGCTCATCCAAACTCACCCCTCGACTTCACCGAGCTCTGTCACACCTTCCCCATTCTATTGCTGCCCTGGATGACTCACCTCGTGGTATGGCAGTAAACCTGTTCGAGCTCGCCTTTTGACTCCACTGCGCTACCGTTGGGCTTGGTTTTTCCCATCACGGTATGGTGGTAACCACCAACCAGACCGTCAGTGGTCTCACTGTGCTACCGCGGAGACTGCCAGGTCACCCCGTGGTAGGGCGGTGACCGCTCTGGCAGAACGCTAATGATTTCACTGCGACCACCGCGATCACCCCAAGAAATTTCCTACGATAAGGTGGTAATCATTATGTCCACTGCCCTCCAACCACCAATGACCTTACTGCGCCCACCATGGCTTAGAAAACAAGTTGCGTGGTAGGGCGGTAACCGCCACTCTGAACTACCGCTACCTCCGTTGCTCACTGTGTTACCGCCATGGTAAGGTGGTAACACTGCCCAACCGTTGAACAAGGTGGCCCATGGTATGGCGGTAAACACCATAAACATGAAGAAAATGCCAAGGCCAAAGGAGAAACAAGCCAGAAAGCTAAGGCAAAAACCCAACATAAAAAAATAACCCTTGATCTTCATTTAAGTGATATGATGTAAATCCATAACCTGTTTGGCCAGTTTCTATATAAGGAAGGGTTAGTCACTTGATGAACACAACCCCCTTTAAGTAGTCACTTAAGTGATTCAACCTATTAAAGTAGGCCAGCTATAAATTATAACAAAAACTATATTTCCTTTGAAAAAAATTCACAAGAGATAAACACTTGGACTTAGAGTTTTTATGAAACCTTCAACAATCACCATTCACAAGTATCTTTCCATGTTGTTGCATCAAATATCAATAAGGAACGATGTCAATTCAAACACCAGGACCTTGGTCACCATGAAAAATTTATTACAACATATTCTTACAAATATGACAAACTTTATCCAAGTACCTTTGCATCAATACCATGATGTGATGAATAAAAAACATCAACACCAATACAAATACCATAAGATAATCAATAAACACTTTGATTTGAAGCAACCTCTGATCAAGCAACTCTAAGCTTTGAACACCACTTTACATTTTTCATTTTGAACCACAACATAAAATGAATGTACAAATACCTCACCATGAACACATGAGAAGACGATTAACACAATTATGTGAATCATTTGACACTCTTTTACATCACCACTGTGAAATGAAGGAGCACCTTGTATACCATTATTGCTTGCATATGTTGCATCAACTTGGATAAAATTAATATGAACAAGTACCTTTGAGATCAATGATTTGTAAATACAAATCAATCTCCAAACTTCATCAACCTTTTAAAAATAAAAAGCAAGTACCTTTTGCAATAAGCATCATGAGATGATCAACAATAAAATTTATTATGAAGAAATGAAGCATTGTTGAATAATACCCTATCTTTACATGATGAAAAAAGAATACATCACTTTACATAATGAAAAAAGCAAACAATATTCACCAACACAAATTGTGAACCTACACGATGAAGTGAACCTTTGGATACAACTTTTGACATCAATGAAAAACACCATTATCAACAAACTCCCCCTTTTTCATTGATGGGAAAAATCAATAATTCACTTTACTCTATAAATCTCTCCCCCTTTGACATCAAATGACAAAGGAACCTTGAGTGCAACGTATTCGCTCCCCTTGCAAATGAGCTCTTTATAGAAGTAGCAACAATCATAATTTATACACATTTTCAACATAAGCACTCTTGTAATCAACTAGCTTGCTCCCCCTGTCATCAAGGTGCTTGAATTTAATCTCTTCTTAAACTTATCACTTTCCCTTGTTTATCCAAAACATATAAGTATCACCATCTCAAAACTGTGAATCTCCTCTATGACTAAGAACACATTGACTAAGATTTATAACACAATGACTACCCAATGGAATATCAAAGTATTGTCCACATAGTCTAGGGTAGGACCACTGAGGTAGAAATATTAAACCACTGAGACAAAGCACTTGATACACACAACATGGTATTGAGCACTGCCATATTGAACATACCACTGCCAATATACCCTTGCATTCCCTCTAGGCTCACACTATTGTGAGAGAGAATACAGTCCAAAAATGACTGAAAATTCATGTAAAAACCTTTTCTAAACCTTTGTGATTGATAACATTAAACAAGACATTGATCAAGTATCACTGACCAAGAAACATAGATATTGTCATTGCAAGATATCACTCAAGGTAACTGATATCTTTCCTTCGTAACTATGAAATGAATAGAATTGGCTAACTATGACTAAGATCTGTTCTCATCTAAGCATAATTTCACAGTCAAGAACAAGCACTATATCTGCAAACATCTAAGCATAATATTACTTACAAACGATGACTCCCCCTGTGACTTCTACAACTCATGAATATGCATGTACTATAAAAGGCACCACCAACAATGCACTTTTCCAATGAGCATTTATAGTAGAATAGTACTAGTAGCATATGAAGAAACTGTATACTATTACTAAACACACCAATAAAGACTATCAGTACACAAAAACAGTATTATCAAACACTAAATTAACATAGAATCATCTACTCCTTGAACATTGTATTAGAAAATATTACAAACCATTTGCAAGCCAATAAGAACATTACTACCACTATGACAACAAGAGCATTGAAAATAATGATATTGGGATACTAGTGTCACTTTATATCTTTTGCATGACCTTTTTGAACACTATCACCACTTAATATTCTAATTGTCATTTAATAGTTCATGTTTGGATTGCTCCATGATAACTATCATAATGTGAATAAAGGACCTTTTGGGCATGAGACCTGTCAGCCTTGTGAGGTCTATCTTTTGCTCATTTTCATACAAAAATCAGAGATTTTTCATCTTGAAAAAATAACTTCTCTACAACAATAATATTATTAACATGATCAAAACAACTATGATATTGGCACACTGACACAAATCAATTGAAAGCATAGCATTAGCAATGTTGTCAAGTTAGACATGACACTAGTACTACACATTATACTTGCAACAACCACTATTATCAAGAAATATAGTTCACACTGTGAAAGCATTGTTAGCAAGGTGTCTTCAAGAAACTTGAGCAACGATCATCAACAAATGTATGAGAAAGTACAATCTCATCAATCAAATGAAGATTGTATTTTCATATGATTACACTTTCATCAAGAGTAATAAGTAGATTTCACTGTCATTATTGCATGCAAACATTGCATACATGTCCACTGTCAACCATCAACAATGACAAGGCCTTGAAATGCATGAAAACCATTGACCTGATGAAAACCTAATTCCTGCTCAATTTCTAATATTTCTTTGTCAAGAAAGTAACATACTAATACTGCCACATTGAGCAAATAACAAATAAAATCACCAACCACTTTCTTTGAATGAACAAGTGCTACTTTATTTTGCCTCAATAAATAACACAATCATGCATATAATTGTACCTGTGTTGTTAGAATTAGTGGATCAATTGAAATGTAAACTAACACACCAATGAGACATTAGATTGAAAGAAAAATAATTAGAAAACATAAATGCAAACTCTAATGATAGCAACTTCTTCAAATTCATCCCATTGTCCTCTATCTCCAAGGATTTGATTAAAGATGTTGGCTCTCAGTTGTGTATGCAACAGTTTGTTGAAATGATAACTTAGGAGAATGAGATTGATTGAAAATGCACGTCCATTGCTAATGATTTAAGCTATGAAATGAACTTAAGATGCTAATGCTATGATTATTGCTATAATGCTGATATGCTGGTTCGAATGCAACTATAGTAACTACGCATGAAATCTACTTACTAAATGATTGTATTTATAGATTTTTGAAAGGCAAGAATCCAGTTGGCGGAGATCGACGGTTGAAATTCAAACTTGTGAAGATGAATAGTGAGAGATGAAGAGGTTGAGAGAAAGGTGGAAGATTGAGAGGAAAGTGGAAGAATGTTTTCAACCCACAAGACCATCTCCATTAAAAAATGGAGACAAACATGACATTTATCTTGATTTATGAAAATTGGTTGAAGTTTGAGGATAATTACTCAATTAAATAAATAAATTTATTTAATTTTTTGTGAAATGTGCAAATAGAAGTTTCCATAATTAATATATAATTATGTGGGAAGTGAAAAAGAAAGGTAATTAAATATTTTACAATATTTAATTAAGTGGGGTGAAAAAGATATTTAAATATGGGATGAAATCAGAATATTCCATTGTTTTGAGTTTAAACATTCAAACTTTAGAAACGAAATGATAATTAAATAAATAAATTATAAAATTAATTTAGTTTAATTAAGAGGAAAGCAACAATAATTAAATAAACTTATTTAATTAATTAAACTAGAAGAACTAGAAAAATGGATAATATAAATAAATAATTAAATTTATTTATATGTAGATGACTTTAGAATATTCATTAAATAATTCATATTTAATTAATTAGCAGTTTGAATAACCGTGACCATTTTTAGATGTGTAAATTTTGCCCCTCTTTGAAGTGATGTGTTTTACGCATTGCTTCAAAGAATTTGCCCCTGAATTTGGAAAAAATGACTGATGATGCTATATGCCCCCTCGAGAGATAAATCGCATGATGAAAGAAGTGAAATGATTTTTAGAAAAAAATTAGCGATTTACCTCTTGAAATAGCGCTTTGTTTTGCAAAAAAATAAAATATTTTCACACTTTTACCCCCTTAAAAGGTGGAAAAGGTGAAAATTCATTGCCATTTGAATAGTAACCTTTGGTAATTTTGAGAGCTCTGAGAGGTAAAAACAAGATGCCAATCCATTATGAGTGCCACAGATTTGAGCGAGTCCACCGGTATCAGAGACTAGCCACATACAGACCTCTGGTAAGTCGACTTGATCCTCTTCGTAAAATATTTTGATTGATTTTCGCATTTTTTTGGATTTTTACAATTTTTCACGTCCTGTTTTAGTGCATATGAGCCATAGTATAGTGCATAGGTTAGATTAAGTCACGCATACAAAGTAGCACATAGATGTGAAATAGTAGCGCATAGCGTAGAATGGCACATATGATACCTGAAGTAGCGCATACAGAAATGCTTTCCGTGTAGGATGCTAGATTAGCGCATAGGGTAAATTGGCACATAGGATGACTGGTTTGGTGCATACACTTGATAAAATAGCACATAGATAGTTTAGTGCATCCAATGTCTATTTTAGCGCATCCATGGTTTAAAGTTGTGCATCCATGGTTTAGCGCATTGATTGACTGTTTTGGTGCATCCATGAATTTTTTCCAAATTTGAAATTTTGAAAAAAATTTGATAAGTGCTTGATGATTGTTGCTAGATTAGACAACTGATTTTATGATTTTGAATAACATCATGAATAGATTAGCTTGATTTGATAAACTTGTCTTTGTGCTTGAAGAACAAATAGGTCTAATAAATTTTCTTTCCTATTTGAAAGACAAATAGTAATGATGTTGAGTCAATTGACTGTTAAATTTGTTTCCATGCGATATGAAAAACAAATAGTAGAAATGATAGATAGATTTGCTTTCCCGATTGAAAGAAAAAAATAGATGAAAATTTTACTTGCCTTCCTGCTTGAAGAAACAAATAAGATTTGATTTGATTTGATTGAACTTGCTTGATGTACTGATTGATTGATATATCCATTGCTGATTGATTTGCATGATTGCTTGTAATGTCGTAAAGGAGGAATTTAACCTCCTCCATATTAGAGAGAGATTTCCTCAGACATGGGAGATGATTCCTCGACTGTCATAGGATAATTTAGAGGTGATATACCAGTGTGGTTTGAGTCCACTGTTGAGGATCCCACAGTATCAGGTCAACAGGGCATTGTTGACTGCGTTAGCTGAGAGGTGGCATAGTGAGCATAACACCTTTCATTTGCCCATAGGAGAGATCACAAGGAGATTGGAGGGACCGATGCTTTGAGATGAGTCTTCCAAGATCCTCATGTCTCCGGATATGAGATTCCCTAAAAGGAGATGGTGGAGAGCTATGCCCCACTACCTTCAGTGTTAGCAGGATTCATCGGTAGTTTCCTTTGTCCTGATCGTAGGGCAAAGGGACTATCGGTTGGTTGGGGTAGGATCCTCGAGGATATGCTTCTCCACTGGACTAGATATGCATGGGAATCATATATGCTTTCCCATCTATACCATGATCTTCATCAGGTCGTATACACAGATGGGAAGAGTCTCTCCTGCGGAGTTACTCTTTTACAGATATTTGCATGGGAGCATTTTTCCATCACTCGTCCCATTGTTCAGAGAGATCATCCCCTTGGGTTTCCATTTGTTTACGCCTACACTGAGCCCCTTGTCCAGTCGAGGCTGGGAAAGTTAGAGTATTGGCGACGTGTGCTAGATGATTTGGATATAGTCATCTAGAAACCGTATCTGGACTGTGATCCGTGGGAGACAAATGATATAGAGTTACCTTACTGCACAAGATCAAGATACCTGATTGGGTGGACTCCTTTTATTATTGAGCGATTTCTAGTGATGAGGGTCCTAAGGTAGTTTCAATTAGTGTAGATGATGCCACAAGGTGTGGCACACTATGCTAGGTGATGAGAGGATGTGCCAGATGTGGCACACTATGCCAGGCGATGAGAGGATGTGCCAGAGTGGGGTCCAATTGTGACGATTGAGGCTGCCAGAGCAGAGTATCTAGACTTGCAGCCAGATTTTTGGGCTATACATCTAGAGGTTATAGATGTAGGGATGATAGATGAGTATGCAGCATATTTTTACACATCCCTTTCCTAAATTTACCAATCTAGAGGAGCCTACTCCATTATTGGGAGGACCAGTAATACAACGAGCACGATGTCAGCCACAGGCATAGGCAGCAGCCGGGTAGCCATAGGGTTAGGCACAGGCATAGGTACCAGTAGAGGCAGGGGCACAGGCCGAGGATATAGGTGGGGTAGCCATGGATGTGGATGAGGAGGATGAGGAGATGGAGGAGGAGGAGTCAGATGACTTAGGGGATAGCAGCGATGACGGGGATGATGGAGGTGGTGGGAGTGGAGGGCAGAGGTTTTTCTTTGATGTACCTTTTAGTACAAGGTCTCAGACATCGAGAGTAGTGGATCAGTCGAGTACTTCGGCTCCATGAATCATTATCAGGGCTCCTTCACAGGGGAAAATTGATACTTTGCAGGCAGAGGTTCAGAATCTTTGGAGTCAGTTAGCACAGGCATAGGTGACGATCAGTCAGTTGTAGGCATAGGTTACACAACCACCACCTCTTGACCCACAGATAGCTCAACTTACGATAGAGTGAGATAGCTTCCGAGAGAGGTGTATATAGGTTGAGGGAGTAGCTCAGAGACTCCTCAGATCAGTCAAGAGCACCTCCATTGGGGAGGTTGTGGTAGAGGGTTTGAAGACTGCTCGGGAGGCCGAGTATTATAGGATGAGATACTTCGAGGTAGTACCACCTGAGAGGAGGATTGCCTTCACACAGTTAGGTACTCGGTCTTAGATCCACTCACGCAGTCACTCCAGGAGTGCTACCGAGAGTGTGGGTCAACCAGCCAAATGAGAGATCAGAGCCTCAAGGATAAGAGATCCTGTGAGACCTACTACCTCAGGAGATAGAAGTAGTCATGTGCCCCGACCAGATGCCCCTCAGTGATGAGCATTTTGACACATTTATTTATTGTATTTGATATATCTTGTTGAAACATTTGATATCCCTATACTCCTGGACATTTGTTTTGATGATATTTATGAGATGTAGTGGTGATTCGATTATGCATGTGTTATGGATGATTTATGATGTATGATTATGGATGCAATCTTTGTTTCTATATGCCATGTCGTGTATGATTTTCTTGATGTATGATGATGCAAATGATGATGTAAATGATTTTATTTTATTTTATGTATGATAATGCAAGATGTGTTGTGATGAAATGATTTTAACATGATGATATATGATGCAATAAAAATAATTTTCCTTTATAATGTATGTAAGGAATGAAATGAAAGCTAGATGTAATGATGTAATGGTGAATGCTTTTAATGAGATGATATGTCCGATATGAAAATGATATGATGTAAACCAAATGAATGAGACCTAAGTTATATGAAGTGAAATGATTATATAAAATGTAATATGTAATGAGATGGTTAATATGTAATGAATGATATGCACATGATATAATGATAATGATATGAATTGGTAAAATAATGATAAGGATGAAACAATATAATATGAAAATGACAACTTAAATGATGATTGGAAATGAATGATATGGATGCAATCTTATTATAAATGTATATGTATGTGAATCAAAATGTAAATGTAATTTTTTATGAAAATGATGTAATATGAGATGAATTATCAATGAATGAATGACTTATGCACATGATATGAATATGATGAACTAAAATGATAACAATAATGAAATGATGATGCAAAATGCAAATGCAAATAATAATGATACCCTAAATGAGTGTTGGTGAAATGATATGAATGATAATGGAATGAGATGTAATAAATGTCTAGTTGTACTCAATTTTTGTTTGAAAAGATATACGATAATTTTACCAATCCCTCAAAAATCTATTTAAACAACCCCCAAAATGCAAATGAATTATGCAGTCCTAGAATGCAGTAATGAACCATTCTCCTTTTTGTCCTTTCATGTTGTGCTTGATTTTCATCATTGAGCCTTTTGATATGTTGAAAGTTAGTACAAGCATAAAAGGGTATGTTAGCACCAATGATGACCTGAGTATTGCTTTCATGATGTTTGATATAGCAAGTTAATACAAGCATCGAGGTATAATTGAACCAAGATGACTTGAGTATTGTTTGCATAAACGGACAAAAGTTAACCATTTTCTTATGAAAATTCTGAAATGTCATCAATGATACATTGTAGAGCATGTCCCACGACAAATTTGCACAATACTAATGATTAGCTTACATATAGCAGACAAAGAAAAATCACACTTCTTCCTTGTGATTCTAGTTCAGTACATCATTGAATCACTCCAAAGATATGATGTTATCAAATATCAAAACAACAATTTCAACTTATGGTTTAAGTTTATCATTCATTTTATTCAGATTAAGATCATCCAATTTGTTTCAATTATCTGTCAAAATAGTCATGTAAGCTCAATTTAATTGGACAATTTTGTTGTTTCCTGATATTCTGATTCTTGACACGTGTTGCCAATTGCCTACTAGAAAGCTCCAAGAAGTGAATTGCCCCTCTCCTTAGTGACCCTGTACTTTGAATCATGTTGTATACAACTACTGCTAAGGATAACCCTAATCATCAAGCCATGATGAGATCCTTGTTGTTTCAAGGAGGTGTTGTGACACATGATGAAAATGTGATGGCTAGGCATTTATGTAATACCAATGAAAGATGGATATGCTGAATGAATCCTAATAGATGAGAGAGCCAAAAAAATCACAAACAATGCTTGTTTGCCAGGTTTTCACCATTTGTTTTTATTGCACTTTTTCTTGATTTTATGATTTTTTTATTTTTTATTTTTTATATTTTTAATTTTTTTTGTATTTTTTCTTTTGATTTTTTGTATTTTTCTTTGATTTTTTGTATTTTTTTCTTTTTTTCTCTTTTTTTTGTTTTTTTCTCTTTTTCTCTTTTTTTTTGTATTTTCAGGCATAAAACTTCTTCAGATGAATGCTGTTGGTTGGATCTTCAAATAGGTCCCCTTCTGTTGTTGACAACTGATATGCCCTAGATCCATATGCTGCAATGATAACAAAAGGGCCCAACCAATTAGGTTTGAACTTGCCTTTCATTTCCCAATCCTGTTGATTACGAGGGTTTTCTTTGAGAACCAAATCACCCACTTGAAAAGTTTGTGATTTGACTCTATGATTGTAGTTGTGGGACATAACTTGTTGATATCCTTTCAAATGATTAACTGCAGTTTGACGTTGTTCGTCAAGCAGTTCCAGCTCTTCCAGCCTTGATATTTTGTAGTCTTCATCATTGATTAACCCCTTTAGTGATACTTGAAGTGAGGGAATTTTGACTTCTAGTGGTAAAATAGCTTCTGCTCCATAGACCAAAGCATAGGGAGTAGCACCTGTTGGTGTGCAAATACTTGTTCTATATGCCCATAATGCTGGATTTAATTGGACATGCCAATCACGACCTGCTTCATTCATTGTTTTCTTCAAAATATTTAGAATTGTTTTGTTTGAAGCTTCAACTATTCCCTTGTCGATAGTAAGGTGTAGAGAACCTGTGTTGGATGCAAAATCTTTCACATAGCTCATCAACATCCTAATTTTTAAAGGGTTTTTCCATTGTCTGTGATAATGGAGTTGGGAATACCATATCGACAGATGATATAGTTCAAAATAAATGAAGAGATTTTTTTTCTAGTAACAGTTGTTAGGGGAACAACTTCAATCCATTTAGTGAAATACTCAGTGGTTGTAATGATGAATTTATGTCCATTTGAAGATGACGGGTGTATCTTGCCAACCAGATCCAATCCCCATTGAGCGAAAGGCCATGTTGTGGTGAAGGGTTGTAATTCCTAAGCAGGAGCATGAATGAGATTCCCATGAATATGACATTTTGCACATTTCTTCACAAAGATGAATGATTCCTTCTCCATGGTCGGCCAGTAGTAACCTGATCTCACAAGTTTCTTTGCTAAGGTTAGTCCACTTGAGTGTGTCCCACAAATTCCACCATGTACCTCTTGTAAGGCCTTTTCAGATTCATCGCGTTCGAGACATCTAAGGAGGGTACCATCTAGACCACGCCAGTATAAGATGTCAACAATTAAGGTGTAACGGGAGGATTGCTAGATGAAATTTCTTTTCTGATTCCTAGACAAGTCTAATGGTAAAATATCATCCTTTAAGTAAGTGTAGATTTGGCCATACAAGGGAGAATCAACACTGGTTAAATAGCAAATGATTTGAGTTTCTGGATTGTCATAGGCAGGAGAAAATAATTGTTCCACCAAGAAATCGTATTGTGTTTGATTCTCTGTCAACTGGAGTAGAGAGACGATTGTAGCCATTGCATCTGCTACTTTATTATCAATACATGGAATCTGTATGAACTTGATATCAACAAAGTATTTCTTAAAATCGTCCACCATATTTTTGTAAGGTATCAACTTGTCATCCTTAGTGTGGTATTCATCATTGATTTGATTTATAACAAGTTGTGAATCACCAAAAAATTGTAGTTCTATGATTTTCCAGTCTACTGCAATTCTCATGCCAATTACTAACGCCTCATACTCAGCTATGTTTTTTGTGCAAGGAAATATTAGCCGATAAGATTTTGGAATTGTATGTCATTGAGGTGTAATAAAAATAATCCCTGCTCTTGAACCATGTTGAGTGTAGGAACCATCAAAGTAGAGTGCCCATGACTGCTTGATAACTGCTGTGAATACATCGACATCAAGAAAATCAATATTTATTGGGTGTTCTGCTGGTATTGGTGCTTCTACTAACTGATCCGCAAATACCTGTCCCTTGATAGCTTTCCGATCCACATAATGAATATCAAATTCTCTTAGAATCATAACCCATTTAGCCAACCTGCTAGTTAAGGTTGCCTTACTTAGAAGATATTTGAGTGGGTCAATCTTAGCCACAAGCTTTACTGTATGAGTTAGCATGTAGTGTCGTAACTTTTGAGAAGTGAACACCACTGCTAAGCAAGCCTTTTTAATGAATGTGTAATTTAGCTCATGACTTGTCAAGGTTCGACTGATATAATAAATTGCTCGCTCCTTTCCTGAGTTGTCTTCCTGTGCCAATAATGCACCTAAAGACACTTCCATGGCAAAAATATATAATATAAGAGGGGCACCTTGCACTGGTGGAATAAATACTAGTGGATTCATTAGATACTACTTTATCTGATCAAACACTGCTTCACATTTGTCCTCCCATTTAAATGGAACATTCTTATGTAAGAGATGTGTAAATGGTAAACTTTTATCCACTAATTGAGCAATGAATCTTCGAATGGATTGTAACCATCCCTGCAAAGAGCATAGTTGACTAATGTTCCTTGGTGGTGGCATATCAAGAATTTCTTGTACCGTAGCCAAATCCACCTCAATTCCCTTTTCTGATACAATGTAACCTAACAACTTTCTAGATTTCACTCCAAAGACATATTTCTTTGGATTAAGTCTCACTTTGAATTGTTCCATTCTTTTGAAAATTTTAGATAAGATATCTATGTGTCCTTCTCTAGTGTTAGACTTGGCAAGGAGATCATCAATGTAATCCTCCATGAATGTATGCATCATATCATGAAAAATCGTTCTCATTGCACGTTGGTATGTAGCTCCTACATTTTTCAACCCAAATGGCATTACGTTCTAGCAATAGGTACCCCAAGGACATGTGAACGCTATTTTATCCTGATCCTCTGGTGAAATCTTTATCTGGTTGTATCCTAAAAATCCATCCATTAATGAGTACATCGCATGTCCAGCCGTCAAATCAACAATCATATCTATGTTTGGCAAGGGGAAGTCATCTTTAGGACATGCCTTGTTCAAATCTCTGAAATCTATACAAATTATAATCCTTCCATCTATCTTTGAAACATGTACTATATTGGAGATGCATTCCACATAGTCAATAGATCGAATGGATATGACATCTAAAAGCTTATTTAATTCTTCTTTAACCAATAATGCAACATGTGGATGCATTTTTTTGAGTTTCTGTTTTACAGGTTTTGCCCCCAACATGATAGATAGATGACGCATGATGAGATTTGGATCTAATCCCGGCATATCTACGTAGGACCATGCAAAACTGATTTGATTGTTCTTGAGAAATTCTGTGAATCCTGGTATTTCCCCTTCTGTTAGAGATGCGTCCAATTGCAAGACTTTGGGATTTTCTGTAGTACCTATGTTGAGTGCCTCTATTGGTTCTATTAGAATAGAAGTCCATTCTTGGTAATGTTCTGGGAGAGTGTCAAGTTTCCCATCCTCTAGTGCCTTTGAAAGGTTTTCACCATTGGATACGTTTTTTATTTTTCTCTTTTCTTGATCTAATACTGCCTTTGTTAGGTTTTCACCATTATATCTTTATTTTATGTTATTTATTTTATAGCTGAGAAACTTGGCACTTTCCTGTTGAAAAATATGATCCTGTGATTCCCTGGTGGAACTTGTTTCTGGTTGGGATGAACAAAGAAAGTTTATGATGGTTTCGTCATTAGGAAAAGTTGGGACATCAATGGGTGTGATTTATTCCCAATCAACGAGTTCGAGATAGACCAAAGGAAATGGATCATTAGGATGAGTAAGGTCACTGGACATTAGAGTCATGATGCTATTGTTAACATCATTATGGGAGAGGTCTAGGATGGTATCCTCCTGTGGATGATCTGTCTCACTTTGAATCGAATTGGTCTCACTTGAGTCATGATCGCTTTGTAGAACGTAATTAAGTGGAGGCCTTGAGATTTACCCTTGTAAGAATGCGGGTGTGAATTTGTGTATAACATCCACCCTTTTCTTAGAGATGAATGTATCATCAAAGAAGTCATCCCATTCATACTCATTGGATTCAGTGTTAGAATTGTTTGCTTGAATTCTCAGGATTGTTTCAGCTAACTCCTCTTTAGAAATTATTTGTACTACTTCCTCCTTTGTATCTTCACTATATCTTAACCCAGTCTTATCCTTTGGGTGCATTGTTTTCAACTGGATAGGTTCAACAATACCCTCTTTTCTTTTACCTATAGGGACATTTCCTTCATAACCCATTTGCTGCATGATCGCATAACCTTTTCCACATTGTTTTGTGGGTAACTTGACATGTTGTACCGATCCTTCTTCATCTTTATAGATCCAATCAAGGATAGCTCTATCTTCCATTTTATTTTATTTGATAAATATCCCATTAAACTTGGTGATGGGAATTGAAGCTGAGGCTAAAGCTATCGTAGCCTGCTGTATGGATGTTGATGGTTGACCATGGGATCTTGGAGATATGGGTAAATTAGAGAGAGATAAAGAATATTCTCCCACTCCATTATCTTTCAATTTTAGCTTGGTGCCAAAATTACTTATCATTTCTCTTGCTTGTTCATTGTACTTGGAGGTAGAGATGGCCAAGGTGTCTCTATTATGCGGGACGAGTGTGTCCTGAGTTGCTCTTAGGTTAGAGCAAGTTTGACTGCTAATGTGATCAGTAGGTATTGTTACTTCCTATCCATCATATGGAAACTTCAAGCATTGATAATAAGTAGATGGAACAACGTGCATGTCATGGATCCATGGATGACCCAAGAGTATATTATAAGTTAAATCCCGATCTAGAACCTAACAAAAGGTATTCTTCACAACAGGTCCCACTCTGATTGGTAACATGATAAGGCCTTTGGAAGTTCTTTCCTCATCATCATATGCCTTGATTGTAATATTTCTTCTTGGATCTATAGATTCTTCTGAATATCCCAAAGCTAGGACAAATTTTAAAGTACAAATGTTTAATCCGGCTCCCCCATCTATTAGGACGCATCTAATGCGAACTTTGTGAACCATGACCTCTAAGTAGAGTGATGAATTATGTGGATGGGTTATGGATGAGTCATCCTTTTCAATAAAGGATAAACATGCGGATGAGGACAAGTGTCCCACCATGGCTTGAATTTTTTTGATATCTAGATCAGGGGATATAGTTGTATCAACAAGTGCCTTTTCTAGAATGTCCTTATGTGCAGGTGACAATTTTAAGAGCTCCAAGATAGAAATTTGGGATGATGTTTCTTGTAGTTGATCAACCAAATTGTATTGACTTGGAGGGGGAATTTCCGCTTTAGATGATCTTCCTTTTACAATGATTTTGGCTTGTCCCCTTGTCATAGCATTGACCTCTCGATATTCTTGCTTACCTTTGATTCAGATAGCATTGATTTGCTAATCGTCAGTATAAACATGATTGATAATGGTGTCGTGAACATAATTAACATTATTTCCTTTGTCACCTGAAGATTCCCCTTTTTGATAATTGGGGAGAGGATCCTTGAATGCCTGATGGTCATTATTGACATTATGTCCCTCAACCGTAATGGTATGGCTATCAATCAAATCCTGAACAATATTCTTTAACCCTTGGCAATTGTTTATCTTTTGACATTTACACCTATGATAATCACAAAAGTGTGAGTCATTCCATGATGGTGGTTTAACTCGAGGCTCATAGTCTCTTTGTGGTGGCAATGTAATAGCATTTTGATTCAATAGTTCTTTGAGAATGGATTCCAAAGATTGGCCCAAGGGAGTAAAACTCTGTCGATTCGAAAAATATGAAGATCTGGGCATATTTGAATTTTGATTATTGCAAAAATTACTTCCACGATTATTAGTCACATTCCATTGATTGGAAACATTACCTTGGGTACTAGAATTTCCAACATTATTGCTACATTGAACACTTGATACATTAAGGATGGTAGGCTTCACATTTATGTTGTTAGCATCTACTACCCCATCATTCATAATTATTTATTTCGAGTCCAAAATTGTGACTTTTCATTGTTGTTACTATGGTTGTTGTTGTTGTACGAATTTGAACCCTCTTTATCAATTTTCAGAACCCCACACTTGACCAAAGCACCTTCAATAGTAATCGCGTTTTCAATCAATTTTTCAAATGATTGAGGACAGTGAAGGTTTAGTCTGTAACTCATTTCTTGATTCTGACTATCGATAAAGATCTCCATCTTTTCTGTTTGAAGAATAGGGCAAGAGTATCTGGAAAACACCCTTCTCCACCTTTGCAAAAATGTAGTGAAAGATTCCCCTACTTTTTGTTTCACCTTACAAAGATCAAGCATGGTTATCTGGTATTGGATGTTGTAGGAGTATTGTGATATAAATTTGTTTATTAACTCCTCAAAGGTTTTTATGGGGGGAGTGATCTTTGAAATCCACTCCATGGATTTTCCACCCAAACTTCATGGAAACAATCACATTAAGCAGGTATCTTCATGAGCGAATTCTAAGCTCATATTTCAGAAATCCCTCACATGTTCAATGGGGTCAGTTTTCCCATTATACCTATCAAATTTGGGGATTTCTCAATGTTTTGGAAAAGGAATCATTTGAAGACTCCTATCAAATGGATAAGGACATATGTCATCCAAAACATACTTCTTTGTTGCACCCCCTTGCATTTATTTTATTTTCCCTTGTAATTATTTTATCTGTTGAGTAAGGGCACTAAAATCATTAGGAGGAGTTTTAGGATTCTCTTTAATCCCTTCTGCATCAAAATCGGCAAGTAACTTAGCTCCTTGATTAGCTAATGAAAGGAAATATCTTTCCTTGTTTTGTTCTAAAATCCTTTCCATAAGAGTATGGAATTGGGGATCCTGCTCTGCTTCTTGGAGCTTTTCTTTCGTTATCTCTTCAATATTTTCAGAATTATGAAAGGGGTTCTCTTCCCTCTCACTATTATCACCCATTTTTCTTACTGTACTTTCTCTTTCATCTTTTTCTATGTGCTTTCGAGATCTCGTGACAACAGGCATAAGCTTTGCCCAATTTCTACTAACTTTGATCAAAAGAATGAAATAGTGCAATTTTGATGGATATGAAAGTCAGGATAGAATGAAGATTCTATGACTTAAAAGATTTTTAATCTTTAGCTCGTGATTCCTTGATTGAAAGGATGAAAATCTTGTTTGTAGGAATTAAACCAAAGATCAAAAATAAAGATGATTTTGCACTTTGTGAGGTTTTGATCATAGCTTTGTAAAAAGATGGATTGTGATAAATGCCTAATGTGCTTGAGTTCTCTATTGCAAAATTTGATTGGGGCGAGTAGGATACGTAATTGCAGGTTGAGGAATATAAGAAGAATGAATACGCTGACTGTGGTTGTGCCTTTGAGAAAGGGCTCTTCTTTGAAAGAAGGCTCGTGAGTATAAAGGTTCTACAACATAATCGTCAGTGAAACCTCTAACATAGTCGTGATATCAGTGAATAAAGGTCCTGTGTTCAAGCAAGACGTTTCGGATTTGGTATAGAAATTTCCTCTTCTTCAATAACTTCTTATAACTGAGAGATTTCTTTGGCTTTCTAATCTTCCTTTCTAGAGACTTCTTGGAAAAATTTGCAGACTTCCAAAATTTGAGCATGGAAAAGACTAGACTGAGATGATTGATTTCTGAATGTTAGAAAAAATACCTAGGTTTGGAAAAAACATGCATCGAAATAGAGCATGAATGCGCCAAAAAAGACTACCTATGCACCAAAACAGAGCACAGATGCACCGAAACAGAGTAGCGATCCATCGAAACAGAGCACAAATGCGCTGGAACAGAGCACAAATGTGCTGGAATAGACTGACTATGCATTGAAATAGACCAGGAATGCACTAAAATATCCATTTAAACTTCTGAGACAGACATGTTTGGACAGTTTGATATTTTTGGATGATCTTAATCTGTAATGCCCCACCAAGCAACCCTAGAGGAAGTTGCGTTTAACTACTTAAATAGAATTAAAAAAAAAAGAAGGATAATTAATAAGTAAGTTAATTAACTAATGCCAACAACCTCTAAGGTTACGAGACAGAGGTTATATAGAACCTCAACAAAACATGAATATAAACTATGATAATTATTTAATTAATAAATTAACACATACATTCCAAGTAAGGTGAAATAACAACAAGCATAAGATAAGACTTTCAATTTCATTAATCCATTCATTAAACCATAAGGTTACAATCAGTCATTCAACGAATGAGGCAAGTCCAATAAAAAAGGTTACAATTACAAAGGCTTAAATGCCCGTCTCAGCAGTGGTGTGAGGGTTTTCAAACCCAAGACCATGGATGTGGCTGTAGAGAAAGCATGCTTTATTGAGGAGAACCTGAGTATGGCACTTGGGGGACACATGAGTGTTCCAATTAGCAGTAGTGTAGTGGCAGGATCTAGTGTTAGAGGAGGGCAGTCTCAGGGAGGGGTACCTCCTAGGTCTCAGCAGGGGCCATTTCAGGGTGGTCAACAGCAACAGCAGTAGGAGAGTGTGCTTGGGAAGTGTAAGGACTCTTAGCCATGTCAGGATGATGGAGGTTCTTCACCTAGGAGGAGCAAGAACTAGTGGCACAACAAGCGCAATTGGCAGGAGCAGCTAGCCCAGAGTTCACAGTCTGCGACTGGTTGGGGTAGTGTGCAGCAGTCTACTCCACCTTTAGGTGGTAGAGGTTTTGGTCATGACACAGGGTGTTACTCTTGTGGCCAACAAGTCCACCTTGCTAGGAATTGTCTGCATTGGAATACTTCTAGTTTTGTTTAGGGCCCAGCAGTTTCAGATCCAACAGTTGGAGATGCTGGTAGATCTCATCGATCTTATGCTGCAGTTGATAACCGTTAGCCTAGGTATCAGGGAGCTATTGTTGAGACTTTTGGTGTTAGTCATCCAGTGCAGGATGGTCGACCTCAGGGGTCGAGGTTTTGATTTATATACAGTATTTTTGAGGGAGTTATATCCCTATCTGTTTGCAGGCTTCCAGGAGTAAGCCTGACCCTAGGGGGGGAGGATGTAACACCCCTTTGTTTTTCTCTATTGTGTGAACTATGTTGTTTCCTCTTTATGCTTTAGTTTTGTGTTGAACTTTGACTACGTACTTGGTTATAGTTGATCACCATTTTATCGTGATGTATTTTGATGTGATGATACTATATTTGGATGTGATTATTATGGCATGTTTGGAATTAACATATGTGGATATTTAATTTATGATGTTTCATGCTTTCGATTATGCTGCTATGTTAGATGCGTCAGTTAGAATTATTGTAATGGTGAAGAGGACGGTATTGCATCACTCACTTACGAGTGCCTTGCGATCTCATGATTTCCTCTTCACGGTGTGCCTTATTTATGACATATTATTGCATGTGGATATATTTTGTGTTTGCAGGTTGATA